>JAODXP020000030.1:10152127-10249627 GCA_027497455.2 Sardinella longiceps
CTCTTCAGGCTCCAAGCCGATTTATTTATGGTCAGAAAGTTCCCTAAATTCAACATCTGGTGCATGAGCCAGAATAGAGATGGGTTTTCTATTGGTGGAACCAAAACAGGGCCGGTTCTCCATGTGAATCCACCTGAGGTCTCCCTGTGACTAACCTAACCCAGCAGCAGGGACAGCCGGCCTGAAACTGTAACAGAGCAAGACAGCAGAGACTGTGTGCGTGTGTGTGTGTGTGTGTGTGTGTGTGTGTGTGTGTGTGTGTGAGAGCGAGTTTATATTTGCGTGTGTGTTCTGGGGGTGCGTGCGAGAGGAGGGTGAAAAAGGCAATAAACCCCTAAAGGCTGTGCTTCATTGTGCTCACCCCCCCCTCCCCACACACACACACACACACACACACACACACACACACACACACACACACACACACACACACACACACAAACACACACACAAAGTCAGTGGCTTAAGTTATTATGCCATCATTAGACTTGCGCAGGCACGGGTCACCTCGCCTAGCCTCGTCGGCAAAATTTGAATTATGGGCCGACCGGCCGGCGCTGCCCAGTCTGAATGACTGAGTGAGTGAGTGAGTGAGTGAGAGAGAGGGATAGAGTGAGTGAGTGATGAGGAAGAGAGGAGACAAACAATTTACTGCACCCCTCTTTCCCTCTCTCCTCTCTTTCCCCTAGTGGTAGAGGGTGGGTGTGTGGGGTGTGTGGGGGGACGGGGAAGGCTAAGGGGGGACGGGGAGGAGTTGACATTTACCCAGCCGGCTTTATGACTTTCGCTGAATCCGATATTGCAGAGCGGGTTATTGTTTTTGCCCACTGACTCAGAATGCAGCGTGCTGAAGGGGCTGTCTGTTTGTCTGCCTGTTTGTGAGAATCTGCCCCCCGTGTTAACCGAGGGGGAAGAGAACAGACTGTGTTTGTGGTCGTTGCCGGATGAATATTTATGGGGCATTTATTGTTCTTTGATGGCTTGTTAAATCAATGACTGCAAATGAGCTGCATTGTTCCTTGGGGAGGAGGAAGGAATGGTTTAAAGAGATTGTTCAGATTAGAGACAATAGTTTATGACAACAATAGTCTGCTCTCTCGATGAGACAATCATTTATTCAATTTGTTTGGGAAATTTGAGTATATCTTTAATGACACAGCACATAAATTAAACCCCAAATGGAAATATCTGGTAGGTCATATTTAAATGCGCGACCACAGATGATATTCACTCACACACACACACACACACACACACACACACACACACACACACACACACACACACACACACACACACACACACACACACACACAAGCACTTTGTGTATCAGACCTCCCCTAATGCTTCTTACCTGTATGGACAGTTACCAGAGAGAATCCTTTAAGGCATGAAACACTTTCTAACATCTCAAGGTGAGGTGTTACCACGTAAACGGCATCTCCCTCCAGAACTTCTGCTCCCTGCATTTCTAAAGTCGACAGTCAGCAACAGCAGCAGCAGCAGTAGCAGCAGTAGGAAGCTCTAATGAGATGCTGATGGGCTAATGGCAAAGAAAACATGTTTCATTTGCACGCTTCAGCTGATCCCACCAACACTGCACATGAATGCTAATACAGGGAGGGAGAGAGAGAGAGAGAGAGAGAGAGAGAGAGAGAGAGAGAGAGAGAGAGAGAGAGAGAGAGAGAGGGAACCGTTCAATGAAAGAGGGGGATAGAGGTATATAAATTTAGACAGAGAAAAACAATTGTGTGTTTAAGGTATAAGAACAATGTGAATGTGACAGGCAGCATTAACAGCATTACAGAGTAGACAGCATTAAATTAAAGAATCTTTTCAACTGTGAGAGATTGTCAATATGTCTTTCTAGACATAAGAATTTCTAGAAGAATGAGTATGTGCCGGGCATAGCCTTCCATTCAGAGTAGACCCACCCAGCCTTGCACTGTTTCTATACTCCCTGGTGGATGGTAAAGTTTGGCAGTCTTTCTCTGTGCTACAGTACCACCCCTCCTAACACCTTCTCAGTTTGGGTTACCCGTAGGAAAGGCACTGGAGCGAAAGGGGTCGACTCAGGTCATACCACCCAGGTCAAGAGCAGAGTCACGCATTTTTAACCTGTGCTGGTGATGAGAGAATTTAGTGTTGCTTTGGTTTGTATTTGTAAATCTGCGTACAGTGGTTGCGTCTGTGTTGATCCTAGTAACTTCATATCATTGTGGTTAATACTGGGATGATCGAGGAGATGAAAAAATATAAATATTTGCAAATCTATGAATATTTAAAACTGTGAATATTTGTGTGCAATTAATGTACACGTTGTGTCAATCAGAAAAAGGCACCCCTTTCTTGTTTTGTTTTGTCTGCGGTGTTTTTTTACTGTGTTTTTTCTCTGACGTGATAAGAAAACCAATAAAGGTGGTTTGCAAAAAAACAAACAAAAAAAAGCTAATTTCAATTTGCTCTGTAGATTTGTCTGGCCTCGAGCCATTGTAGATCTTTATCAATTTTGTCAGAAATCGAGAAAGCAAGCTCATTACTAATTCCAATCACAAGCTTGTATCAGCTCATTACCAATTTGTTCAATTTTCAAGAGCCATGCTTATCCAGTATGTGCAGGCAGATTCACAACCAATGAAGGCATCTGCATAACAGTCAATAGTTAGACTATAAACATTGTATTTTCCTACCAACTGAGTACAGTAAATAGTGGCAATTAAAACTACTATTTAAGTGAATTTTGTATTTCCTGCACTTTGAAAAGTTTTTCTAACTTAAGATCTTATTCTGTTAATGTCCCTGCAGTGAAAGGTCAATCGCTCATGACCAGACCTTACTTCATGATGGTCTAACTTGCCAGGCTAACAAAACCTCAAAGACTGTCTCTCCAGTGACCATGTTTATGTTAGGCCTACACTAAATGCCGTTCCATTCAAATTGAGCCCCCTTATGCAAGGCATAACTGTAGGCTCTGCTGTGATACAGGCAATTTTATTACCTTGTCATCTCGTCATCTCGCTTGAGGGCATTTTCTCTTATGTTGATAGGTATCTCCTAGTTTCATTGGTAGCTTAGATGACCTGGAGCTTGCTAAATGGCTTGTGTTTTAGTGAAATGTTTCTGCAGTTGATAATCACTGTTTGATGTTGTTTTTCAAGCCAGTATAAACAGACCTTAGGCCATCTATAAACAGCAATGCACTTCCTCTGAAAGTACCTCTGAATGATGAGAACAAAACCACAAAAAGTACAAGATGTCAATCCACTAAGGTTGATCAATCCACTGAGTGTCTGTGTGTGTGTGTGTGTGTGTGTGTGTGTGTGTGTGTGAGTGGAGAGAGAGAGAGAGAGAGAGAGAGAGAGAGAGAGAGAGAGAGAGAGAGAGAGAGAGAAAGAAAGAAAGAAAGAAAGAAAGAAAGAAAGAAAGAGAATGAGCCTCGGGGAGTCTGAAGGTGTAACACCTCCAATCTCTGTCACATTTGCAGCAGCTTGTCCCCAATCTAGAGGTGTAGACTCAGGACACCCTTGGTGTCTGGCACACACAGGGAGAGAGAGAGAGAGAGAGAGAGAGAGAGAGAGAGAGAGAAAGAGAGAGAGAGAGCACACACGCACGACTCAACACACCACCATCATGCACACACACACACACACATACACATGCACGCACGCACGCACACACACACACACACACACACACAGACACACACACACACACACACACACTCCAGGGTTTGGTTCCCCCCTCTGCCTATAGCAGAGCAGACACCCCCTTCCCTTGTCTGCTAATCGCTGTGACTACCCCCTGGCTCAGTCTGAGCCCCCTACTGAAGGAGCTTTCCCAAAGCACACTGGTGAGAGAGAGAGAGAGAGAGAGAGAGAGAGAGAGAGAGAGAGAGAGAGAGAGAGAGAGAGAGAGAGAGAGAGAGAGAGATTGAATGGATCATGAGTTAGACAGGTGGGAGAGTGAGAATGAGAAAGAGCGTGAGAAAACAGGAAGTTCACAGAGGTGAGAAGAGAAGGTGAAAATAGGTGTGTGTGTGTGTGTGTGAGACAGGAGATCCCATAGTGTGAACAAAGAAGATTACATTGCTAGAGGTTTCACGAGGTGTCAGTTCAGCCTGACTGTGACAGGTCAGGTCGGGTCGGGTCGTGCTGAGCTGAGCTGAACCAGGCTGGGCCGGGCCTACTCTCTCTAGCAGGCTCAGGTGGGTGGGAGAGCCAGAACCGGCTGCTGAGGGCCACGTCTGACAAACACAGAGATAAACACACAGACACAGAGACGATACAGCTCAGCCTCAGCTGTTTGTGTTTGTGTGTGTGTGTGTGTGTGTGTGTGTGTGTGTGTGTGTGTGTGTGTGTGTGTGTGTGTGTGCTTGCATGTGTAGGTGTGTGTGTGCTTGCGTGCATGAGTAGGTGTATGTGTGTGTGTGTGTGTGTGTGTGTGTGAGTGTGTGTGTGTGTGCATGTGTGTGTGCGTGCGTATGTAGGTGTGTGTGAGTGTGTGTGTGTGTGTGTGTCTGTACAGTATGTTTGGTATTTGTTGATAACATTTGTTACATGCTGAAGTGCTGGAATAGCCATAACTTAGAGTGTACAGTAAGTGTAGCACTCATTTCGACGTGTGACATGGGCCAAGTACTAAAACATCTTGCATTAATCAGCTTTTATTATTCAACCATCACTTTCTGTAGGCTGGCCTACTCTTACTGAATACATGAACTCTGAGCACCTAGAACTCCATCCATGGCATTTGTGTCTCGGTAAATTAAAGCTTGGGTTGTTGAACTTATTTCACTTGGCCCCTCTCTAATCTACTGTTGCGTAGAGGGCACAACCTATCTATGAATATGTGCAAATGTAAATAGCTGAAAGTGCTTGAAGCCATTGACTCTCTCCTTGTGCATAACACTATTCAGGGAACTGAAGCGTTTAGAATGTACAGACACCCCCTTCAATTTTAGTTCAAGGCTTTGTCAAAACGGATTTGAATATACTTCACTTCTGCATACACTTACACAATGATACAAGGAATTGTATTTGTCACATTCATAGTTACTGGTGTAAGGAGCAGGGGTTAAAGTGTGTGTGTGTGTGTGTGTGTGTGTGTGTGTGTGTGTGTGTGTGTGTGTGTGTGTGTGTGCGTGGGGGAACGCAGTTCCGGCACATCAGACAAATTAAGAAATAGATAGATTCATTTATATTCATATTCATATATCTTGCATGCTTCCAATCGTGAGATATGAGCAAAAAACATTTTTTTCTTTGTTGCACCGACACAAAATTTGACGGTTCCCCCTCCTGCCACATCCCACTTTAACCACTGGTAAGGAGTGCAGTGAAATGATTGTCTGGTGTCAGACTATTTGTGGGGCGCTAAGGGGGGCAGAAAGAGAGGTTAGAGAGTACAGATGTGCTGTAGGAAAAAGGGTCTGCATTGGTTGGTGATGGGAATAAGAAAGAGGCAATAATAAGCGGGCATAGAGAGATGTACTGTTCTTTAAGAGGAGCTTTGGGCCCCCTGGAGAGAGAATATGTGCCTCCCGCTGTTGGAAGCCAACAATATGGGGGCATTTAGTGGATTATTGATCAGGCCAGCATGCTTTCTAGGTTTTACCACCGCAATAGATGAGTAAAGCAGAGCAGTCACTGCTGAAGACGTGTGAAGGATGTTTTTTATACAAGAAAACACACACACAAATTCTTCAGAGCATTTCTGACTATGTAATCTACAGTATTGCCATCAATTTTTAATTTTTACAATATTTATTTTTCACTAATTGTCATTTCTAGCTTCATCATGGGCATCCAGCATAGAGATATTGATGGCGTTCTACTACATTGAACTCTGTTTATTTACCTCATGGGAGGCATGTGATTTAGAAGAGATGAGAATTTCAAGATCAGTTATTGATTGGCCCGCCATGAAGAGAACCAACACGGCCTTTTACAGTCTGGCGTTAAATGACACATTCCAGTTCACGTTTAGTGCTCCTCAAGTGAGGTGGAAAGATTTGGAAGGGTTTGGTGGCTGAGTTAAAGGTAAATTAAGGTAATAAAAAGCATACTCTGGAGTACTGGGTGAGTGCTCTTGGGTCAAATAAGGATTTGCAAAGCCAGCTTTATATAATGGAGTGTGTCGTGCTAACGGTTTTGTTTCTACTGCAAGTACATGAGTTTAGTTATTTTATTGATTCAAACTTTGGATATTGTATTTAAAATCTGTATAGGTAGTCATTTGTAAATTCTTGCAGTACTCTGTGTGTGTGTGTGTGAATGTGTGTTTGTGTGTGTGTTTGACTCGATGCACAAACCTGGAACCAGGTGCAGATGAGAGGAAATTAAAAATAGAGCACCTTAAAATACCCTCTGAGCAAATGTGAGAGCACGCACCCACCTTATCCGACCGCCCTCACACACAACCCTGCACACGTTACAGCCACAATCTCCTCCTTCCCCAACACACACACACACACACACACACACACACACACACTAGATAGTGTTCCTGCACTTTGACTGCCATTTGATAATGTAAACGCTAAACAAGTGTTTACATTGTCCTTTTAACACGCTTTTATTTTAAAATGCTGTCCATTCATTCTGTGATACAAGAAAGAAACATGACTTGTACTTCACTCAGTTTTAACATTACTTTAAGTGCAGGTCTAGACAAGTAGAAAGTTCAAGTACAGTTCACGAGAGAGTAAAGCAGGTTTGCTCATGGCAACGTGCGTGGTTGTTTCAGTATGACTTTGAAAAACTGTTTGACATTCAGTGTTTATGCAAACTCACTAAACTCTCTGGCTGGCACATGATGTTTTGCAAACTGCAGACACGGCATCCATTTGTAAATGACAGAACTAATGCAGGGGCTTTAATGGCTATCGGGTCACACCTGCGGACAACAGAGAAAATCACCTCAGAGTCAGAGCATTAATGCAAGGGGCAAAGGTGACGCTTTGCAATTTTTGCACATCCTTTATCTTGTTTGACATACTGCAGATGTCCGCGAGGAATAAAACGAAACCTCATTTTCCAAGCAAGATTGGATTTTACATCAAGCATTAAGGAACAGCAGCACTGCAAAGAATCTGTGAGATATAATACAACAATAACATAAACGATTTCCAGTCTTTGGACCCATACTATTTATTAATATCATATCTGTTGAAATATTATTTACACAAGTACCAAAGAGATTTAATAAGCTTTTATACACAATAAACAGTACCCAGTTCAAACAACAAACAGTTACATGTGTTAAGCTCTACCTCCCCCTTGTGGCCTATAAGTACATTGCCATTAGTAATTTCATGCTCATACATATTCAGTTTCTTAATGGGGTTTAAGATTAGAAACATCAAGTATTCTCTTGGGTTTGCCTTGAGATGTGTTTGCTAATTCACTGCTTTTGTGCATATTATCCCTCATAAACAGGAACTTTTAATTGCACGCGAGGTAAATAAGGCATTCTGTGGCAGGATATTATTTTACCTCAAACTGACCTTTGGCTGTGTCACGGATAAGAAGTTATAATGGCTCCCCATGGTAAAATGCACAAAAAAATAACTCAATTCTAGGGTGTTTATTGATGTGAATAATTAAATTTGTATGGTTGTGTAGCTGCAATCCCGTGAACAGGTACTGTACTACAAGGGAACATTTGAATATGTGTAAATGTGTAGTAAAAACAGTAGCTTATAAAGTAAAAGATGCAATGTTTCAGCTATGGTCAGTTATTAGTTAACCAACCACCACATAGTAACCGCTCTCCACTGTGTTGCTCAACAGCACTAGAAACTGTAAAAACCTAAATATTAATCATAACTGGGCCACTTGCTTGCATGTGTAATGGTATCATATGCTGGCAGGAAAGTAATTCTACTTGGGCACAATCTCAAATGTTTCAGTAAGTATCTTGGGTACAACCAACAACAAATATTTTGTGTAGACCCAACAGCCTTGAGGAAAAGCTACACTAGCATCACATTAAAATCAAACGCACAGTGTTTCATCACACAAAACAGAGCATTACAACACTTGTCTGTTGCCAAACAGACATTTCCCACGCAATCAGTATGGGAAGATCAGTAGATGTCAATCAGTTGGGGGAAAAGGGGTGATGTAGCAGGCACATGCTGGACAGGAGCCCTGAAGATGAGATTCGTTGGTAGAAATGCCCAAACCACCAACACTCTTCCTTAAGTACTGCCATCCTTAGCCTTGTCGCCCTTGCCCCCCTTGTCCCGTGGCATTCTGCCCATGTTGTAGAACTCTGTATTGGGCCGCATGTCTGTGAGATGAGCCAGGCGGTTGGACATGGCGAAAAAGGCTGCGATGGCGGCGATGTCCCAGGCGTCCTCACGATCCAGCCCGTGTTCCTCCAGCGCCTGGAAGTGCTGCTCCGTCACAGTGTCGCTACGGCACACGGTCATTGCGAAGTCCAGAATGGCACGTTCACGAGGGCTCAGCTCTGCAGTGCTGTAGTTCACTGCCACCTAGAGGCCAGGAAGAGTAACTGCATGCTCAGGGCAATCATAATACAGTAATTTCTCGCATATAAGCTGCATTGTGTATATGCCTCAGGGCAGTGTTTTATGCAAGTTAATAAAAAACAAAACCATATAAACACCATATTAACTGCCCCCCCTGTTTTAACCTCATAGCGGAAGAAATTTTGCAAAATCAATGTATAAGCTGCGGCTAATAGTCGGGAAATTACAGTAAAGCTACTATTTACAGTTTTGCTTTGATTGATTACATTTGATTGATAGGTACAATTTTTCAAACTTTCTGCATTTCTTTTTTTTTTTTTTTTCAAAACTCTACACACAAAACCTTTCACCCAATTAGCAAAAAATCATCAATTACTTGCAAAACCACTTACTTTACACGTTGGTACACAACACACAACCCATAACACTAATAAACACATTAATAAAGGATCCCCTGCACACTGGCAGTTATGACAAATTTACTTTTGCTTACTCTGTGTATAGGGCATGTAAGTTTTCAGTAGCTTATAGCTTTGAAATACCTTTAGCATGCTTAGTATTATGCATATATGCACATACTGTATCTGCAAATATGCACATATATGTGCATTGAGCAAATATGCACATATGTGCAAATGACTAATATTTACATGTATTTTAGTACAGGTGTGAGAGGGGTCAAAAGTGCAATATCACTCTTTTTTTAAGTTTCATAGAGATCTTTCTCAACATTTTCTCCACTTTTCACACACGGCCCTTGTCTGTCTCCTCACCTTCTCTGCTCCTCTAAATTTTACCCCTTTTCACTCTCTATTCAAGTGATTTTCAAAAAGTGCTTTGGCATGTGTCAATGTAGGAAGGTAAGTCACAGTATAGCGCAAGTAGAAGACAGAAGTGTATAGGTTTTGTACAAAAGCTGGTTGTGTTGTGTTTACAGTTTTGCAAAAAAATAAAAAAAATAAATGTTACAAAATTTAAGACTGAGTGTAAAGTGCTGCTCGGTCTTTGTGAACAGATCGGCTACAAATCTTAATAAGTTCAGATATCTTACCAAAAGATCCACTGTCAGTTTTTAAGCATTCAGAAAAAAAACAGTAATGTGTTATGCTCTCACAGAACACAGAACTTTAGTTATTAAACTGACAAAATATACTAGTCAGACAGAAGCAAAATTTCTCAGCATTGGATTGACTCCAACTGAGTGTTTTTGTGACATTCCAAAGTAATCCACTGACCGTTTGGAACTATTTCAAAGGACACACAGGACTCTACAAATCATTTAATACAGGCTCTCTTCCAAACAAATTATGTTCCTCCACACAAAATGAAGGACTGAAGGGTTTGGCACTTCACAAAGCCATAACTTGTGGTGGAGGTGAAAAGTCCCTGGCTCTTGTTTGAGAGATTAACTATTTTAATGAAAGCCACTGTTTAAAATGCAAGGGCACGCAGGCCAGGTAAACATATGCTAAACAGGGATTGTGTTCATACTGTATGTGCCGCTGTGTGTGTGTGTGTGTGTGTGTGTGTGTGTGTGTGTGTGTGTGTGTTTAAAAAGCAGTAGAATATTCAAACCTGATCTGCTAGAGTGGGTTTCTTGGAGTAGATGCGGTGCAATGCACTGTGGGAAATGACACAGTACAGGCAGTGATTGTGGGCACTGGTAGCTACTACAATCAGCTCCCGGTCCGCCTTTGACAAATTGCCTGATGAAAAGATAGAATTCAGCATGTAGAAATTAATTAACTAAAGTACAGTATTAAAATAAAATGGTGTTGTTGGTTTTGACTTGCAAATGAATAGACCTATTGCCCTGCTATCTTAGAGCCAATATGTTTCACAATGTTTAATCAAATATATTTCAATACATTTCCATATCTTTCACCTGTTTCTTTGTTCATCAAGGCATTGTAATAGGAAAAGAAAGCTCGAAATTCATCCGGTCTATGAGACAGTGCCTTGAACACGTTAGGTAGGAATCCCCCCTAATGAAACAGAAAAACAAAACAATCATCAAAAAAAAAAAAAAGAAAGAAAAAGAAAACATTACAAAATTTACATTAAATGCTTAATGGAGAAATCAAGCCAGCAAGTTATTTAATAACAAACATATTCACTAAGAATTAAAGGCTTTATTGTTATCTGTATGTTGCTCAAAATTTTACTATGAATGTAATGCTTTTAGTGTTATCTATCTGCACTTTAGACATAAACATTGGCAGCTAACCACCACAGGTAGCCTACTGTAATACCTTGGTTTCCACCTCATCCATAAGTTCCACAATGTCATAGGGCAGATCTTTCTTGTAGGGCACCGGGTAGCGACTGACATTGTCATTGTTACTAGACGAGCTGCAGTGCCTCAGGAGAATGCTTGGTGTTCTTCTATACACTTTGTCCACCTGTTGAATGGAGGACTACAGACAGACACAGTGTCAGCAGGTGAGAACAACAACAAAAGGCATCTCTGTCACAAGAAACCCATGCCATTTGCCACAGAAATGAAAACTATGTGTCACAGCAGTCTACCATTACATATCTTCAAGAGGAATGAGGAAAACTGGTGAACTATTAGGACATGACTGACTGTCCTGTCGAAAACAAGCCCTTTTGTGCGAGATGACAACCGCTTCAGTGAGTTTGTTTCAATGGACCGTAAACAATGGTGATTCTTTGCGCAATGACAAATTGTCTCTCCATAAACACACACACACACACACACACACACACACACACAGGGGCAGAAACATCTGCACCGAATAGAATGCCTAACTTGTAGGCCTCGAAGAACTGTACACACTTTTAAAGTATCCATTTGGTAAGGGTGTAATTGATTCATTACAATGGGGGAAACAGTCTTACCATAAAAACAGTTCTACTGTAACGAAGTAACTTCAGTCTGCAGGAACACGCCATTGCAAAGTCACCGACTTGTCAATTAGCCTACTGCTTGCTACTACTACTTGCCCGACACTGCTCGAGTAAAACAGATAATTTCCTGGTGGTTCTCCAATCGTGGCCAGAGATACAAGTAAACGCCTTTCCGACGAAGCCAATCGGATTCACCGTCAAATGCGCCACCATTCGAGTGTTTTGGGGAATTACATTACACTGCGTTATGCCAATTCTCGTTCCATCTCAGGTGTCAGTCATACACCATAATGCATAACTAGTCTGAGGAATGATGTAAATATAAGCTAAATATAAGTATGTGTAGGCCTATTACCAAAATCTGCTGTATCGAGACATGTGCGTGTCGGTGGGAGGGACGTTTTTATAATCAACAGCTTCGTGCACCAGCCGAAATGGCCAGTAGGTGGAGACAGAGATCTGGTGCATAGTCTCTGCAGGTGGCCTGATAAACCTAACCCACAGGCGTCTAGATTTGAGGCTGCTCTGCAGGTTCCCCTTTGTTATTAAAAAAGTATCACCTGTCATGTAGATTGAATCTTGATTATGCAGATTTTACAAGGTAGCCTCTTTTGCTCATTGCGCATTGGCTGATTTGAGCATTTCATTCAGGTGACTAACATTGTATAGCCTACTGTAACTTTCAAATTTAACATGCAGTCATGTGAAAGCTTCCATGGTTTGAAAGCTGCCATATTTTGCTATCAGATCATGCCCTTGACAAATGGCTTGGGCTACTGCAAGAGACTCATTGGCCATCAGTTCTTGAATTGAAATACCAAATAGCAATGTACCATAAAACAAATATAGCTACTCTGCTTAAAAAGAAGTTGGAAAGAAAGAAAGGAAAAAAAGAAAGAAAAATATATTGAAATTTGTATCATTATTTTTTTTCCAAAATTGGAAACAGCTTGTAATCAATGGTAATGGGAACTCATCTTTCTTATGGCCCAATGGATTGTAATAGCCTATGTACAGTGGCTCCATCCCATATGTCCATCTATGGTCATTTGGTGTTTGACTGGAGCCTAATTGGTTTGATTTGGCCCAGTAACTCAACACACCATGCAGGAATGCATATGACTGTCTTTGTGTGATTAGCTTTCTCACTTCTGAGGAAGTCTAGGTTATATGATGTGTATGCCTAGCCTGATTCCCATCAACTTTCAAAACCCTGCGAGACTTTGGTCTGACCAAGAGCCTGTACAACAAACGTTTCCCAAAGCGCATGGTTGACCCGCCTCCCTCAAATGCTTTGGTTTGATACTGGTCGATGTCAGAAAATGCTGTGCTGAAGCAAAACCAATCACACCACTCTTTCCTCTGACGTATGTGATGCAAAGGGAACTGCTTGCTAACAGGACTGAGAGACGTTGGAGCTGCTCAAAGTTGATTTGATCCCGACCAAGGGGGTGGAGTTCCAGATTTTTGTGGAATTCAGAAACGCTGTTTAGATCAGTAGCTGGCCAGACCAGCGACAGCAACGCCAAAGGTGTTACGTCACTGGGAGGGCCTGCCAGCCTTACAGCATCTGATCATCATATAGCACCAATGGTCAAAGCTTTACAAATGTCCTGCAAACACCCAAGCAGGACATGTTTTATCAGTTTTATTATGAGATGGCTAAAAAGCTTTTAATGCTTTTTTTATTATTTTATTTTATTTTTTTTTATTTTGCTATAGGTCTGTAAAGGAATTCGGGAAATATACATGATGGGTCAGAAAGGGGTACCAGTAGGCTATACATAAGTAAAGTAAAAATAAAAAAATAGTGTGCGGCTGTATAATCTGATATTACAAAAGTTAGAGACGAATCACCAGGGATGCATTAGCCTACCTAGAGGACCTTAAAGGTGGGGTATGTGATGCTTTCCTGGAGCACGTTTTACTATATTGCTTACAATGACATTCAAACCTTGATGGCAAACAATTAATTAAATACCCCAACGCAAAAAATAAAATGTATTAGTCACCTGTGGAACAAGCAGGACAGGAAAAACAACATCCAATCATTTTAAGGAACCAGCAAAAATGATTGGATGGTAATAAGTCTGTCAAATCCAACTGTCGTTTGTCCCTTCCCCTCCCCATTCGTTTCTATAGGCTACTCTGGAGGTGTGGCTTCAGGGGAAATCTGAAGACAGGGGATTGGACCTCTGAATTGTTTCTTTTCAAATGCCTCCTTTTCTCAAACCGTTTTTCCTGATCACATACCCTACCTTTAAGTTTTATTTACATGGATTTCAGAATACATGAGATTTTACTTAAAAGTCTACCTATTTAGGTCTTATTTGATGTTGTCATTGCCACTCTTGCACGTCTCAACTGATTTTATTTTCAGGATAGTTTTGGAATAAATGTTCATACATCCATGTAACTGAATCTGATTTAAGTGTTAATAACTTGTCAGAGTAAAGCGGATAGTTGGCATGCGGTGGAATTCTTTGAGGGATGCTCTCTGCATCCCCATTCATTAACGCATGCCGGTGTTCCTCTCTCCTCCCGAGATGCGTTCCTGCTGCGTGCGCGGACTGCCCTCTTGCGTGAGATTGAGCCAATGGCAGACCGCGGATTGGTTTCCATGTTACCCGGGAAGAAGGGCGTGATTTACTATATAAACCGGTCACCTCCTACACGGATTACAGAGGTTCCTTAAACGCTTTTCTGTGCAGGACTCAGACGAGGACATTCTCAGGTATGGCAATGCACTGCTATAGTGAAATGACATGAATTTCTTGTTTGACTATGTTAAGATGTGCCATATAGGCTAGCTTACTGTTGTCAATGCGTAATGTGGCATTTCAGCAAAGAGAGCATCTTAATTGTAATGCAGTGCCAAGTGCAATGTATTGAACTTGCTGATAGGCTTAACAGGTAATGTATTAGGTAAACACTCTCATTGTATTAGATGCACCATATGCATTATTTAGGTGGTTGTTACCATGCTTATATCACCGTGGTCATATCCCAGATAGTCGTTACCTTATGCGTAACAGATAGTCGCACATCATAGCATAGGCTATTTAGGCTTCCGACCACTCCTCATGCTATAGGGTACCGCAAAGGATGTCATGAGCGTTTTTGTGCTAACTGTCCGTAGGCTATTAATAGCAACTAGGATTTCATCCTTCATTTTTATCTAACTTATGTAGACAAGTTGCTGGGTGACTTCATATAAAACATGACCATATGATGATAAATGATCAGGCTATAGGTGAGGATTTGCATGCCAATGCTGTGGTATGGGGTGGGCTTTGGTATAGGAACATCAAGTCCGTGGTTTTAGGGTGGGGTGGGGATCTGTTCCCGTATTGATCTTTTTCGCATGAGACAGGATGCAGCGCATGCAATCTACTGAGCTTTGCGTGTCCATTCCACATCGAATAGCTTGCATAGTTCTACGACAGAAAGACAATCTGACAACATGGTGTAAATCGATAATTGCACATAAAAGTAAGAATCGCATTACTCATGTAGCCCGTCCTTGTGAACACACCCACTCATTGCGCCAGAGTGCTGTAGATAAGTTTTGGTGATAACAGGGATCTGGTGGGCGATATCATTTTCCTGAAGAGAACAAATAAGCCGAGAGTTTTAATATTTGCATTGCATAGTGAACACATTGCATAGTGAACACGCCAGGGTTGTGGTTCATATAGCCAAGCAGCCTATTTTTTTTTTCTTCTTTTTTTTTTTTTTTTTTTTTTAACGTAAAACAGAACAAAAGACCTCTGTCCTGTCACAAGGCCTCAGGGTAATGATGCTTGATTAAACTACACTCAGATAGCATGCAGTGTTTTTACCACTTTAAACTTAACATATAAATACAGCCTAACAATGCCAACATTTAAAAGGTATCCCCAAAAGAATGTTCATTTACTTGATTTTCTCAAGAGTATTTCAATGGGAAAGTGTTTACTTGAAGGGTGTCTGTCTCTTCTGTTTCTTGCTTGCAACACAATGGGAGTTGTTTCAGCAAACTTTACATAGGCAAATGTGAATAGGGGTTAGTTTTCCACAGTAAGAGGATTAAGATGCAATCAATTACTATGCTGATGTGAATAAACACCCTATGATTATGACCCTTATTGGTGTAACTGCACACCATTTAGATGTATCTTTTTCTGACACTTAATGGATTTTTATCTTTGGTTAGTTCTGCTTTACTTCTTCCTCAAGCACAGTAATCATTGCAAAAGTTTAGCTAGAATGAGGAGGAGATTATGTAAGAGTTGGAAAGACAGAGGTGTGGTCACCATGCACTTGGAGAGAAAAAAAAACGGCTAATGTCAGATAACACCTTAGCTCACTCACTTCTGACGTCCAAAATCATGAGAAAGATAAACTGGCCACTCCAGTTTGCTATAGAAATCTTGAAGTCACCTTGAGTTTTGGCTGTTAATCAAAGCTGGCAGCTGGTTTTCTTGTTGGAACAGTTGAGACTGTAAATTTTGTTTTGTCCATTCTTTGGCTTGAAGTGTGTTCATTTAGGTGTAGCTCCTGTTCCAACTCATTTTTTTGAGGAAGTTTCTGTAGCAGTGATTCTTTTGCGATATAAAAATAGGCAGCCAACCTTCCTGTTTGAAAAAAAAATTGAGTGAAAGCTATTCACCACACACACACACACAGTATGACACACACACGCACAAACACACACACACACACACACACACACACACACACACACACACACACACACACACACACTGCTTACTACTCCCTTTCTCCACTAATTGTGTAAGATTGTTTCAACAGTTGTAACCGAGCCCTCGAGTTCATGCGTTCCCAGGCCCTGTTGTCTTGCCCTAACCCAGACTTGTTGAGACCTGTTTCCAGGACCTCATTTGAAACTAGAATCACACCCTAACAGTGACCCTTGACCTTTCTGTTACAGCCAACCGCCAAAATGAGTGACAACAACCCCGTCAACCAGGAGGTGCAGAGCTTCGACAAGAAGTGTCTGAAGAAGACCAACACGGCAGAGAAGAACAATCTCCCGACCCAGGAAGGTGAGAATGTTGTTGCTGGATTTGTCACAGGCACGCCGCTGAGGGGTAGCTCTTTGAAAGGTTCTTTTCGGGGAACTTTCACTTCTGGCAGTCCCATTGTGTTCTCTGTTTGGGGGAGCTTTCAAATAGAAATAGAATGTTTGGGCTTAAACGGCCTGTGAGGAAAAAATAAATAAACAGGGTTATCAGTCCACACACAACAATCACAGATACACAAACATACTGTAGGCACGCACACGCACACACACACACACACACACACACACACACACACACACACACACACACATACAAACATTCACACACACACACACACACACACACACACACACACACACACACGTGGAAAGGCGGAGGCATTTTGTGTCCTCTGTTCACCTCCTTCCTCTCTTAAGTACACAATGGGTTGGCTTTGCATTGTGTCCCAACTGGCCTACCTCCATCACCTCTCACAGCTGTTTTTTTTATCTTTATTTTTTTATTTCCATTTTTTCTCTCTTTTTTTTCTCTCCCAGTTTCCTTGTGAAGAGTTCAGAAGTGTTGTGCAAGCGAGTGTCACTTTAAGTCAACACCTCTCCTAATTATTAGAGTTCTAATTTGTCAGTGTCAATCCATCTTCACCTTTTTTCTCACAGCTTTTTGTCCCCTCTGCTCTGCCGTATCACCTTTTTTTTGACAGTGCACCTACACACTAAGATGAATGTCAAAGCAGACAATGAAAATACCACCTAGCTTTACCTGAGCCTGAGGCTGCTTTGCACTCGAGGGCTAGTCGCTACATGTCAGGCCGTGGCATTTACGTTTAGGAACTCCGACTCTAGCAAGCACTAGCACGGTCCTTCCTTGCAAAGCTTACTGACTGGAGATTTATTAGAAGGACTGCTGTCGTTAGCAGCAGCAGCAGCAGCAGCAGTGCCCTGAGTTGTGTGTGCTAACGCAGCCCTCCCGGCTCAGCGTGTGGTGGTGGGGAACGGCTTGCACAAGCACAGTGTGATTCATATGCCCAGCGTGATTAGTCATGCGTTTGCCGTTGTTGACATGTTGTTTTTGTTGTTGTTGTTTTTTTAACTGAAAGATGATCATTTTTGTTCCCTTGTCCCCAAAATATCGCTTAGCTCATTTCATGGAGAATAGAGGAGTTTGCTTGAAAATTAAGGCTGAAATGAGATATAAAGTGTGTGTGTGTGTGTGTGTGTGTGTGTGTGTGTGTGTGTGTGATTGAGTGTTTGAGAGAGAGAGAGAGAGAGAGAGAGAGAGAGAGAGAGAGAGAAAAAGAGAGAGAGAGAGAGAAAAAAAGAGAGAGAGAGAGAGATGGACGCTTGCATGTCCGGATAACATTCAGATACTGTATATCTGAAACTGACATCTAAACATAGCCGAACTTCCCCCACATAGGCTGTGTTTATTCACAGAAATGTTTTCTGAAAGTGGGAACGCTTTGCTAGGCTACATGAAACATCAGGGCAGCTGAAGGAGACTGCAGTGCGCAGAAAAGGGCACAGACCCAGCAAGCAAGAGAGGGGGAAAAAATAGAGAGCGAGAGTCAAGTGGTGGAAAAAAAGAGGAGGGAGACTCAAACACACAGAAAACAGGAGAGAAGATAGATTACGTGAGTGAGTGGGACGTGTGAGAAGAGAGAGAAAGGTGAGAGGGTGCAGGAAAGGGAGAGAGAGAGAGAGAGAGAGAGAGAGAGAAGGAGGGAGGGGCCGACAAGCACAGAAAACCAGCTGTGTTTAATGCAGTAGAGTATCTCTCTCTCTCTCTCTCTCTCTCTCTCTCTCTCTCTCTCTCTCTCTCTCTCTCTCTCTCTCTCTCTCCATTAAGCACAGATACAGGTGCTCAGCAGTCCCCTGCAGTAGTCAGCAGTTGTGTGCTTACATCAGTCCAAATCTCTTCTGTCTAAGGGAGTTGTGCAGCACAGCTTTAACCCTTCCTCTTCTGCTGCTCCTCAACCAGGAAGTTTACAAATCTTTTGCCCTGTAGGCAGCACCTTTGTTGATTCAAAAAATGCATGAATAATGGATAAAATACTTATTAAAATACTACTTAAAATGTGGAATGCAGGTACTGTATCTTGTCAGTGAATGCTATTTTACTAAGGATTGGATTTGTCAGTAGTGTAGAGATAGGGGCTCATTGTGTCTGAGAACCGTCAAGGGGATAGAAATGGGATCGATCGTTTTAGTCGCATCCCTATTGTGTCTTTGTTTAAGTCAATAACACTTGCTGCGGCTCAGGTCCAACAAGCACTGCATTGATTCTGTGAGGCCATATCAAGATGAGCGGTGTCTGTTCCAAAATAATTAGATGTTATTGCCAGGGATCTTTCCGCTTCAGCCCTCTCTGTTATTGCTGTGGGTTTGGGGAAGGGCTGTGAACGCTCATGTCCCACTTAGGTTCGTCTGTATCTCTGTATACTCTTTGTTGTGCATCACCACAGTCCCAAGGGTCCCACAGTGAATAAACTCTCTCCTCTACTTGTATGATAGTTTCTTGATGCACACACTGCTTGCATACGTGGATAAACACAAAACCTTTTGACGTTCCTCATGTCATTGTATATATACGTGTATTCTGACGCCATGCCATTCTTTGCAGATATCGAGGCTGAGAAGAAGGCAGCGGCGGAGTGCAAATGAACCAGCGACATTTCCCCCCCTGAACCAGTCCCCCTCGTTCCCATCTCTCGCCTCAATCTCCAGTTAACAGATACCTGCTTGTGCATCATGTCTGCTTCTTTGCTGTGTCTTCTGCAACTTTACTCGTTTAAAGGCAGTTTAATTTGGGTAGGAACCACATGACAACATACAGTAGGGAGGGCTAGGTTCAGAGCAAGCCATGTATAATGCAGCTATATATCGTAAAAATTATACAGAATCATTTTTATGTGAATGAATGTGTACGTGTGTTCTTCAAAAGAAATTACGAAATTGATCTGATGTGGGAGTGGCCAAATTGGTGAATCCAGCCAATTAAGCACAAACAAAGCACATCCTTCTAACCAACCAGCTCGACCGGTTCTGCTTGACCACTCCCTCTGCAAGTCCTCTTTTACCTGGTGCCATTCTGAATGAGTTGCTCTAAGTACCCATGTGAAATGATATTTTTGTTTTAATAAAATAATAAAGAATGTTTTAAATTGAATTCCATTCTGTTGGTTGTTATTTCTGAGACAGTATATTGTTCATTTTCATAATTTTATAGTTTTATATAGTTTTTTATAATGTTAATGTTGTTTTACATAGATGGTTTAATCATGATTACACACCATGTAACCATTTGCAATAACATGTTATAGGCTATGGAACCAGTTTTCTCTAGCAAATATATTCTTATTGTCAACTATAGAGTAAAAACACAAACATAGAGATTTCAGGCTGTGTTGTAAGTCTACTGTCTTTAGACAGAAACTCCTTAATGCCTCTTCAGGATGACTGTACAGCGGTCATTCACAAAATAAACAAACTGTCAGTGTCAACCACAGAGGAGGAAAGCAATGTTATGTATCGGTGAATGATATAAACCAGAGGGTCTGTAAACAGTGTCCACAGTGGGCCGGTATTCTGAAGTATGAGTCACTGACATTTTAATAAGATGAATGTATAATGCTAATGTTGTTGTTTTAAATCCCCTTGTTTATCCCCTCTCCCCTCCAGGGTTATGACTGGGTTACGCCCAGAGCACAATAGAGTAGTGTGACCGAAGGCCTTCTGCCAAAACCCTTCCAGTCCTCCACCCCCACCGCAAGCCACTGCACAGGGTCGAGTTAGGCCACAGCCCACTGCCCCAGTCAAGACTGGCTATTGTAATTTAAGACCAATAACAATTCCACATGTTGACCACAGACCAACATGAGGAGTAAATATTTACTGTGCGCAGACAGTCCCGAATGATGGCAACATTTTGGATCCTCAAAATGTCAGATAGAGTTCATTATCAAATTCCATGTGCGGCATCTGCACTCAAGCATATCCAAATTAGCACATAGTTTTCTGCTAAGAGAATGAAATGCAGTGGGTTGCAAGTCGGCACAGAGTCAGCATACATAGTTTCAGAGAACAGAGAGACACTATCAATTATGAGCTGCAGAGAAGAGACACGTTTGAACTTCAGAGAGAGAACGAAAGCCAGCCTGTCTCAACCCATAGTCTGGTGCTGTGAATGCGTCGATAATAAAAACCATCTCATCTCCTGACATTCAGAGAGATTTTGCAAGTATTTGTGCCATAAATTCACAAGGTTGTTACGTAACCTTCTTAAATTCCAGTTTTCCTCTGCATGCATGCACACACATGTTCTAACACTTCAGCTCGCCAGTGCTGAAACTCTTGCCTATCATTTACGACTCGGAGCTTTAGGCGACTTCTAAACGTTACACAGACGTTGTCAGACGCTCATTCATCATCTGCAGAACAGCAGATTATACAATCCAGGTGTACACTATCAATGAAGGTTATATAGTGGATAATATATAGGTAATATTAATCTTTCCGCTATTAAATACTGACATCTTGAGATTTACAACAACCAGGCACTATGATTTGCAAGTATGTACTTAACATTATGCAATGCCAACATACACTCACTACATTTGCAAGCATAAATTGCAAGCACATATGGTAGACAAGTGTACGCTACCACCATACACCCAGAAAATGTTGTGAAGTTGGCACAGGCCTCAGTGCCAGGCCTCTGCAGGTCTCTGGCTTTGGCTGCTCTCTCTCTCTCTCTCTCTCTCTCTCTCTCTCTCTCTCCCGTCTGCCTCTTTCTCTCCCTCCCCTTGGCAGACGGTTGGCAGGGTGTGGTTGGCACACATGTCTCATGTGTCCTCTTGGCCCTTAAACACACTTCTGCTGCTAAAGTAGCTTGACTAGCTGCAGAGAAGCCAATGAAATGTATACTGCTATGGAAATTACCTTACTCCTGCAAGGAATAAATTGTTAGAATAAATTCTTTAAAAAGTAAAGACTTATAGGCCTATTGTAGGCCTAAATTGTACAGTTGTATGTCATTGCCTGTACATGATACTTGAAAAACAAACATACACGGGAGTCATGTCTTAACAAGGCACTGGTCTCAGAGATAATGCTGAAAAAGAGTGAAACCTCACAACCTGCTATGTAACCTCAAGCCATTCAAAGACACCATGAATGAACATGAACAACAGTGGTAGCCACACCACACCTGATCTGTGTATACCGCCCACACACACATAGTATAAAGGTTAATAGGATTATGTCATAAACTGCATTTGTAGTTTAAGAAGTTTTCCGGTTTTGAAGGACCCTGAGAGTTTGGGTGTGGTGGTTTCAGCGGTCTGTGTTCAGGAGTGCTGCAATAATTGAGACAGACAGATGCTTGAGAGAGAACAGCACAGCCCTGTGTGTCTCTATCAGTCTATGCTCTTCTGCAGGTACCAGCATGTTGAAGGATTAGACTCAAAATCTTCAAGTCCATCTGGAATTCCAACGCATGACAGCGCACATGAGCAAAGCCATGCCTTACACTGGTCTGAAGACAGCTAACTTAGTATCTTCACGCACACACCACACAAGCCAATACAAATGATTCACAAGTTATTTGTTATTTTATATTTATTTTTTTTATTTATTGGAATTTAAGCTTGCACAGACATGTCTGTGAGTATCCAGAAGGGCCTGTGCTTGGCTGTAACTTTTTTAATGCTCTTAAGGGGAGTTAACTGGGCGGAGGAACGCTGAAACAGATGAGCAGGAGCCTGTTGTGTACAGGACTCTCAAACACACACATACACACACACACACACACACACACACACACACACACACACACACACACGCAAGTAAACACACACACACACACAGCCTATCTTAGGGCAGAGCCTGCAGGGGAGGAGACAGAAGGAATGCACAGGGGCCGGGTCTGTTTGGGCCTGACTGACTCATACACACATAAACACACACACACACACACACACACACACACACACACACACACACACACACACACACACACACACACACCTATACCTTGGACAGACCTTAACGCAACATGTGGGTATCATCCCACCCCCCAGCTCATCACACCTCCACAGGTGATGATACCAACATGTTGCGTTAAGGTCTGTCCAAGGTATACGTACGTGTGTGTGTGTGTGTGTGTGTGTGTGTGTGTGTAAGAGAGTATGTGTGAAAGAGAGAGAGAGAGAGGGAAAGAGAGTGAGAGAGATTTATATATTCACTTAAAGAGATTAAGTGTGTGATTGAGGCTGCCTGATGTGAGCTTCTAGCAGAGGCTCCATGCAAAGTATCAGCAGAGACACTTCTATAGAAATGACTGTGGTATCACACTGTACCTCTTCTGTTTCTAGCCCAGCCTTCTAATTAAATGTTTCCAAACATACCTGTTTGTTGGTGGAACATGCCCCCTAGACATCTTCCATAACTTTGAGAACCAGACGGCCTTAAATGCAAATCTAGATACAGCGAGATGCTGCTTTGCGGTTTTGCCAGCCCAGTTCTGGTGTTTTCTCCCTGGATTTGGCATTACTTCTGACATCACTGCCCTAGCTCCGTCCTTCATGGTTAGTGTCTCCGTTCAGTCTGTACTGAGATGCTTATCTTCCTCGCTGTGAATGTGGCAAACAATTGGAAACGTGTTTGGTGCCATGGAGCAGATAGTATCTGAGGCTCGCGAGGACAACAACAAGAGCAGCATGCAGCCACACTGAACAGACAGAGGAGACTAGAGCCATTCATCTGTCTCACACGCAATTCTACTGTATCTCCCTAATCACTAAGGCCGGTATTCTCCCAGGTACTTAAGTAAAAAAAAAAAAAAAAAAAAAAAGAATAAAAAGTGCCTATATAGCTCCATGCATTTCAGTCTGCACCAAGCATTTTTTTTTCTACTTTTGGACATCTGGGAGAAGGAACCTGGTATATTATTTCTTTAATTTCCTTTTATTTTAAACTATTTTTTTTTTATTATTATTTATATTCTCTGTTATCACTGTTCTTTGCATTTATCTTTGTAAAGCACACTGAACTGCCTCTGTGCATGAAATGTGCTATACAAATAAACTTGTCTTGCCTTGTCATGTGTTTTGCTGGGGTAAATGAACTGTAGCTAGTGTTTGGGTGGCATGGGAGGTTAAGAAAAGCAGACAAAGAAAGGCAAAACTGGACAAGCAGGAATTTTTTATGATCTTTGAGACTGATCACGGAACTTACCTCTGTGGATTTTGTAACCTAACACTGATGATGCTCAAGTTAGCTCACAAACAAATTGTACCTCGGGCACTCCCATTCAGCTCTGGGAGATTTGAAGACACACCAGTTGTGCAATCAATTTCATTATCTATTCATTCATTACAAGGCAATTCACAAGACAATACACAATACACAAAAAAACTTTCATAATGTAATTTTACAATCGCAATAAAATGGACAGGCCAGGGTAACCAAGATCACTGATAAAAGCCATAGCCTTTCAAATGAGTTCCTTAGACACCAGTCAAAAGGTAGCCCCTTGCAATGGAAAACTACCAGAGACGATGAGCGATGACACAAAATGGACAGAGGAGGATGAGGAGGAGAAGGAGGAAGGCATACGAGAGAGATGTATGAAGACAGATGCATGTTAAAGCATGTCATCACATTGCATACGCTCTTTGGTTCCATGATCCCCCTTCTCTATGGGCACATTTTCTCAGAGGATGGGAGGTCGGTAATTTTCCATGTCCCTGCTTAAAAGATCATATAGGAGAAATCACAGCTGTCTCCAACTCTCTCTGTCACACACACACACACACACACACACACACACACACACACACACACACACACACACACACACACACACACACACACACACACACACACACACACACACACACACTACAGTGATAACCACAATGTTTACCGTTATCTTAAAGGAGAAACACCGTGCTTGGGCTCTCCATTATCACTACGGCAACCAAACATTCCATGTCGCAATTAAAATATCTGAGCAGCAGTGCAGAGCCCGTGGGTGTGTGTGATAGTTACTTTGGCAGCCTGTGCAAGAGGTAGGTGTGCCCACAGATCCTTTTGCACTAAGGTGTGAGAAGGGACTTTGCTTAAGAATAGCAGTATACCTAGCATAAACCTCCACCTCCTTACACACACACACACACACAGCAGCAGCAGCAGCAGCAGCACACACACACACACACAGAGAGAGAGAGAGAGAGAGAGAGAGAGAGAGAGAGAGAGCCTTGCCTGCAGAAACTCTTTGTAAACACTGAGAAATTCCAATGAAGTGTTTCCAAAATGAACAAAGGCTGGTCATGATGAGACTTGTATTTGTTTATGGGTGGATTTGTAGGTAAATTATCCATGCTAACCACAAAATATAAATATTAGCAGCACTCCACCTGCTTCTGCATCCTTATATGATTAATGAAGTGAATGTTGATGTTTTCACAGTAGAGACTATTGTAAAGCATGAAGAGTGGCTTGTAAAGGTTAACACAATAAGCACTATACTTTTTTGTTTGTTTGTTTACTTGTTTTGGTGTGATAGAATCAGAAATGGAATTACTTGCCAATTAAGAGCTCAGTTCACACAGCCATACAGCGCAGGGAACTGGGATAATTGCAGAAAAAAGTGACAAGCAGATAACAAACGGTACATTATTAGTGATGTAATGATTGGTTCATATCATAGGGTTTCACCGTTACATATAACGTAACCGAGGTTGGTTTGACCACTTACAGGTCTCACACCTGCCACCCTGTCAACTATAACAAATCCATGGCATGGGAGAGTCTGAGCTGAAAAACCCTTCCAGCAGTTAGAACAGGTGTGAGGATTTACCTAGGCCTATGCTGTTTCGTGTTCCACAGAAATTCACAGAGAGGATTCACAGAAATGCTTTACCACTTCATTTACATGATGTGAAGTGAGGTAGTGTAATGTGATATATAATCATTACTTTGTTTTATTTTGTCAGTTACACGGAAATTCTTACAGCCTATAAAAAGATATGACACGTCACAGCCATATTTGCCACTTATTTCACAGTGGAGGTAGTGTGTGGAGTATATGTACAGGTAATCAGTTTTGTTTTGGTTGTGTGTGTGTGTGTGTGTGTGTGTGTGTGTGTGTGTGTGTGTGTGTGTGTGTGTGTGAACAAGAGATAGAGATTGCCCATATGAAGCAGGACCAGTGTGGTTGCCAGCTTTATGCACAGTTAGTAGTATTTGAGTACTAGACACGACACTTGCGTTAAAGCTATGACTGGAGTGTACCGGATAAGGAAGATGTTTTTTTTCTGGTTCTCTTTAACCCATGTGCAACCTTGAGATGCTCACCATCTCATACAGTCTGAAGAAGAGCTTCTTCTGGTGGGCTTACTAATGACATAATGTGAATAGCTTTGTACTCCCAAGCTGTCTAAAGTAACAGTGTGTATGTCATCTAGTGGAGAAGCAGCTGCATTGCAACCAACGATGCCACTTCTGTGTGTGAAAAACTTAGTGGTTTTTCAAGTGGTTTGTGTGTTGGGAGGGCGCGCTCAACTTCAAAAGTAAAATAAACGACTTTGGGTGCGTGAAAAGGAAAGCTATAGTCTTAAAGAAAAATCCGCACTCACGAGCTATATCTCATTATTTATTATACCACCATGTCCAATGCAGACGCGTTTCGGCCTAAGCCATCATCAGTGCGTGATACAGAGAACAATGGAAAGGGTGCAGCTTATCACAGGGGGGTAAGAGGTCACAGGTTACCTCTAGATCACATGACACTAGATAGTTTTCAAGTGGTTTAAAACAAATAAGGTCCTCTGGAGCCAATGTTTTTGTGTACTGACCTGTCCACTAGCCCATATAAAGACAGTGGGGCAAATGATGTATTCCAGAAGGAGAGGCCTGCTGATGAAGGATGTCAGGGTGGGTACCGGTCCATTGACTCACCATCTCTGCTCTCTTGTAGTCAGTTAGCCTGCACAGTGTGACAGAGAGCAAAGCATTAAACATTCAGATTGAGATATATGGTTGAAGTGAAGTGCAGTTTGAGCATGGATAAAACAAGACGGCTGCCAAATGTTTGTTGCAGGACCTGTTCTCTGGACACTCCTAATAGGCATAGGCCTATCTACTGTGGGTGCAGCACTTTCAACTTTAAACCTATTGGTTCTGACCTCAAATTCTATCTTTTAGAGAGTGTCCTGAAGTTTACTGTAATAAAATAGGCTACAATACTGTAATAAGTTTGTTGCGGTAATGTTTCAAGTCACAGGGTGGTTATTTTCTCAGCTAAGCCCTGCCTGAACACATTAAACTCAACAATCTGTCATCTTTAGATTTTTATTTGCTGCCATCTGCTGTTTGGTTTATGGAGACATGGGATAACCATGCTCTACGTGGCACCAGCAGATGGCGACACAGGCAGGTCTGGCATGTTCTCTGCAAATGGGCGGGTTTACGTTTCTGATTGGTTGTCGTTAAGGTATGATGGGCAGCTCGACTCTAGTAACAGTCAAGCTAGTTAGCTGGATTGTAGTTAGCCACTTTGCTACTAAAGTTAACTAGCTGCCGTTTGCAGATAGATACCTTGTGAAAAGGTAACAAGAGGATTTGCACGATTTTTTCTTCAATCAACACCACCTGTTTGACCAATTTTTACTAAAATGCTCCGATAACCGTATCGATGACAAAAAACGCACAATTTCCCCAACGTTAATTGAAACATCCTCGGAAATTACGGATCACACACCGGCGGTAGGTTTTGTTTTGCTGTTAGCCTTGCAGCTAGCTAAATCGGCGGTTAGATGGCATATGGGGTATCTTTATCTTCCTAGCAGATAGCCAAGTAAAATGCTGACAAAATAAGAAAGAGAGCATCTACGTGGGTAGAGTAGGTACGACTGTGATTATGGACATTTTGTTCAAACCGGTTTCTTGCAGCAAAAAGCTCCTGCAGTAATCGTTTGACTTGACTTGTATTTGTGGTAACGTTAACATTAGTAAAACAGATGGCTAACGTTAACCTATGTGATTAACGTTAGTTTGTAGTCGTATGTAGGTCAATGAATCTGGCAAGTTATTTCGTGTTAAACGTTGGTATATTGTCGAAATTTGCTTGATTGTTCGAATGTTTGTGTGGGTTGTCTTTTGTTTTTTTTTCCCTCTTGCATTCAATACTGCCACGCTGCAAGGACATTTGTTTGCCTTTCAAAAGTTAAACTGCAGCTCTACGTTTATGTGGTGGTTCATTTAACGTTTAGGTATCACAGTCTGCTGCATTGTTTTGTAACAACGTCTCCCTGATCCAAAGTAACCTAAGCATAGTGCAGGTCAAGGTTTGGCGATGTGTTGGAATGTTTTTGGTTAATCTCCTCGAACTTATTTATGCAAATAGGCCTGTGCTTTATGTTTCTTTGGACAGTCAAAGCTCTGAAACCACGCTAACGTTACCAGTCCGTCTGTTTTGCAGGGGCTGAGGAGAATGGTGGTTCCGGACAGTGGAAATGTGGTTCAGACAGCCGACAATGGCGGCAGTACCAGCGGACACATGGCAAGCGCGCAGCCCGGCTTTGAAACCGAGCAGGACCTTGCAGGGGTGGAGCTAGAAGAGGTCCGCAAGTTGCAGGAGTTGGTGCGGAGGCTGGAGGTTCAGAATCACACCCTGCGCAACAGGGGAACCAAACTTCTCAACAGCAACCTTACGTCGACTAGTAGCAACGTAGATAACCAAAGGACACTCAACGACGGAGTTTCAAACTCTTCCGTTAAAACGGAGGACGGCGGTGAGGTTAGTGTCAGGGACTTTGAGCTGTCCCCTCCGCCGGACAGCAGTAGCAATAGCAGCGAGGACATGTCCCCGCTGCCCGAGTCCACAAGGCTAGAGGATGAAGATGACGAGGAGAACGCGGAGTCCGCCGGCTTTCATCTCACCGGCAACACTGAGGAACAGTCGCCGGGACAGCCACAGTCAAGCCCCTCTCAGGAGAGCTGCGAGTCGGAGACAGTAGGTGGGAGTGATGCGGTCATGGATCACTCTGCCTTGGACGAGGTGGATGTACTCGACCTGGAGGACTGTGCCGAACCAGATGACGAGGACAGCTGGTAAGTTCCATTTTGTTAAAAAAAATACAACCTGAATTGAGCACAGGGAGCGGTCTGAATCTTTGCACTGCATAGTAGACCCACACCAGACATCCATTAACTGGCCTCCCCAAAAGCCGTTATGTTTATGGGGAAGTAATGAATGGTGCCTCTGTTTGTGCAGCGATGTCTGCCGTGGGGTTATCTTAGCACCATTTGAATAAGACCTCCAGAACCCTGTGACTAGCCTAGTGTTTTCAGAAGGCTGAGTAGGCCAACTCGATGCTATCAGTGTGAAGCCTTTAAAAGAACCCTCTGCTAGTCCACTCCGATATGCTGGGGGGGATCAAAATGCTTCCCAGCAACTTTTTACATTAATGACCACAGTCCAGCTGATGTCAATATTTACAGCCCCCTTGAAGCCATTTTCCTTGCCAGTGGAAACAATGTAGCGGAAAGACATAAACATCTAGGCTAAGTCTATCCTAGATACTGTAGACTAGCTCCTGAAAAGTGCATCACTTTCTGAAAACTTCCTGAGGATCTGCTAGACTTCCTGAAGATTTTTTTTTTTTAAACAGGCAGCACATCAAAAAAAGCATTTGCCCAATGCAAAACAACACCTTTGTAGGTCAGGGTTCATTGTGGCGTGTACAGAAGGAACACTTTGTTTCCCCACCTCCCAGTTTTGCATGCAGCATTTTAAATGTGTTTTCAATATTAGTCATTGATGGTGGCATGATAAGTCCCCTAATGTTGCAGCAATGCACTTCCACTGGTTCTTTTTCTGGCCCGATCGGCAGTAATTAAATGCTTCCTGAGAAACGCCATGGCATTCTGGCCCGCCGGCGAGTTTCTGCTCCAATGAGTTCTCGTGCTCTGATTTCAACAGCAGCTCTGCAGTGTGCACACGGCCATGCAGGACTCATCTGGAGAGGCGGAAACGCATATCGGCCCTCTTCCCTATGTTTGTGAGATGGCAGACAATGTAATCGTTTGATTACATCGGCCTTTGGGGTGGGGGTTGAGGGGGTCCTGTTTAGGACTTTGTTAGGGGGCCCACTGTAGCATTTTGTGGGAATTTGATGTAGGTGGAGTGTGTGTGTGTGTGTGTGTGTGTGTGTGTGTGTGTGTGTGTGTAATGATGGGTGCTCTGAGGGATCGCTGAATGCACAGATCAGAGCGATGCTGCACAGCTCACAGCAGCAGCATGATTCACTAAGCATCCTGGGAAGTCGAGCGAGCCAGCGAGCGAGGGAGGGAAAGGAGTGAGCGATGACGAGAGAAGAGATGCAAGAACAGAGGACTACAGAGACTGACTGACTGAGGGAGTGAGGGAGGGAGGGAGAGAAGGAGAGGGAAAATCATGGTAAGCTAGAGAGCAAAAGAGAGAAATGAAGACTGGAGCAGCGAAGGGGTAACTGAAGGACAAGAGAGGAAGAGAGAGACTGTAAGGAAGATGGACAGAGATCTGGGGGAGAGAACGGGAGGGGGGGGGGGTCCTCTTCTCATGTGGAGTGTCCAGTCAACGTGATTCACCCAGGGCATTCCACAGTCCTGTCTCCTGCACTGCCCATGTGAGTGAGGGATGGTGTGTGTGTGTGTGTGTGTGTGTGTGTGTGTGTGTGTGTGTGGAAGAGAGAGATGGAGAGAGATAGATGAGTGTACTGTGGAAAGGAGTGAGAGTGCTTCCCCTACTGGGCATATCTGTTTGTGAAGACGGTGTACTGTACTTATTGCTAGTCAGGAAGTCAGAAAAGTGTCTGTCTGTTTATTAATTTTTTGCCATCCAAGGTGACCCCAAATAATAGTTGAAAAAGAAACCAAAGAAGTGGTAGTCTAAAATATATTGCATTAAAATTAATACATTGTTATCTCTACCATACTATTTCTTCATACAACTTCATATTTTATGCTTTTAAAAGCTATTAAATGAATATGAATCGAGTCATATAAAGACATGCAGACCAACTAAGTAGCTAGAATGCTGCTTTCCAGTACAATCCCTTTTTTTTTTTAATCCATATTTCTCCCCCGTCATGGGATGATGTGGCATAAATGTTTCTCTTAAGCCATACGCACTCAGTTAGCCTATCCCGTAATTCCATTTTTTTCCCGTGCTGTCTGTAAACAGGTAGGCCATTGTTTGCATGCTGGCCAATTAGCCTAGCAGCTTACCCTGGCACAGGAATGGCAGAGGCAGTGCTGCTGACTTATTCTCAGTTTCACATCATTAGCCGTCTTCCATATGCTACGCGTGGGGCAAACACAACCACAGCACGGGCTAATCCGGTTAGCTGCGCTAAGCCGCTTTGGCCAGACCTGGTAAACTGCTTTGGGTGGACTTAGGCCACATGTGATCCTGCTCCCTCTGATTGGGACTGGGACTGCTGGACTGTGTGTGTGTGTGTGTGTGTGTGTGTGTGTGTGTGTGTGTGTGTGTGTGTGTGAAAAAGGGCAGTGGTTCAGTGGTGGGCGTGACCTCAGGGGTCAGTCATGGGCAGACAAATAAGGATTGAGGACAAGAAGAAGCAGACTGAGAAGGGACACGTCTGACACACGCATGAACATGAACTTTGTTTCTGCTGGTTTCACAAGCTGAAAAATAAGCCATCGCAACCTGAACCCGTTCAGAAAGTAGGCTAAACATTAAAACATGCCGCTAATGCTGTAATCACATTGCACCTACACGATTGGGAAAAGTATGGAATTTGATTTTGGTATTTTCCAAGATCTGGATAAGTATGCAAAATTGGAAAGAGGATCTGGAAATATTTGTTGCCAAACTGGATTTACAGTTCTTTCAATCTTCCACTGGCTATTGGCAACTTCAGTGACAGGCCAGATACTATCTTCCATCTAGGCTAAGCGTTGATCTGGTGTACTGTCATGAGGTGCCCTAAATTTGAGGGGTCTGCCAATATTGGTTTGGAACAGTGGCAGTCAGTTAGGCCACATTTAGTATTGCAGTCAGTACTCTGAAGTGGGTCCAGCCTGTGCATACTGTTTTAGGCCTCGTGCTTAGCCACTTTGTCCACTACAATATAGCCTAGCAGGGCATACACAAGAGTGTATAGAGTGGGCTAAGCAAAGTGTAAAAAATGCCCTTTAAATGATTCGCCGATTCTTTTAGTGTTGTTTTTATGTAGACTAGCTATCAGTTAGTCTTATTTAAATTAAACTAGGATGAATCTGTTAGCAACTAACTGAAGCCTTACTCACTGATTCACTAACTTGTGTATCAATACAGACTCAAGTGTCCAAGTAGCAGTCTAAGCTATTTTGCTTCTCTCTCTGAACCTGCTGGCAAACTTGAATTCGCTCTGCGGGTCAGTCTGGCTTCCAGCCCAGTTCTGCCTGTTTCTAAATCGCTACAAACCCAAGAACCTGTCATTGGTCTACTCTTCACAAGTAGACTTTAGGCCAAAGATAGTTTAGAACCTGTCTTTTATGTTTGACACTGTCTTGGACTATGTGATGATGGCCTTAGCAACATGCATTCAATACAACGTCAGTGGCTTTGCTAGTTCACTGCACCCGTTATGAATTTATATTTCTTGTAGCAACATGCCTTTCTGCCTTTAAAATAGACAAGGCTTGTATGTTTGCTGCATTTCTATAATAAATGCATCGGTGTAATAATTAATGTGTTGGTGATCAGTTGAAGATACCCCCGGATCTCAGAGTTGAATGACCCAACCACAGACCCAAGCTAGGAACTCGTAGCATTGGAGAACTTGGTTGTTTTGAGGCCTGTTTATTAACAGTGATTTTAGTGAATACAACTTAAATGATGGGAGGCAAGTCAGGTTTGTTATGGTGTGAGTGAAGATGACAGGCTTTGCCCTAAGAAGAAGCCTGGCTGTCTGTGCAGCGGAGGGCACTTGAGGCTCGGTAGGACTGGGGATTGCAGCGCTGTCAGTGAAGTGCTTGAGGTGCTGCTGTGGGCAAGATCAGCTGCAGTAGTTCAGATGAAGGCTGAGTGCTTAGGACTCTCGCCTCCCTCACCTCTCTTTCTCTCCCTCTCTCTCTCTCTCTCTCTCTTTCTCTGTGTGCCCAGTGTTCAGTGCCCTGCTGTCGCAGAGCAGAAGAATCCTGCCCAGAGCTCAAAGAATGCCAGCTCCCAGTCAGTGACTTTGGACTGACGCTCCCTTTTTTTACCCTCTCTCGCTGTCTTTGTTTTTCTCTTTCTCTTGCTTTCTCTCTCTTCATCTTCCCCCTTTCCTATTTATCTTTAGAGAAGGGGGGGAAAACAGGAACGGTGACCTCAATGCAGCACTCTATATTATTGTGTTTGTCCCAGCGGGAGCCCTCTCTGTGTGTGTGTGTGTGTGTTCCCTCTGTGAAGGCCTCCATGAGTTTTGTCCGACAGGGGCTTTTGTATGGCTGACACTCCCCCTTCGCTCATCCTTGCCGCAGTGGCTTTGAAAAGGCCTTTGATGAACTTGGCAGCGGATGAGCTTCACTGGGCACAGCTATGTATGTTTGTTTGGTCAGGGGAAGCAAGTTTAGGAAGACACGCACGCACACACACACGCACACCACCCCCTGCATGTATTTTGATTACAGCAGGCAATAGGCCTAAGTCTGTGGCAGTGTTGGTTGCTGATGTGTGGATGTTCACAGCTGCATCTTTGATCAAGTAGCCTAATACGAGGAGGATGTCTCCAGAATCAGGGCAGAGAGTACACAGAACAGAATTGCAGCTTAGCACTTTGTAGTTTAGTTTAGGGATTTTTGACGTTACGAATGCTGACATGTAGGCTGCTTCGGATTGGGCTGTAGCCTGTTCAGCAAGTTAAATTAAATGAAACTTGACTGGACATAGCATAACAAGGTACTAAAGGCAGACTAAAGATAAGGAGACATGTAGGGCACACCTAGTTATCTATTGTCTACGTGTACTTAAAGTGTACTCAAGGTTACTTATTTATTTCCTCAAAGATCTGGACAATGGTCTGCATATTTTGATGTTTTTTTGGGAGGGAAAATACCTTTTGGAATATTGGATTGCATCGAGTTTGGCAGTCAACTTGTGTTGAAATAGGCCTACAGACGTATGTGCACTGGGTGAATTCGCATAACTTGTATGCATTTTTATTTACCCTAATCTGCACATATTCATTGTGTTCTTTTGTAAGGGCTATGTTAACATGGCATCTCAAATGTTTTAAGAGACTAAAATGTGTTTAAAGCCTAATTTGCTGCACATTCAAGTAGGGCATAACTCGATGTAGGCAAGAGCCATTTTTTGTTGTTGTTGTTTTTTTCTGACTACTGATTGAATGGTTGAAATCAACTGGAGTTCTCCTTTAAGACAACCTAGTTCTTCTTACAGCTTTTGTGTGTTGGGGAGAGTATTCCTTAAAATGATTAGCCTATAGTAGTGACTGATGTTTGGAGCAGAAAAGAAGCTGCTGCTTGTCATTTGATGCTGTTTGTTAGGGCAGTGTGGTGAGTGTAGTGTGTGTGTGTGTGTGTGTGTGTGTAGTCTATCTCTGCTGACTGAGCTGCGCTGTGCTTTTTCACAAGAGTGGTGCAGTCAGCTGTTCTCCCACGAGTGCCTGGCCTCTCAGCCGCTTGCTGAAGCTGTTTAGTGTAAGATGAGGAGACTTGACAGACAGTCCCTGGTGGTCTAGTGGTTAGGATTCGGCGCTCTCACCGCCGCGGCCCGGGTTCGATTCCCGGTCAGGGAATAACCTTTTTTTTGGTCCTTATGGTGTTATGGTAGTAATTTATTACAAAAAAGCTCTTTGCCTCAAAGCACCTAGACTATTCACCCCATTTTTGTTGTTTGTATGGTTATGAAGCAGTTCTATTTTAGGCCTACTTGCCATTCAGTAGAGGTATTGAAGCACAGTGCTCACATTGCAGACAGAGCAATCTGACGGGTGTTGCTGTCTGATCACAGGTCTAGTCTAGATGTTGACATTAAGACAAGATTGTTTTGTTGAAGCCCAAAGTCTGTTAAGCTTGACAGCACTGCAGAGGCTTAGGGAGCGAGACTGCTTAGAATGCAGTGACTTTCCAAGTGGTTATTGTCACTCAGCCTTGCAAATGACTGGTTGTGATGCCAATAATAAGGCAAGCAAGACACACACACACACACACACACACACACACACAAATACATACCTTAGAGGTCGTTTAAAGCTGAGACGATTTTCTCACAGTGCTCACACACCCAGAGAAACACACGGCGGACAAACTGGCTCTTTGGCCTGTTTTGGTTTAGATGTTTAATCCTCTGTATTTATATGCAGTTCTGTAATCTGGTGCAGTGAGGCATTTTCTGTGCTGCCGATGCAGTAATAGCCTGTGTATGCTAAATGTGACTGAAAACAACCGGGTAGAAGCATGTCAACAAGCGGGCAGAGCAGAGCCTCAATTAAGGGTTGACGATGGAATAACCTGTAATTTCTCTCTCTCCCTCTCCCTCTCCCTCTCCCTCTCTCACCACCCCCCTTCTTGTTTTCTCCCTTCCCTCTCTCCTCCTCCTCCCTCTAGGTTGTATGTGTCTCCCAAGAAGCAGGTGGCGGAGCAGGGCCCCGACTCTCCTCTGAAGTGGTGTCGGCAGGTCCTGGATCATCCCAGCCCAGAGACGGAGGTGGCCTGCAAAACCCTCATCAACCGCCTGGACCAATGTAGGTGGCCCAAAGTCTCCCTGTTTGCCCCCCTAGCTCAGACACTGAGGCTGAATCTCCATTAGCTTCCCTAAGCCCTACACCCTCAATGTCTGGCTTAGTAGAAATTCTTCTTTATTATTGGCTGTGTTTTAGGCTTGTGTTTTTGGCACTTCCGGCCCTTTTGGCTGTGAGAGTGTGAGACGAGGGGTTAAAGTTACATCATTGAAAAAAAATCGCTTGAGTGCAGGTGTTGGAACAAACCGTAATATGAATTAAATGATATCTGTCCGCATCACTGATTAGTGCTCCCAAGCGCATTGGTCCGAAACGTTGTGCTTTAATAAAGACACTTGGGAGCATTGATCAGAGTGCGGACCGATGTAATTTTTTTCATATTAAATTACACCATACCCTGACAAAGACCTGGCAAACCTGTGTGTGTGTGTGAGAGAGAATGTCTTCATGTCGAGGAAGTTGTAGGGAAACTAAATGAATTCTAGTGTGTGTCTTGCACTGAAGTCTGCGCACTTACCCATTTTTCTTTTTGTGTGGCAGAGCCAACCTCAGGTCATGAAACTGATCCTGAGCATTGAAGCTCTCTCTATGCAAATAGGAATTCACATGGCGCTTGCAGTAAGGCCAAGTGTTGCTTTCTCCTCCTCCTCCTCCTCCTCCTTGTCCTGGATGGCAAAGGCTCATGGGAAATGGCTAGGTCTAGTGGTTTCTGGGCTGTGAAAAGAACAGGCTTTGTCAGATATGATCTACCATGCTGGCACAGACAACTCACTCCTATTGAGCTTTGTGAAAAGAAAGTCATCTGCATTAGGTGTGTGTGTGTGTGTGTGTGTGTGCGCGCGCGCACACCGATACTACAGACAGATAAAAGTGTGTGTTATGGTGGGGTGACTGTTCTTTGCCCCTCCTAAAATGATGTATTGACTTTTATTGTATGCTAAGGGCTGAACCATTTTTTTTTCTGCAGTCAATCCCTCTCGCCGTCTTATTTACTGTTCAGAATCTGCGTGTGTGAGATGTGTGTGCCAGATATGTTTTCACTGGAATAGGACTCTTCAGTAGCCCCTAGGAGCAGGCAAGATAGGATGTCTACTTGCTTTGTGTGTGAAGGGAGAGTCATCTATCTGTCTTTTAGTGTACAATAAGCTATGTGTTTTAGAAATGGTGTGTGTCTGTCCTGATGGTGTGTAGGCCTATGTTTCAGTTTCTTTCTGCTGTGTGTGTGTGTGTGTGCGCTTAGTATGTAATTATCTATCCGTCTCTCAGCCTGTCTGTGAGATCCATTATTTACACCACGGTCAGCTGCTCTCCGCACCCTCACTCAGCTGAGCAGCAGTGCGGCTTACGCACTCAGGCGCATCATGAGCCGAGACCTCCGTGTTGGGTTACCTGTGCAGCCCCAGGCAGCCTTAACACACACACGCACACACACACACACACACACACACACACACACACACAGAGCTCCTCTGTCTACTGCACTCCAACTGTCACACAGGCCTTTGGTCCAGTACTGTGGCTTGGGTCCACTGGCTAACCGTTAGAGCACTTGCGAGAGACGACTGACATTTCAGTGATTCAGTTTGCTCGTCCCAATATAGGCCACTTTCACATAAACTGTGTGTTTAAATAATGTTTGATTGCGATACAATTCAGATATTGAAGGAACTGCAATTTCTGATAGCGATACGATGAAGGATGAAAGAATGGCATCATTGTGCTCTCAGGGTTAGAGGTGTCTGTCTGAAAACAGATGCATGCAAATGTGTGTGTGTGTGTATGTTTGTGTGTGTGTGTGTGTGTGTGTGTGTGTGTGTGTGTGTCACCTGATCTCCTTCTCCAGTTGGTTTGGGTTCCCTGTACTGACCCACTCATTAGGCTCAGAGATGGACATGATGAACTCCTAACCTGTCCTGATCAGCCAGGTTGAGGTCAGGTTGTTGGGTGACATTAGGTGAAATGGAAAAAAAAAAAAGATTTTTGTTGAGGGTGAGATAATGTTAGATCGAAATTGTAACCTATATGTGTGTATGTGTAAAACAATGTGAGAGTGTAAGACTTAAAGAGAGTAAATGTTCAGAATGATCTTGAAACAGAAGCCGAATGTAAAGAAATGGTTGTATTTGACAATCACCTAAGTGTTGATGCAAATGTACTAGCCTTGGCCAGGCTTTCTTTAAATATCACATTCTACGTTCTGTACACACAACCGCTTTAAGTTACGGCTTTAGTTACTGGTGTCATGCGCAGCAGAACATCAAACTTTGTGTCAAGTGTCAGTCATGCTCAGGGGAAGAGACTGTGTATGCCTGAAACTTTGTGGACGGAAACTCTGTGTGTGTGTGTGTCACAATAAATAGGACGTGATTGCATTCAGATTATGATTCATGATTTATGTGCTTTGCATGTCAAGTGTTAAAATACTACAGCCAGTGTGTCTGAATGGGAGCATTAAGCTTCTCCACTGGGCTATTCACATCACATACAACCCATTTTTATTTCATAGCATTTATGCACAGAATTTAAATGTTTGACTAACTGTGTGTGTGTGTGTGTTACATTACAGCGGCGTCTCGATGGAGGAACGTGTACTCCAGCCCCTCCCAGTGCTCGGTGGGCTCCACAGCTGAGGCCTCGCTCTCCCCTGGGTACCACAAATCCACTAACAAAACGCTACTAACCTGTGGCAGCTCAGGTATGGCATGACATGACACTCTAACACTCGCTCTGTGTGCCACCTCCTATAATATGGATGCATACATGTAGCCTATGTATGTGTATATGCTGAATATGCATGCAGATACACACACACGTAACATATTTGCAATTGTCCTTTTACTTACTTACACACACACACACACACACACACGTCACATTTAACCTACTTGGCGCTCTTGTTCATTTGCACATGTATTGTATGGGCATGTGTGCACACATTTTCAGGTACACATGCACACACACTTTCCTTTTAGATGCACACACACTTTTCCTTACATATTGATACATGTATTGTTTCTTCTATGCTATCTAATCTATGACCTACATGACGGAACATGCAGTGTGTTTTGTTTGCATGTACTGTGACCCCTGTACGCACATGTACACACAGAACACACACACACACACACACACACACACACACACACACACACATTTACATTTACTCTGCCTGCACAAGGTCAACTGCAGCCCCCAGGGTGCAGGAATTTGTTTATTTTATTTGTGTCTGGGTGAATATGGTACAGTATGTACAGTGAGTGAGTGTGGTGGAAGAAAAACTGTGTTGCCTTGCCAAGTTGCTCCCTACGCTTATCTGTCCTGTGTTTGTATCCAGACTTAATATACAGTTTGTCCTTCTCCCCCTCTGATGGCCATGGCTTGGAGGGTTGTTTTTTGTTGTTTGTTTACAGGTTTCTACGAAGAAAATGTAATGTTAAGAACAGCAGCTCAGCTTTTTAGGCTTACACACACACACACACACACACACACACACACCTAAGTTATTCACACCCTTATGTTCTCATTATTGAAACCCAGATCATTTTAAATTGAACACACACACACCTCTGCCTGAAGTCTCCCAGCTCCATCATTGTGCCTCTCCTCCCCCCTCAGTAATCCTGAATGGTAGGCAGAGAAGGCAATGAAAAGCATGGCCACTGAGCCGTTACTGACAGCACACATGCAAATATCCACACAGAGAGAGCGAGAGAGAGAGATAACTAGAGTGAAAGAGAGAGAGAGAGAACAAGGGAGGGAAAGTGAGAGCGATTAAGGCCTAGTTTTCCTGTGCATTTATGCACTGATGTGTATTGATGGCTTTGAAACCCCCTCTGCTGGGGTTGCTTGCTGAGAACAAACGTGTATAAAATAAATGCTGAGAATAAACGTATTGTAAATCTGCATTGGGTGTGGAAGCATGTGTTTAACTCTATTGCAGTGTGGCTCTGATGGCCTCTCTAAACGTGTGTGTGTGTGTGTGTGTGCGCTTTAAGAGTAAAACCAGTTTGTTTGCATTAATAGTGTGCGTGTATAAATATTCGGTATACATTGTTTGCATCAATTGTATTATGCAGGCTGTTTCTGTGTTTTATACACAACATGATACAAGCATGCATCTGTGTGTGAGATTGTATTTGCACTTGGTGTGAACGTGTGTCTGTGTGTGTGTGTGTGTGCATGTACTACATTTATTGTGTGTGCTGTGTTATTGAAACAAATGTTTTCTGTGTGTGTGTAGGTTATATGAGCATGCACTCTGCATTGAGCTCCCAGTCGTCTATTGACAGTGAGCTCAGCACCTCCGATGATTCCATCTCCATGGGTTACAAGCTACAGGACCTTACTGACGTGCAGATCATGGCTCGCCTACAGGAGGAGAGTGAGTTCGTGTGTGTGTGTGTGTGTTTGTGTGTGTGTGTGTGTGTGTGTGTGTGCGTGTGTGTGTGTGTGTGTGTGTGTATACACATGTGAAAGGTATACAAATAGAGAAAGGGTGAGAACTCTGCACCTCATGGTTACGTAATTTATCAGCACATAGGTGTGTCTGCTTCTGCTTTTGTGAACTAATATTAGCAGAGAAAGATAGGGGTGTGTGTGTGTGTGTGTGTGTGTGTGAATACGGATAAATACAACCCTAAAGTATGTTACCTGAATGTGCCCCCTCCACTCAAAAGGATGCCTTATGTAAACCCCACTTCTGTATTCAAATCCTTGTCACTTTCACAGCACGTTGTAGATTAGTGAGAGAGGAAATGAGCTTTTTTGCCCTGCTAGTGCTGTTTGGGCTGTGTGACTGAGATCTTCAAAGACTGATCTGGCCTCCCCCTGCGTTAGAGTGTGTGTGTGTGTGTGTGTGACTGGGGGCTGTGGTGTTTTAAAGCACCGTCTTTATCACAACTGTGATGTTTCCCCTCCGCCTCAAGAAAGAGTTTAGCATTGCCGGCGCTGGAGCAGAGTTTAAATTTAAATACTTTTTCAAAGCGGATCAGATCAGTAACTCATCTCCTAGTGTAATTTCCTCAGCAGTGGAACTTGTAGATGACATTGCCCGTGGTGTTCGTCAACAGCCAGCAGCCGCTTTAGATGGGTGTTCCCTGTTAGAGATTTTAAGGGAACAAAGTTGGATTTCTGTGCTTTTTCTTTATGTCTGTATCTGTGTGTGTGTTTTGCTTTGTACTGTGTGTGTTTAAATCCGCGTTCTAGTGTGGGGCGTAGTACATATGACGAGTGAGGCGCAAGATGCCTCCTTGCACCTGGCCGACAGCCGCACCACGCACCCTGAATTCACACCCATCATTCTTTGTCAGATTACTCGCAGAGTATTCGTCACACGAATATCATGCGCATGAATTGAAATTGAGTGATGAAATGATCATGATCTCATCAGCCAAATGGGGCATATTGGAATGAACAGGGGAACAGGTGTGGAGTGTGACCACACTATGCATTCCAAAGTAGGGAATGACAGAAAAACTGTGAGAATTACAGGGTTAAATGAATACATCGCTTGTGTATGGAAATGTTTAAGATCCCTTTTTAAGTAGTATTTAGATTTCTTATCATTTGTTAAGTTTTTTATGGGAACAAACCTTTCTGTGTTTGTATTTCTGTTTGCAATTTCCTGGTGTGTAATTTACTTCACATATTTTTGTGAGTGTGTATTAGTAGTGTCTCCAACTGTGTGTGTGTGTGTGTGTGTGTGTGTGTGTGTGTGTGTTTTTGTTCATAATTTCCCCGACAGTTTGTTTTAGTAGTAACATTTATTATGATTAATTGCAGTAGGCCTCGTTATGTTTAGGTTATGTTTAATTGCCTTTGTAGTAATAATTGTCATTGCGTGTATCCCCAGGCTTGCGTCAAGACTACGCCTCCAGCTCGGCCACAGCATCCCGCAGGAGTTCCTCAGCATCGCTGCAGTCACTGCGGCGCGCTGGCAGCGGGGGAGGAGGGGGCGGTGGAGCCTACAGCGACCAGGAGCTGGACTCCTACAGCCTGGAGGATGAGGAGGACGCTGTGGGCTACTACCCCTCGGGTCTGGGCCAGCGCCGGCCCAGATGCTCGCCCTCGCCACTCGGCTCGCCCCGCTGCCAGTCTCCCAGCAGCCCCCACGATTACGGACGCATGGGCGGCCCGCTGCCACGCACGCACACACCGCGGCGCTCGCTCCAGGGCCCCAGTGCTGAGCTACTCAAATACGCCCGCAGTGAAGGTAAGCGTGCATGCATGCAGTGCATTGTGGGTAATAAATTGACCGCTGCTGCTCAGCTGTTCTGTGAGTTAGCCCCACGCTTTAGCATAGGGCAGCAGTACAGAACTACATGTATATCGGTACTGCTGTCCTATATTAGCGCTGGTTTCTGCTTACAGTACATGACAATGTTAGTCATTGCCATGGGTGCACTGTGCATGGCTGTGCTACACACAGTTTCTGAAGCTGCGCCTCACATACAGTACCGTACATATAAAATGGGCCTCACATATAAAATGAAAGCTTGAAGACCTCTAAACTGGGAAACCTGTTGGGTTAACCCAATGAGGACTGGAATGCAATAGTTATTTGTTAGTCGTAGTAGTAGTTGTTGGATTTGTTGTCCCAGACTTGTTGCAGTGGTACTATACTGTATGTATCATTTAACTGTAAGGTTTATAATGGTTATCTTTTGGATTCACTTTTGGTCTGTTGACAAGTTTGTTTTGTGTTAATTTGATAAACGTAAGTGGCTGTTGACTGTTACAATAGGCAAGGAGTCTACTGCGATGTAATGGGTTTTGTCTTTCTAAAAATAAAACCTCAAGTGATGAGCAAGTAGGGTGATGAATGAATGTGGTCTGACTTCTAGGGTTTTTGTGTTTGTGCATGTGTCTACCTGTGTGTGTGGGTGTGCATGTGTGTGTGTGTGTGTGTGTGTGTGTGTGTGTGTGTATGATTGCAGAGGAGTTGAGGCACAGCATGCCAAACTTGGTGCCTCGTACCAGTCTGCGCTCACTAGAGGCGGTCAGGAACAGCCGCAGCATGGAGGCTAACTTGCAGAGCTCCGGCAACCGCATGTCCCGTCTGCCTCAGTCGCCCACCGCAGGTACGTAAACCACACACACACACACACACACACACACACACACACACACACACTTCATCACTACACTGCTACACCCATTCATTAATTTCCCATTCACACATGCACACAAACACACACACACAGTGCTCCATCACTACACTGCTGCACCCATATTTCCCCTGCACACACACACACACGCACGCACACGCACATGCACACACACAAACAGTGCTCCATCACTACACTGCTGCACCCATATTTCCCCTTCACACACACACACACACACACCTTCCACTGGCTTGCCTAGCAGCCATTAGAATACCACATGTCCGTCATCATGTGGTTGTAGGCCCCTCACCTTCATGTGGCCGCAGCACTGCTCAGGAAATGCACCGCAAAACCTGATTTGCTTAACCACTAGTCTTATTCTTCTCAACCCTGTAAATTATTTAAAAAAAATGGTTCATATGGTCATAATGAACAAAAAAATGTAGGTTTATTTATTTCACAATGTATACAGTCTTCCAGAAAGTCTTGCATGCTTTTCATTTGAAATGTTAAGAAGTCTCAGATCTGCAGTTGCACAGGTTCTGTGGTGTTATGTGGCATCATGCCCCCTGCTGGCTGTTTATATGAATAACGGCGCACATTTTCCTCAATATTGCTCAGGGGAAAATGTCAGCATGATCATAACAAACATTAATTATTGTGATGAAGGAGGCTGTGAAAGCAAATGTATGGTGTGTGTGTTATGCAAATTTATTTCTTCAGCAGAACCTAATAAAATAATAATAAAAACCTCACCTGTACAGGTATGCCCTCCACAAGGCTCCGGAGCGCCGGCCACTCCCCGCTCTCCCTGCGCGGTCCAGTGAAGGCCCTGGGCCCCATGGGCTCTGCTGGGCAGGCCAGGCAGCCCGCACGCGGGTCCCCTGGGGCTCCGGCTGGCCCTTCCACCGGGGTGCGCAGGGTCCAGTCCCCGGGGCCGGCTAACGGAGGTGGAGGTGGTGGTAGTGGAGGAGCGTACCCAGCTGGCCGGACCAGCCTGGGGGCCAAGCAGGTTCCAGGGAGAGGAGTAGCAGGGGCCTCACCAGGCAGAGGACGGCTGTCACAAACACCCAGGAGGTGAAGAATCACAATATAGGATGGTGGAAGAAATGAATGAATGAATGAATGAATGAATTGAACTTAGAGGATAGTTCTTGTGGATGTCTTAGCTAATGTAATTTTCCAACTTCTGTGTGTAATCTTGCTATTAGAATTTCAGTCATTTGGGGACAATACTAGGCATTTTTTTAAATATGTATGTTTTAAAAAAATTGACATTTTGTGTTTTCATGCTGCCCAAACTACTGCCTTAAGTATGTTGGACATCATATCTGCTGATGCTGGTTAGTGCTGTGACGTCTGTCCCAGGGCTTTGTTGCTGATGAGGGTCCCTTGTCGTTACAGGTCTTTTGGGATGACTAAAATCGCAGACGAGTCATGGAAAGATGGCTGCTACTGAAGGCCATCAATACACACAGACAGGCGTCTGTCTCACTCTGCTCTTGCAGAGCAACCCTCACCAGCTTACTGCCTCTCTTCCCCTTCCTCCCCTAACACACACACACGCACACACACACACACACACACACACACACACACAGAGGGCATCTTCCACACACACTGCACTGGCAACATGACACTTCAGGAACTGGACACGCACATGGCATGTCTGTTTGCACTCCCACAATCGTCACACTAAGAGGACAAAATGAAGGAAAAGAGCGAGATTCAGAGAGGCTCAGAGACTTGACTGGAATCAGTCTAAAGACTAACAGAAGTTGTAAACATTTTTTCCCCCTCTTCTTCCCAACTTTATTTTTCTGCTATCAACCTAGTCTATTTTTGGATGGAACACAGAGAGACCTGCTGGAAAAGAAGAAGTGTGATGTACTGTATTTTTGTCCTGTGCATTAGAAACTTGAGAGAGATGTGTGTTTGTTTACTATTTGGACTTGGTAGTGTTCCTAACTCCACCTACCCCCCTACCCCAACCCCCCCAAACTCCTCAGTGTGGGTGCACACTGCTAGTCTACCATACTACATGAGTAGCTTTCAACTGGATGTTGCATGTTTATTTTTATTCCATGGATGAGAATATTTATATACAGTATAAGTTCTATGGAGATGAGCTCTAAACTCTGTGAGATGGCTTGTGTTTTTGTTCAAGTAGTGATTGGATTACTTGCATTCTGCCAAGAGTAATGATGATTATAATAATATCTGACTTAAGTGTTTTCTCGGGCACCTTTGACACTATTTGTAGGGAGTTTACAGCCCTTTTACAAATATCTTGGGTTGGAAAAAAAGAAGTTTATGTTGTCATTGTCATCATTGTGCCAAGTTGAATTATTGCAAAGAAATATTCTTTAATTTCTTTCCCTGATTTTTTTTTTTTTTTCTCTCCAATCAATCGTCGTCGTATGTTAAATTTTGTGTGTACCACTGTCCTGCGTTCTTTCTCCAGGTGAGTAAGTCTTAAGTTTGGACACTTGGTTATGGATACCTCACTTCATCCAACAACAAAACTGTATGCAAAAAGCCAGGTGCTTATGACAGAACTGGGTATGCAACCTTTTTACATAGTGCCTCAGAAGATCTGTAGCTGTAACTGAATAAAATGAAAAGAATAAATAAATCTACCCATGAAGTTACTTTATTTTCCTCTGGAAAAATGCATGGAAATGTTAATGATGTTGCTGATGTGTTGGAAACTAAGGAGCTGGATTTCAAGTAAGGATTTGTGGAGTACAGTCCTTCACAAAAATCTGAATTTGAGAATGTGCTGACCATTTAAATCTCAGTTAAATGTAACTGGTACTGTTAACTTTCCTCTGTACACTTCCATATTTCAGGGATGCGTTCAGTTTGTAGCTTTATGTTTTCCCCACTGGGTATGATCCGTGTGTATGATAGTTGGTGGAGCGTACATTCAGATCATCAGTATTCTGTCACTGATATGCCTAGTTACACATTTAACATATGCACCAGCTTGCAAGTCTATCATATGGCAGCAGAAACCGCTACAGCTTTCAAGCGAATGACGTAAATAGACAGGACAGCAGTGAGAGAGGCCGCGCGTATTGTCTGCCCCCCTCCCTCCTGTTTTGTCAACGAACAACCTGATTGGCCGAGGCCTGGAAAAGTGTTCGAGGATTCAGAATGTACAGGCCGCAGTAGCCATACCGAGGAAAAATACAGGAAAACTACGACAGATGAAAATTCAAGAAACTAGGATATTGATTGACGCCTCGCAAGGAGTGTAATAACAGGTAAAATATTTTTCACTGGCGCACTCCGTACTGAGTATTGTGAGCGCGGGCCCGCTTGGCCTGCTAGGGCCTTGTCGGAAACGCAACAAAGCCAAAGACGGGCCTAGGCAAATTTAGCCTTTACATGCTCCTACTAGCTAGCCAGCTAGTTAGCTAGCGCGCCCGACGAAATATTAGGAACCCGTCACCGTGTCTCCTCCTTCATATCGAACGTGATGTTTACAACATGGTTCATAATGAGTCTGTAAACATACGTTGCATCTCTGTTATACTATGCACATAACAAATTAATTTGCAAACAAATGTCTAGCTAGCGCTAGTTAGCCACATAGCTATAACTAAAATGGCGGAAGACAAGATGTCGGCTGTTGTCGCAGGATGTCTGCATTGAGTTGCTTGTCTATGAAGTTCGCGGACTGTCTGTTTCTCGGCCGGAAAATCTAGTATCTGAAAAATGCACAGGTGTTATTGTTGCCACAAATCTCCACCTGTGCATAGCCATACCCTGTAAGCTAAGCGTTTGTTTACTGTACGTGTAAAGACATTTCTGCGAGAGACTATGGTTGCACGCTATCCTGGCTGCAACCACACAGACGGCCATCATGCTCCATGGCTGCTGTGCAGCAAAGAGCTCTGGGTATATAAACTGGCATGACCGGTGCAGGGATGACCTGCATGGATGCATGTGGCAGCGTGTAGCTATAATAATCTTTTAAGTCAATGCAAACTATGCCATTGATGATAGTATGCACCCTGCCTAAGTTTAGCTTTCAGAAACTCAGACTAGCATACTACTTGCTGGCTGTATTTTTCCAGGGGATATTTGAAGTGACGCGAGGGACCAGTTATCCTACGTCATTTGGGAAGTTTCCCCACGCACCGTGAGAAAAATCTGACTTATCAACACTACATCATTGACCATTGGGGCGACTCCTTTACCGATGGCATAACATGGGTTATTCTCTCATAATCTTTGGTACACAATGATCGTAACAACAGTGATTAGAAAAGTTAAACTTTGTTGTCAGTTAGAAACTAAGTAGCCTGTGTGGGGAAGAAGAATTTTAGAAGAATAACTTTGTATCATCAATCACTGTATCTCTGATGCTGAGATACTATTTGTTGTATACAGATACGTTGCTGTAACTTAACTTGAATTTAAACTTCACTTTTTAATGCACAAAAGTAATAATGATTAAATAATTCAAGTTCAGTTGGTGGGAAGAGTCAATGATTTGCAGTAGATTGTCTTTGTTGTGTTTGTAGGCCTGCATTGTACACTATGTGCATATAAAACCAAAAGCAACCTTATCTCATGTCAGTTCCTAAATTCCGGCCCATATTAAGATACTAAATAGAAAGATGTTCATGATAACTCAAATATTCCAGGATGCATAATAGACTGTGGATGAATGTATGAGTATAACCCACCCTTGACTGGGTTGCATGTTCATTGCTTCTAAGTGTAACATTTTCATGCCGTTTTGGGTGATATTCTTGGCCTAATGTTTCTTTTCTCTTTAGTTCACAGCTCTCTGATGAAAGAGCTGAAGCAGACACTCACCTTGCTCTTAACCAACCAACACACAAATCAAATGTGAAGGTATGCATTCGATCCTTCTCATAGCTGGTCTAGCATGATGTCATGAAAAGACATGTTCCCGGAAGCTTAGGTCAGGTCACAAAACTCCTATGTGTGTCCCATGTGTTTTAGGGGAAAAATACCCGCACACTATTACTGCTGCTCCAAGTGAGTTTAATGCACAACGTTTCGGCCCAGGTTGGCCTTGCGATGCCAAGGTGTGCATAGTGCATGCGTGGTATTTCTCACCTTTGAGTCAGTGTGCACATATTATTTTACCCAGCACCTGTGACTTTTTGGATGTGCGTGCACTTTTTAATATAATCTGTCCCATGTGTTTTCCCATAGCTCAGTGCAAAAAAAGCCAATGGACAAGGGTGGAGGCCTTCTGGAGCTACACTCCCAGGATCTGAAGATGCCCCACGCTATGATCATGCAGGACTTTGGTAAGGGCCCTATTTAGTCAGCGTTATGCAGTATGTTGTGGAATTCCACTTGATACGCAATACTGACGTTTAGAAGATCCTGCCCCCCTCAAAAAAAAAAAAAAAAGAGAAGAATCTGGAACAATTTAAATCAGTACAATCACAGCAATAACGACACCTATTGTAGACATTATTTGTCAACAACACTGTCTTTTCCTTTCCATTCATCTCTTATAGTCTCCAACACCTTCCAAAGGTCAAAGTTCATTGCCATACTGTATGTACAAAGGTAGTTAACCATGTACAGTGAAATTCCTGTTTGATTTTTTCTTCGTACTGTATACTTGAAATATAAGTCTAACTACTAATATCATTTGAATGTTAGCATAAACACAAGAACAGGGGGAAGTGCAATCAGTTTATGTTAAGTAATCAGTTAGTTGAGTGTTGACTGTTGAGTTGACCAGTCCTATCAACTCGCCTGTCTTTTTTTTTTTTGTCCATCAATGGCAGGGGTGGGGGGCATGGCCCACATGGACGGCGACCACATTGTGGTATCAGTGCCGGAGGCGGTGCTGGTGTCTGACGTGGTGACGGACGAGGGCATCCTGCTGGAGCAGGCCCTGGAGGCCGAGGTGGTGGAGGCGTCCGACCTGGAGGAGTCCGCCGGCATCATCATGGCTCATGAACCCATGCTGGGAGCGGAGGTAGCCATCGAGGAGGCTCTCGGGGAGGAGGAGGAGGAGGAAGAGGAGGAGGTGGCGACGGCTCTGGAGGAAGGAGAGGACGAAGATCAACACCATCACCACCACCACCATGTGCTGACAGCCACCGACCTGATGGAGGAAGAGGAGGAGGAGGAAGGGGTGGATGTGGTGGAGCAGGTGGGTGTGTTTGTGGGCGATCCACTGGAGCACGAGCTGGTGTCTGAGGAGGTGATGGTGGCCGAAGGGGGCGAGGCGGCGGTCATCCACGCTCACAAGGGAGTGCCCGCATCCACGGTGACCATCAACACGGAGGCAGATGAGGATGGGAAAACCACATCGGAGGACTACCTCATGATCTCATGTAAGTGCAAACACGGAACTAACAGAGTGACCATAAAACTGTTAGAAATGATTTAGGCTCTGATTAAACTGAACTGAACTGTGAATTGAACTGAAATGTATTTTCCACAGTGTGGAAATTTGCCATCAGTTTCCCCATCAAAAACGACTTACAGACATGATGATTCAAACCAGTAAAATATTTAGGGTCGGTTTACTGTGAAGAGTTACTTAGGAGGAAGCTAGGGAAATATAATCCTAAATATTCAACTTTTTAAACAAACTCAAAGTAATTATATTTCGTATGGAATAATTGTAATCCATCTGAATCCACACTGCAGCTCTGAAGCAGTGGCTTTACCTCACACTCTATAATGCTAAAACTGAATGAATTTTAACCAGCCTAAGGTGCCATGACACAATATTAGATATCAAAAATGCACCCAGACTATTATCACATCAGCTTGCCTGAGGAACTGCAGATGGAAATGAGCCTACACTAACATAACTCTAGTGTGATGTTCATTAATGTGTAAAATATTTATCAGGATATTACAGACTATGGTCTAATTTCGCCCTGCCACAGCTGGATAGACTAAGGTTTGAATATAAATGATGCTCCTCTAAATAAAGTTTAGTAGGAGGAGCCCAATTGGGATGATTGACAGCTCTCACCTTTTGTTTGAGATATACTGTAGCCCCTTAACTATAGTGCTCCAAAACCTTTTTTTTATGCATTTATCCTTTTTATCCTTTCATTTAGCTCCAGTAGGACTTAAGGACCTCATCACAAAAACAGTGCTGCTCAATCATGATTCCCTAAGCATCCGAAGACCACAGATAGCTAGCAAGGCAAACATAATGATTCTCATCAGACAATATCGTTGGGTGAACTATAATTTCTTTGTGACTGAAGAGTGGCCTTGTTCAAATTACGTATTCTCTTCTGTTGGCTTTGTGTGGCGCAGTGGATGACGTTGGCGAGAAGCTAGACATCGGAGACACGCCGCTGAAGATCAGCGCGGCGATGACGCAGGACGACGGCGACTCCAAGGAGGACGGCTACGGCTCCGACGTCATCAAGGTGTACATCTTCAAGGCCGAGGCTGACGAGGACGTGGAGATAGGCAAGTGCAGAATTCGAAACACTTTGTCCGTCTCTCAACCCAATTTCCAGAGTTGGCTTCTTTGTTTTCTCTCTATGATTGTTAAAATAATTGCTCTAATAATGAGAAAGAAAATAGCTGCCTGAGATTGTTTTGGATGAAAAATAATATTTATCCATCCGTCCTACAAATACTCTCTGTATGGGGTTGAGATGATGAGATTTTTTTTTTTTAATAAGAATATAAACAGATATAATGAATTTCATTCGTGTAGCACTTTTCAAGAAGTGAAATGTTGTTTACAACTCTTGCAGACAGCTCATTAAACTCATCTGGATTAGGGGCAGAGCTTGCAGTGACTTGGATTGTAAATCACTGTGTGTGTGCGTGCGTGTGCGTGTGTGTGTGTGTGTGTGTGTGTGTAGGTGGCACAGAGGTGGTGACGGAGAGCGACCTGAACGGCCATGCGGTGCTGGAGCCGGCGGTGGCGGCGCGGTTGCCACGGGAGAAGATGGTGTACATGACCGTGAAGGACACTAGCCAGGGAGACGAGGAAATGAGTAAGTGTGTGTCAGTGGAACCTTCTGTACAGAACAATGGTGGACTGAGGGAGGGAAGACATTTAGTGCTATTTGGTCATTTGTGTTTCACCATTAAACGGACAGACTGTATATTGTAGGGATGGGTATCGAAAACCGGTTCTGATCAATGATCAATTCCATCAACATTGTACGCTTCCAATGTTATCAATTCTTTTTAATGATAAGTGTGTGTCAGCCACCACTGACTTTATGCACAAGTGGAACCCACAGTACACAATAATGGTGGATTGAGGAAGGGAAGTAATTCATATTATCACTATTTGTTCATTTGTGTCTGATTCACCATTAAACAAACAAACAGACTGGGATGACTGACAGTGACTGCATGTCAGTCACTGTGTGACTGACAATGACTGTGACTGTATATTGACAGTGACTGTATATTGCATTTTATATGACATGCATGTGTGTAGTAGATCATGTTGTATCCTCTAGAATGTGTTCGCTAAACATAAACATTTGGACAAAAGGTGGCAGTTAGGGCTACACATCGTTTCAGTTTCATTGATTCTGATTCCTGTTTTGGTGCTGCTTGTGGGTGCTCTATCTTATTGATTCCCCATTTTAGTTCCATATTGGTAAAAAAAACAAAATAAAACAAAACAAAAAAAAACTGTTGAACATTCATACTGTCCCAGCAGGTGGAGTAAAATACTAAATAAAGTGCATTCAGTGCATTGCACTGCACAGCATAATGAAGTATTCACATAGAAAATGTCCTGGCAGATACTCACTCATGGCCTTGTAGACAGCCTGTGTAGAGTTTAGGGACTCGTAAACGGAACCTAAATTCAGGAAAAGAAACTGGGTGACAGGCATCAGCATTCTCTTTTAGATTCTTATCTGGAACCTACTTTTCTACTTTCGGTTCTTATTCTATTCACCATATGACCCTCTTCGCCTTTCATCCGTAGATTGCACGGAGGTGGCAGACCAGGTGTACATGGAGGTTATCGTCGGGGAGGAGGAGGCGGCTTCTGCCATCCAGGAGGCGCAGCTAGACGACGCCCCCACCAACAAAACCCTGGTGCCTGTGGCCTGGGCGGCCGCTTATGGTGAGGCAGTGGTCCCCTTCACCTGGCTTGTGTCCTCTGTCCGTATTTGTTGGTGGCGGGATTTAGGAAGGCGGCTTTCGTCGGCTTCAAGAAATCAACAGGTCTGGAGTAATTTAGAAGTCTAGCGGCTAATTGAGCACATGCCCAAGAGTGTGGCTCTAGGAATGGAATAGTGCTGAGCAAGTAGTGTGCATTGAGACGGCCCATGTGACCTGATATGTTTATCAGTGTGTGTACTGAATGTACACACACACACGGTCTTTGGTATTTTTTGCCCTCAATGGTGCCTTCCAGGCAGTGCTGTCTTTAAGGCCCTCCAAATCTAGGCTTAGGGTGGTGGTTAAGGGGGTTAGGATTAGGGTTAGGATAGGGCCTTTCAGACAGTGCTGCCTGGAAGGTGTCGTTTCGGGCAAAAAACACCATCAAGCCACACACACACACACACACACACAAACACACACAGAAGCATTGAGCATAATGTGCTTGTTAGTGTTTATTGCTGTAGTCTAGTGATTATGGTCCTCCTGCAACGAATACTCAAAAGTCCCCTCTCCTGTTGGCTCAGGTAATAACCTGGAGGGTCGTCTTGAGGGGAAGCCGGGCGCGGTGACGCCGTACCTGCAGATCAGCGACAGCATCAGCACCAACCGCGTGCTCAAGCAGAAAGCCAAGAAGAAGAAAAAGGGAGAAGCTCGGCAGTGCCAAACTGGTGGGTTTCCACATTAAATGCCTTTCAGTCATGACAGAATGTTGTTTCAAGTTTACCCTGAAATATGAACCAGAACTCTCGTTTTGTTACATTTCATTCTCTTACCATAGTAGAGCACACCAAATGTGCATAATTTATTTATTATTATTATTATTTGATATTGTTTACCGTATAATTTATTTATTTTCCACACAAAATCTAATGTTCAATATTGTGGTTGGTGATATAAAGGCATGACAACCCTTGTGAAAAAATAATCTGGTATTTATACTAAACACACTGTTCTCTGTCTTTTCCCTGCCCCCTCTTTCAAACCTGCATGGGTTCGTACCTCCACAGCGGTGATCATCGGTCCTGACGGCCAGCCCCTGACAGTCTACCCCTGTCACATCTGCGGCAAGAAGTTCCGCACGCGGGGCTTTCTCAAGCGCCACATGAAGAACCACCCAGACCACATGCTGAAAAAGAAGTTCCAGTGCACCGACTGCGACTTCACCACCAACAAGAAGGCCAGCTTCCACAACCACCTGGAGGGCCACAAACTCAGCTCCAGCGTCAAGAACGACCGGGAACGCGAACGAGAAAGGGAACGGGCGCCGGAGTACAGCGAGTACACGCGGCGCTACCACGAGGCCACCAGCCCGCTGGGCTCGAACATGCTCATCCTGCGCGACAAGGAAGAACCCAAGATGCACCAGTGCAAGTACTGCGAGTACGAGACGGCCGAGCAGGGCCTGCTCAACCGCCACCTGCTGGCCGTGCACAGCCGTAACTTCGCCCACGTGTGCGTGGAGTGCGCCAAGGGCTTCCGGCACCCGTCGGAACTCAAGAAGCACATGCGTACTCACACCGGCGAGAAGCCGTTCCAGTGCGCCCACTGCCCGTTCCGCTGCGCCGACCAGTCCAACCTGAAGACGCACGTGAAGAGCAAGCACGGCTCGGAGCTGCCGTACAAGTGCACGCACTGCCCGCAGGCCTTCGCCGACGACAAGGAGCTGCAGCGGCACGCCGAGGCGCTCCAGGGCCACAAGACGCACCAGTGTCCGCACTGCGAGCACAAGAGCACCAACTCCAGCGACCTGAAGCGCCACGTCATCTCGGTGCACACCAAGGACTTCCCGCACAAATGCGAGGTGTGCGAGAAGGGCTTCCACCGGCCCAGCGAGCTCAAGAAGCACTCGGAGTCGCACAAGGGAAACCGCGTGCACCAGTGCCGGCACTGCGACTTCAAGACGTCGGACCCGTTCACGCTGAGCCGCCACATCCTGTCGGTGCACACCAAGGAACTGCCGTTCAAGTGCAAGCGCTGCAAGCGCGGCTTCCGCCAGCAGACGGAGCTGAAGAAGCATATGAAAACGCACAGCGGCCGCAAGGTCTACCAGTGCCAGTACTGCGAGTACAACACTACGGACGCTTCGGGCTTCAAGCGCCACGTCATCTCCATCCACACCAAGGACTACCCGCACCGCTGCGACTACTGCACCAAGGGCTTCCGACGGCCCTCGGAAAAAAACCAACACATAATGAGACATCACAAAGAGACGTTGATGTAAACACACACACACACACATGTATACACAAGACACGCACGCACCTACACACACACACACATACTCACACATCTTTTCACCCTGGTGCCACAGGTGAGCTGTTACGCACACCAGGATTGTTGGGATCGGTGCATTGAGACATCTAATGGCAGTAGCACTCTAATCAGCAGCAGTCCATGTTTTAATTTCATTTTATTTTATTTTATTTTATTTTATTTTACATTATTCAGTTTTACAGTTTGTTACACCCCACCCACCCCCTTCAAAGGAATAGGTCTTTTTTTAAAAAAAGAGTTCAACACCTACAGATATGACAAAATGAGTTGCACAGTCAAGACAAGAGAACTTGTCCGTTTTTATTTCTCTCCCCATCACGGCAGAAACTACAAGACTACAAAAAAAAAAAAAACACACAGATTGACATTCAGGGTCTCAAATGTCTCTATTTTTATATCCACTTTGCTGAAACGCTGCAAGCGGACACTCCATCATCTGGAAGTGGTGCCCAGAGTACCTCTCTTCTTCTCTGAGTAACCAGGTTCTCCATCAGCAACTTCACCCGTTAGTGCTGTGTGGTGCGCAGCGCTGGAGCACCGACTGTAGGTGACAGGCGCCATGTAATTTTTTACCGTTTAGTATGTTTAGAAAAAAAAACAAACCAAACTCTTTTATCTGTTGTTCTTTTTAACGCCAATCAACTCAATCATGTCAAAAATATCAGTGTAGGCAGGTTTGTGGAATGCAATGGTTTTCATTCACCTCGTGCTGATGTACATGTACTTGTGTCTGTGTGTGTGTGTGTGTGTGTGTGTGTGTGTGTGTCTGTGTGTGTGTGTGTGTGTGTGTGTGTGTGTGTGTGTGTGTGTGTGTGTGTGTGACTGTAGACACATTTGCATCCACTCCTGTCATGGGCAAGAGCTCCAGTCTGTTAACTCTAAACTCATAAAATATGTCGTGGCTAAACGCTCAAATGCAGAGAAGTGTAGATTTGCGGTTGTATGTTGGCTTGTCCACACTGCAGCAGACCTTCACTCCTTATTTTATGTCATGAAAACATCATTTTTAAAAGAACTCTCTATAACATGGTGGTGTTTTAACTTGACTCGTGTCAACATAATATTGTCGACACCCATGAGCTAGTCATGGATACCCCTGGCCTGCCGCTGTTATTAAGTGTGTGTGTGTGTGTGTGTGTGTGTGTGTGTGTGTGTGTGTGAGAGAGAGAGAGAGAGAGAGAGAGAGACTGTTGTATGCACTCATAGGTTAACACCCACATAAGTGGATGGACTTGCACGCATTGCCAACCGTTATGGAACTCTCAGTCAGGCCTTACATGTGTTATTTTTTTTTACATGCACTGAATACCGTAAACAAATCAATCAGTTTTTTTTTGTTTTTTTTTTAAAGAACGAGTGTCTGATGTACTGTGTAAAGTAACATTTTTGCTCCAAAAAGATTGTGTATATCTTAGTAAACAAAAAATAAGAGCACTTTAATTTCTCTTTATATTTTTTTATTGGTGTGTATGCAGGGGAAGAGTGTGTAGGCCAGGCAAGGCATACTAAATTAGTTATTTAAAATAAAAATAAAAAACAACTGCACTTTTGTAATGGTTGTCATTGTCTCTTGTGAATGTGAGAAACGTGGATGACTTTCTTAGACATGTATTTGCATTTGCACCCAAAAAATGCTTAATTTTGACTGTGTGGAGACCAATTGTGTATCTTTGAGAGATGGTCATTGCAACTCACCTTCTGAGCGTCAGCTCTGCCGCAGTCTTATTTTCTTTTGGCACATCTCCAACAACTTTTTAATCTTTTGTTTTGATCTACATTAAGGGAAGATGACTTTGTTCAAGTCTCTTAAGCCCTTAAATGTAATAAAGATTCCCCTTGTTGGAGTTCACAGGTCATTGCAAATATCGACCCAGAGAGATAAGACCAACTGACACTTCTTGGAGATATGGTCAGCACAGCTCACATATTGGTAATAAGCAGTGATGGCTGCACCATCACAATACTTTTGGGGAAGACCAACCATAACTGTAACTGCACCAATCAGTGGCGATTTTAGGCCATTTTTAGGGGGGCTCAAGCCCCCTAAAATTTAGCTCAGCCCCCTAAAAATCACGGACCGTTTTTTTTTTTTTTTTTTTTGCGCACGCGAGCGCCAAAAAAATTAATCGCGGGTGACACAGGTTTGCTTCATTGTCTTTTGGAAGCTTTGGTATGGGTATATCTGATCCTACAATGGAGTATTTGGTATCAAATTAAACTAGACAACCAGACGAATTCACTGGTACCACTTGTGGTGTACTTGCTCGGCAATACAGGGTTCAATTTCAGTTTAAAGATCGCCCATATTTTTACAGGGAACTATCTTTATCTGGTGGCTTAATTGGCTGCTGGGTTCCATCTAGTAACCAAGAGCTCAAGAAATAAAACAAAACAAAACAAAACAAACAAAAAAAATACTGGACTTTATAATAGACCTACAATTTCAACAGATACATTTTCTATTACCCAAATATTCTATTACCAAGGGCCATGCCTGTGCAATAGGAGGGGTGACAGATAAGGTGCCTGTTGACCCAGGACATCATAGAGGTTAGGACTACCCCTGATAGAAAGGAATATGATGCAGCCTTATTGCACCTTCATTCTTCTTTGTGCAATAAACTAGGAATAAAATACTAAAATACATGCTCTCAACTTTATTATTATTTTTTCTTTTGATTCTAAAGCTATTGGAAGTCATAGGCCTATAGGTGGCACAGGTAATAACTGAAACTACAGCTTAAAAGTATGATAATTAGCCTGAAAGGCAAAGAGCCTACCTTGCTCAAGAATCTAAGGCATGGATAGTGAACTGATACGCTGGAAAGAATCTAGATGGATTTTTCTATAATTCCATTTCAAGAATGAAGCCTATGTTTGATTTACAGAGAGCCAATGACAATTACAGTAGCAATGAATCTAATGCTCCTAGAGTGAAGTTTTCCCTTATCATTCACATTTCACCAGAGCATTAACACTCCAAAATAAACAATCTTTTCTCATACAGTGGGCCTTGTATTATCCTTACTTACTATTACCATGGAGCTGAACATATCATTCAAGCAGGGCTGTCATCCTCAGTATTGCCAGTATTGCCCCGGCAATACTACTTTTTAGTGCAACATCAAACTTCAAATCTCACATGAAGTGCTAAAGTAATAGGATAATTTAAAAAATATAGCCTATATAGGCTATAATAACCTGTTAAAATGTACCAAAATGCAGGAAAAAACTTCTAACTAATCCAAAATTTTCTGGGGGAGTACCCCCAGACCCCCCGTAAGTCTACCCTACTTTAACAAATAAATATACCATCTTTGATTCACAACTGCTGGGTAGTCCTATTCTGTGACATTAGCAATATGATGTCCATGAAAAACCCAATTCCTCCTCCACCAGTATGACCAGCATTTGTAATGAGCCTACTGTAGGCCTACGTCTAACACATTTTAGGCTAATCACCATTGAAAATTTGCCAACTGTAGCCGGTGGCGGACCGCACCGCACACGGGTCTCGAACCCGCCACTCCGAGAATGTATTACTGTACAGAACAGAACCCAAGAGTGGGACGTGGAACGCTCCAACCAACTGAGCTAAAAGCCCGAGCTTCTAACTCAGCGTGTTAGAAGCGCCCATGGAATTGGGTGATGAGGATTTACACACTACCACCGAGCTAGCCGCGCTAGCTGGCCTCCGTTACACTCACCCTCCAAATCCTCACTCCCATCCGGGTCACGGCACCAATGTAGCCGGTGCCGGTCCGCACCGCACACGGGTCTCGAACCCGCCACCCCGCAAGCTACAAACTCCCGGCGTGGGAGTGGAACGCTCCAACCAACTGAGCTAAAAGCCCGAGCTTCTAACTCAGCGTGTTAGAAGCGCCCATGGAATTGGGTGATGAGGATTTACACACTACCACCGAGCTAGCCGCGCTAGCTGGCCTCCGTTACATAAAGCTACGTCATAAAAACTTTTGTAAACTTTACCACTTTGAAGGCCCAAGCCCAAGGAAGCCAAAATCCTGAATTAACTCTAATCTTGTAGACATGCAAGGGATCCTTTTATATGCCAACAGTTTCAAATGGCGCCTCCTCTCAAATTCAGCAGACTATTACTGTCTTCATTAAACCGAGGGTAATAGCCTAGCCTGGAGTCAGTCTGACTTCCTCACTCAGGCAATTTTCTCTGAGAGCCTGGGTGCTCTGTGCATTTACAGGGGTCAGTGAGCTTTGTTCAGACTCCATCATTGATGTACACAAACTTGAGGAAGCAGTATAGCTACAAGTCTAAATCAATGAGGCGCCCGCAGTGGAGAATGGTCCCCTTTGGCTTACTGTCTATAGTGAGGGTAAAGAGTTACTGTGTCCTCAAATAATCCTTTGTTTAATTCTCGTCTGTTTTTGTCTTTCCTGTTAGTATGGTTTGAGTTGCCCTGTATGAAATGCAGTTGACACCACAGCAGAAGGATCTCAAGGTGAGACATTTTAACTAATTTCTTGTCCCGCTATCTGTATGCATGTAGAAATGACTGAATCTGAATGTCTACCCTACCCCTATGCCCCTACCCCTATGCCCTCAACCCTTAAATAAAGGAATAGTCTTAAGTCAACCCATAGCTCTGATGTTTGAGGTTGCTGAGCCCTGTCGGTGGGGATAAGAGTGAGACAATTTAGTACATACTGTAGTATAACATAAGCCCCTTTCCCATTGAGGAATATAGCGGGTTAAACACGCCTTAAGCACGCTCCTGCCGTTCCGTGCCGCCAATGGCGTAAATTTGCATAGGGACCATAGTGACATGTCACAACCAATATTATGGGAAGACAAAATAGTCCATATCAATATTTAGCATTTTATTTTTACATGACAAAGTTACAAATTTATTTGCATATTTCTTGCGAACACTACATTATACTTTTAGTAGTTATGTTTAGTTTTTTCGACGTCCCAGCATTCTGCAACCCAGAACAGGAGCACGAGAGTTGTTCATGCTGCAATTTTAGAGTCATGTTCGTCTCACATGGACGTAAACAAAGCGAAACTTTCTGAGACAGATAGCACACATGAAGGAGAGAGCGGTGTCTGGTAGAGTAGGGTCCGGCTGCGTCCTGCAAGACGGGGGCGTGTATTTTGAGGGGCGTGTCTTGCAAAAAGGGGGCGTGTATTAAGTCGGCCCTGATTGGTCTGATTCACAACGGCGTCTGACGTCACACCCATTTCGGCTGTTCTCGTGTACGACTCCAGTCCGAAGATTTCTTAAACTGGTCAACAGCCAGTACCCCATTGACGTGAATACATTCAGGGAAAGCCGGTCTTACATTAATAAATTCGCCTGTATGACTTATTATTTTGTATAATGAGATAATAACTGTTCACTGTTAAATCTAAAGACATAGGTTTTATAACCAGCAAATAAACTTGTTATGTTATACGATACACCTGTTACCCACTTAGCAACCGAATTAGGCTAATCGTTATAAACAGGGGTGCCTGCGCTGGTTTAGCTTGCTAGCTAGCTACAATGCTAGGTTAGCTTAGCAGATCGAGCAGGGAAAACTTGTCTGAAACCAATAAGTCTGGCGTTAATGAGTTTTTAGTTTGTTAAAAAGAGAGAAGGAATGATGACCGTTCATTCTGAACACGTATGTTTTGTGACCAGAAAATACACCCGTTGTGCGTCCAAACTCCATGCCTGTTAACACCCACCGAGGTAGCAAACAGACCGGCGCCGGTCTGCCATGCTTGCCATACGGCCAGGTTAGGAAGAGATATGTCGGTAAACTCGGTCACAAATTAATAAGTTCGGCATTTATGTTTTTGTAAACGGATACTATAAATGCGATAGAAATGACTGTTGAATGTGAAATATACAGGTTTTGTAAGAAAATGCATATTTGGTGAAGGAGGATGTATGCTTTTGACTAGTGTTTGGTTGACAACTTTGGGCTTTTGCCACCCGGAAGAGCGTCTGTCATGGTAAATTGGTCTAAAGTTGCTTACAAATAAACTTCAACAGCACAAAGAAAAAGCACATACAGTGCACATTACAAGACTATGATTTTGTTAATTTTTACACTTCTCTGGGCTACGTTGGAAAATTACTCCCCGATTTCAGTAGGAAATCACAATCCTACGCATTACGTCATCACGCTACAGCAGTTCGTGTGGCCGCTGCTGAGATTGGTCAGTCGTTGTATAGGCGTGTCTTTCACGCGAGGGGCGTGTCTTTGTCCACGGGGCGTGTCTTGGCAGGAGGACGCAGGACGCAGTCGGACACTATTGGAGTAGTTTGGTAAGCTACTAGGTACAAGAGCACCAAGGTCTGGACCTCTGTAATTTTATTTTCGAGCCGAAAATAAAATAGGTTAAACAATCATGGGCACTTCAATGTATCTGTATTTAGTGCGAAGCCACCACCGCAATTAATATCGCGGTGACATGGATTTCCTTCACTGTCTTTCGGAAGCTATTTGTGGGTATCTGCTATTACAATGGAGGTATTTGGTATAAAATTAAACAAGACAGCCAGGCCTATCCATTGGTATCACTTGTAATTGCACTATGAGCTTTAAGGGTTCAATTTCAGTGTAAAGACCCACATTTACTAGGGGGAAAATATCTTTATCTTTATCTGCTATTATAGGCTAAACTGGGTTTAGTTGGCTGGCTGGGGTTCCACCCAATCTAATCAAGAACTTGCGAAAATCACCACACATTATGATATAGACTAGACCTATAATTTACTCAGACAAGTTTTCTAATATCCATTTGCAAGATGAAATTTTAGTACTAGCCTAGATGTACTGTGATGTGCAAATAACTCTCATTTATTTAAATAGATAAATGTATAGCCAACACTACTTTTGGAATCACACAAACCAACCCAATAGACACAGAAGGAAAAACTTCATTACCACATGAGTAAAAGCACAAAATTATGCAATGTAGGCTATTTACAGATAACCGTCTTAAAACCATTGTCTTGACAGTATTTTGGGCCAGGCTATTCTATGGAATTTTATATTGGCAAGCATGCATCAGATTTTTTTTTTGGGGGGGGGGGGGGGATTGTCCCTACCAATGTTGAGACCAAACTTACGCCCTTGATTGCCGCATCAACTCGCCTCGGCTTTTCGACCCACCTCGGGGGGTAAACTGCATTTGAAAATCAGCAGCTGACACTATGGGGACCCAGAAACTGATGAAACTGAGTCAAAGATTCCTTACCCTCATCAGTAGGTGCTGGCTGCAATTATATCATAAGGGATTGCCAAGATACGTCAAAATCGTCATAATCGGCGCCATCTTGCCCCGGAGATAGCGGTTAGTTAAGCTGTAACTTTTTTATGGCCCCATCGTAGCTCCGGTTCATACACCCGATCACATTTTTTTTTCACCCAAATTTTTTTTTAAATATTTTGCGAGTCTAGTCAAAGATTGTTGCTAGGGTCTAATTCCGGGGCAAACCCAGAATGCATTGTGGAATGACGACACGTTGGTAATCTATATTCGGTCTACACTGTAGGCCTACCTACTGGTAATTGTCTCATTCATATTCCTAGCGACTGCTCTTGGCAGCCTCCAACAATAGGGCTGATTGACTCCTGACTATTGATTTAACTAGCAGTCTGTCAGTGTATCAGTTAATGTTTAGTCAATTAATGCTCACAACATCTTCTTAGGGCTCAGGGCTTAATGGAGGGTAGTGTGGGAATCAGCCTACACCAAATACTTTGGAAGAACAACAAGTAGGCTGAAGGATCTGTTCTGTAGGATGTAAAATGGAATCCAAAGGCTTGGGTAGATTGTTAGAATTTGTTATAGCTAAAATCCCACTTGACTTACCATTTGTCGCAGAAAAAAGGGTAATCTTGCTCTGTGTTCTTATAGACAAACACCCTTGTGTCTTTGATGCTGTGTGGGTTTTCAAATCAAAGCTTGTAGGGATTGATTGATTTTAAATTGACAGCAGATGTATGTGTAGGCATACCGGTACACACAAACAGTAAAACAGTAGGCTTGTTTTAACAGCTGCAACAAACGCATGTTAGTTGTGAGTTTGCATGTTTGTGATGGAAACACCACCCATGTCAATGAAGTGGCTTGCAAGTCTGAACCGGAAATGACATAACTTTCAGTACTTTATTGCTTTTAAACATGACGTTGCACACAGGACCACAGTGAAGACAAAGTCATAGACATTGAATCAAATTAAAGTATAAACAATGTAAATACATAAACAATGGATTAGATTGTGAAAGATCCACGTTGATGAACACAGACAAATCCACAGTTTTGTAAATGTCAAAAAGAAAAAGAAATTGGACTGAGGAGATAAACATAATGTAAATATATTATAAAAATAAACATGTCCCATGCTATCATATAGATATTGTTATATATATATTCTTTAAAATATATTTTTTCACTGTTTATCTCTATGATAAATTACTACTATAAATAAGATACAGACGTGATATCTGATTTACAAAACTGTGAAGAATTTGGACAAATCCTCACACTGTTTGGGCTGAATATTTTAAAAGTTTCTCTTTTTTTGTTTTGTTTTCCATCTTCACAAATATCCCAGTTTATCTTACAACTATATACAAGTTCAATTGCAATACAGTCACAGCAGAGGGATCCTCTGCAGTCAGGGGAGATGTGTCTCACCTATTTTGGTGTGTGTGTGTGTGTGTGTGTGTGTGTGTGTGTGTGTGTGTGTGTGTGGTGTGGGTGGGTGTGTGTGTGTGTGTGTGTGTGTGTGTGTGTGTGTGTGTGTGTGTGTGTGTGTGTGTGTTTGTATGTTTCTCTGCTTCTGTGTGTGCGTATTCAGCCTTTCAAACAAATCAAACATCCTGGAACAAGTGGGCACCATATTCTCTAGTTTGTATACATCTGAAACCAGAGGATAAGACAGGGAGGACATGCAAGACAATACAATACTGATATGGGAAACAAACAAAACATGAAATGATGGACTTTGGTGATCTTTCTTCAGAGGCAACATAGACAAATGATTTGTAGCCCAATTTAGAAGTTTAGAAAAATGTTTTCATCAGGAGTCAAAGAAACTTTTCAGACAGAAAACAAGTGTTGGGTTTATTAAAATACATAGAAAACTACTTTTTTTGTGTATATCCTCAATACAACCTGAAATGCATGATTAAAAACAGTAGAAATGGGTAAATCAAAAGATGTCTTGTAGGTTTCGTTTCTTTTGGGGGATTGGAATTTTTCAAATATGCATGTTGTGAACACTCATGAATGCTAGATCACATAATATATATATCACTGGGTAAATTAATATGCCTCTAGTAACCTAGGATCAGTTGAATTTTTAATGTACGTGGAATTAATAATCACACTGCATTTACACATCAAGGTGAGGAGTCAAATGGAATCTATCGTTTTATGTTTGTTTTATTATTTTTTTGTTTTAATTTGGCAGGCTTTGGAAGTCACAAAGCTTACTCTGACACTCAACATCCTATTCACTCTTTCATAAAAAGGATCTTTACTACACTATGTGAGACTCAAAAACACTGTTGATGTCTTGATTACTTTTAAACATCTTTATGACAAAGTGAAAACAATAATGTGATTTAGTGAAAAGAGTGAGCTGCACATCTTTGTAACTGGATCTTTGTTCTGCCTGCTGAGGTTGGGTTTTGGCTACATTACCTATCTCTGAGCAGGTTTTCTGACGTGTGTGTGTGTGTGTGTGTGAGAGAGAGAGAGAGAGAGAGAGAGAGAGAGAGGGTGGACATTTTATGGCATTAGTGTGTCAAAAAACTCTTTCAGGTATTGTGTGTGTGTGAGGGTGGACATTTTATGGCATTGGTGTGTCAGAAAACTCTTTCAGGTATTCAGGTATGGTGATTTTGCTCAAACACCCACCTTTCTGACCTGTGTGTGTGTGTGTGTGTGTGTGTGTGTGTGTGTGTGTGTGTGTGTGTGTGTGTGTGTGTGTGTGTGTGTGTGGACATTTTATGGCATTGGTGTGTCAGAAAACTCTTTCAGGTATGGTGATTTTGCTCATACACCCACCTTTGCCATAAATGATTCTGCTCTTCCGCAGAGTGCTCCATTCGTGATATCACAACAGTAAGCAGTGACCTTAATAAGTAACAATCGTACAAACACATCACCAAAGAATCAATGTTTGGCACTGCCTAATCCACATAATGCACTATCTGACAGTCGCTGAAGTGATACTGTTTAGGGTACATTTTCAAAGTAAATTAATTTAAATGTATTATAAAGTAATAACTTTATTCTTTTTGAATAATATAATTTCGTCATGAAAATGACAATGATCTCCTGTCCTCCCATAAATAATCTTTTCCTTTGCCCACAAAAATAAATAAAATTAATTAACAATAAATTAATCAATTAATTACATACATTTAGATACAGTAAGTACAAAACCCGCAGTTTGCTAGGCCCTTGAAGCAAGTGTTGAAATGCAATCATTAGCCCTGTTAATCATCCAGTGGTTGGGGAGATCGAATAAGAAGGCTGGAGACAAAATTGTTCTGTGGATTGTGTGTGCACACAGGACAGGATACATAGGTGTCCTTCGGTAAGAAACAGCGATATGGGAGGCGGTATGTGTGTGGGGAAGGTGATGGGCATTCACTGCTGTGACCCCTTGTAAACGTAGTGTGGAGCAGTTTTTTTATAAGGAGAATGAATCTGCATTTTATTCTATGTCCGGTAAAAAAAAAAAAAATGTAAACAATAACTGAGATATGATCTGGTGTGTACCCTCTCTGCAGCTTTGATAGCCAAGCAGCGGGCTTCCTAGTATCTGTCCACAGGAGCTCGATTTGTGTGGAGGGGGTTAGGGGAAGTTTATGGGGCTTCACTTGGTGGGCAAGGCTTTGATGGAGCGTGGGAGGGAGCCAGCGTTTGTGGCTGCGGGCGTTTGGGGGCTGGCACTCTTGTTGGGGAGGCTGCTAGAGTGTCCCATGGCCTCCTCGGCTGCTCTTAGGAGCAATGTGTAATTAACCGCCACTTCCTCCACCTTTCTCAGCAGCTGAAGCCGCTGGGTCTCAGAGCGGATGCCACGCACCAGCTGGATGAACGTCTGCGTTAGGTTGCACAGCACCTGGAAGCTGGCTGTGACTGCGCTGAGCATTCGCGTAGGGCTCTTCTCAACGCTCGCCACGCGCCGGCACGAGGCACGGAACTCTTTGAAGCGTACAGCCAGCTCCTGCTTGTACTCTGCCAGCCGGGCGGCGGGCATGCGGGGCTCGGCCTCGATCTGGGGGCTGTTGGCACACTGCCGGAGGATGGCCAGTAGTTCATTTGCATCCAGCTGGGCATTTAGGAAGCCGTCAGGCAGGTTGAAAATCTTGCCCTGTAGGGACTGCACCCGTGCCAAGCTGGCTTCTAGGCTGCTGCAGGCACGCAGGTCAATCTCCTGGGTTTGTGGCTCCTCCTCTTCCTCCTCCTCCTCCTCTTCCTCTCCACTGCAGTCCTCGGCATCGAGCACTTGTAAGGTTTTGCTGACCACTGGCATGGTGTGGGAGTCCAGCTGCATGCCGGGCAACACTTGAAGAGGGATCGAGTACGAGAGCTCGTCCTTCTCGCTGCTCGAATCAGTAGCCTCGCACTTGCGGTAGCAGAAGCAGAAAGAGCAGCACTTGTCCCGATCATCACTGCTGCCTTCACTGGGTATTGCCAACAACACCTCACTGGTCCCTTCCCGGGTCTCTCTCACTATCTCCTCTCCCTGGATGAAGAATACCCCCTTCTTTTTCGCCTCACTACCCTGGGTGTGAATAGGCTCTATTGGGGTTGGGAGTCTAAGTCCTGTTGCCCTAACTCTCTCCATCTCCTTCTCCAAGCTTTTGGCCTTGGTGGGTTTCACCTCAGCGTAGAGAGGTGTACTGTCATTGTTGTTGTCCAGCTCACCGATGCTGTACCTTCGCTGGAGTTTCTTGTACTGCGGTGCCCCCATGCACTCAGGACGAGAAGTGCAAGTGGGCAAGCAGGACACAGGCGTGTCACGTAGTTCTCGAGACTCCAGACTGGTGGAGCGGATTCTCGTGGTCTTGATCTCGAGCGTCTGAGGTCTCCGTGGGCCAACCTGGGAATGAGGGGCCTTGGGATTGGCAGGGGGTGTTTTGGAAATGGGCCTTTCTCTCCCACGGGGCTCCATAGAGGAGCCTACTGGCGTGTCAGGAAGCCTCATGCCGCGGCATATCCTTTTGCAGTCGCAGCTGCGCCTCTGCTCTCGAGAGATGCCAGGGACCTTTTGCACAGGACTCGTGCGCAGCTGGCATGAGCATGGAGTGCCCGCGGGGACTGGAGAGGACCCCTGAGGCAGAAACTCGCCCTGTGACGTTTTGGGCTTCAGGAGCTCCTCCAGGAACTCAAGCTCATACTGCCGCACCTTCTGCAGCTGTGCCCGGCGCTCGTCTGTCTCGCGTCGCAAACGTGCCGGAAAGGTGGCCGAGATCAGGTTCCTAAAGCTCTGGAACGGGGCACTGCGCTGGGACTTGCTCTTACCGCCACCTTGCTTTTTGCGCTCTGCCCCTGGAATGGTCGCTCCCTTTTCTCCACAGGTAGTGATGTGTGTTGTTTCCACCAGCACGGGTAGAGAAGATTTGGTAAGAGTTTTCTGTGGCTCTGGGACAACTTTGCTGTCAGATTTTTCTTCAGGTGTCTCTTTACGCTCTGTCTTTACTGGAATGTGTGGGGAATATTTTGGTGGTGGATGGGCACTAGACTTGGCTAAATTGGGATCGGTTGTCCGCACTGTAGGCTCTTTGCAGCTTGCCAGTTGCAGTCCCTTGGCACGAAGTCTTTCATCGTCAGTGGGTGACGAGGAGTGGAACACCACTACTTTTTGCGCCTGGGGATCTTTCAGTCTCAACTGGGGCCCTGGCTCAGGCCTCACTGGGCATGTGCAGAAGAGGTCGTCAACTGGCAGAAGGCCCTTAAAGCTTGAAGGCTTGATGGTCTCACTAGAGGCAGTCTCGGCGTCTTGGCACATTTTCGTGGGACTGAGCTTGGCAGAAGCAATTCTATCTACAGGTAAAAGGATGGGTAAGGCTTTGTTGGTCACCTCTGGACTCACCTGTCCAGATATCTTCTCTTTGATGCCCTCTGATGTGATAGGACTCAATTTACCCTCTGCTAATTTCCGACTTTTCCCGCCAGTGGAAGCATCTAGCTGCTCAACCACTTTCACTTCCTTAGGGGCCACAGGAGAGGATTCAGGTGTGCTCAGCTTCACAGCCTCCTTTGTTGACTTCCCTAAGTCTGCCTCAGTTAGTGGCTGATCTTTGCATTTGTTCTGCTCCTCCGGAGTACAGGGGGAACCTTGTCCTTGACCAGGGCTGACTTTCAAGGGCACCGTTTTGCTCAGGATCACCTGTTTTGGCGGGCACCCACCACGTATTTGCGTCATCGAAAAGGCCCCGCTACCAAGAGTCTGTGCCGTGCAGCCAGGGATCGCCAGTGGGAAGTCCCTGCGAGTGAAAATGCGCTCCTTGTTGATGTGGTGGGCCAGCAGGTAAGCCTGATTCTGATGCTGTTTCATGGCAGACACCATTTCAGACACATCCGTCAGCTCAGAGGAGTTGGTCTCATGCCCAGAGTCGAGTGATGATTCAGGGGTGATGGCTGCCAGCACTATTAACCCTGTGAGGGACAAAGTACACAACAAATCAGGGTCACGAAAAAAAAAAAGCATAAAACATAGACTGCACACAAACAAATTGCCAAAGCCATAAAAGAACTCATTATCCCAGAATAATAACGAGGCACCAACCACCTGCTTATTTGACAGATGGAGAGTTGTTCTCACACAGTGGTAGTTTACATTTAGATAGCAGACAAATTCTAAACACCTGACCTGTTTGTTACCCCTAATGACGTCCCATTTTAGGAGAAAATGCTAATTACAATATTGCTGCTAAATATGAGCAATTTATATTTCCAGCCCATTGCATGGGAACAGCGGAAAATGAGACATTTACCAGGGATCCTGTTGAGAACCAAATAGAATGGCCTCAGACTGAATATGAAAAAAGGCTTAAATCTCTCTGGCCTCATATGGGGTGAAACTAATCACCATTTTAACCTTAACAAATAGGCAGACAAACAACTAATCAGGCAAACACATTAGAGATAGAGGAGAATGTGTTTCTGAGAAGCAATAAGTCCACCTGCGGTTTGGGGGGTTTGCTGGTGGTGATGAGGATAGTCCTCAGAGGCTGCCAGAGCCTCCAGAGCTTGCAGGGTGGAGACTAACGCATCATCCAGCTCTTGGGCATGGTCCCGCACTGTCCTGGTGGCCACATTATCAATAAGAGTCACTGGGACATCCTCTGGATTCACTGCCACGGTCGCCGTAGCAACAGCAGCTGTTCCCGCCGCCGCTGCTGAAGCGGAAACTTCTGCCACCACAATTGATGCAGCTGATGTTGTAGCCGCTGTGCCAGCTGTTGCTTTCACAGCCCCCTCCACTTTGGCGGCGGCCTTGCGGTGTTTATTCGGGTCGTCCTCATCGGAGCTGTTGTCCCGGAAGCCTGGGGGAGGGGCGGCGATGGCTGGAGGTGGTGGCTGCAGTTGTCCTGCACCTTCATCTTCATCCATCTCTTCATCATCGCTGCCGGGCAGAGGCAGCGCCATCAGGTCCACAGCTCCTGCGTCTCGGGAGGCACATGCACTTGAACACTGCTGCCTTCCAGAACTCCCACCTCCTCGACCATCGTCCACCATCAGACCCTCAGCCTTGAGCCTTGCCTTGCAGGAGTCGCAGAAGAAACGTCCAGAGCGGTGTGGGCGCTCCAAGGTCTTTGCCCGGCCCCTGAAGCCCGAGCCTCTGCCATCGTCTCCCATCTCTTCGATCTCCGTGGGACTCTCTGGGCAGGCAGTGATGGACTCGGCACTCTTGAGCGTAGGATCTGATTTTGTGCGGCTGCGACTGTGGGTGACGAGGTTCTCGTTGATGTCCAGCTGCTCCTCGGCTTGTTGTTGCAGCTCCCGAAGCTGCTGTTGTTCACGCAAGTGGATGTGGCAGAGGCCCAGGTGCTGCGACTGAGGCCCGTGGTGCTGTGAGCCCGAGCTGGACGCCTTCTGGGACGGCTCTCGGGACAGCCCCTCCCGCTCTTCGCTTCGCCGGCTGCTGCTGCCTCCACCTCCACCGCCACCGCCGCTGCTTGAACCCGACGCTCCCGCGGACCGTGAGTGAACATGGGAACTTCTGTAATCTAAGGACAGAATCATCAGAGGAGTTGACAGGTGGAACAACTCTCAGATTTTTGTTGGATGGAGCATCCGGATGATGAAAAGCGACAGCGGAATGGATGTTGTTTTGGAGTCATATGAAAGGGGGTGGATTTTTTAGCTGTTTTGCTTAGAGATGAAAACTTTGGTCACCCCCAAGGGAACAACGTGGCAAGCAGTGATATCTATGAGCCTCCCTCACAGGACTGATCACAGCAATATGAGGACAGAGAAGAGGAGCAGAAACATCCAACAGAATGACTGAGTATTACATGTTCTTTGATGAAAGAGCGAGCAGGCAGGGAGCGACAAATCCTGTATGTGACTTTTATGTGAAGAACAGAAACAAGAAAAATGAACCACAATCCAATGGGACGGAGTCGAGATGGAGATGAGAGAGAAATCGAGAGGCGGGTGGCAATGTGAATGAGATCCCCAAGGAGTCAATGGGGCTAGTCCGAGCAAATGGGAGAAGCTGATGACACTCTGGGCAATTTTGAAGAGAAATGTGGAAATGTGTGAGTCACCCCTTTGTGCTATATTGAGTTTCCTCAGATTGTGTTTGCTCAAACCTAAGCATGACTGATGGAAACCATGCAGTTCACACAAAGAGCTTGACCGTGACCCACAGTGCAAATACAAACACATGAGAATACCAAGTCAAGTCATGTCCTATATGTTGTAGCATTTTATCATATAATCATGTTGAAAAGCATGTTTGATGTCAGCTGTTAGTAATGCTAGTCATGTTAGTATAGTAGTCAGTTATGTCGACACAGGTTAAAGTGAGACACAGGTGCTGAAAGTCTTTTTCACCATAAACATTAATTCATTTAAATCACATTTACGTCGGTACCTGGGTTTTTAAGTTTGACCGACAAGTAAAATTAGCATACCAGTACCACTTGGCCAGATGCATCCAAATCATTATTTTTGAGATACTAAAAAGGCTTGACATAACATGATGTTTTGATTGTAGCATCATCCCTGCCCATGAAATTGAGCATTCAGAACATCTCTGAAAAAGATCCTCAAAAGCTTCCAACTCCAGTGTCCACTTTAAATTCATATTAAATGCCACTAATGATACTAAATGATGATATTTTCAAACAATACAGTCTGCCTTGATGATATTTTACAAAAACCTGAGACTAAATGTTTTTTTTTTTATTAATAGCAGGCAATCAATAGACAAATACGTTAAGCAGCATTCTGTTACACAGTTTTTGAAAAAAAGGCATATAAACCACACAATCAAAGTGTCAGTGTTTGAAATTCAGTGTTTGAGTTTTCTTGGACCTGCTGACCACACAAAACCAAGGGGGTGACAACTAACATACCTGCCTTGATCATATGAGACTGACCAGGTGTCCTGTAGTAGACAGTCCTTTTGGGGTCCACATAGAGCTTGTAGTAGCCGGAGATGAGACAGGCAAAATTTGAGGCATCAGGCCACTCCATCAATAACACCAGAGGCTGGAAAGGAAGTGGCAAAGGGAAGGCAATATTCTGTCAGGTGGGGTGCTTATTGGAAACAGTCTGTGTAAAGCTGATAGGCTATCTACTGTATGCTATTTCTCTGTATTTGGATAGGCTATCTACTGTATGCTATTTCTCTGTATTTGGCCAAACGTAGCACAGATGTGTGTTTGCTTCCAGTTTAAAAGGATGATGATTTGCTTTCGCTCGGGGGAAGGATAAGCACAAACTCAGTGTCATCTGGAGGATAATTTCTTTGTACTATTTCACTACACACCGGGGAGAGGGTTTTTGTGTTCCTATTTTTCCAACCACTTGGGTACTAATCTCTGTAGAGCTGCTATGTAATGAATCGCTTCACTTAACCATGTTAAATTTCCCTAAATGGAAGAGTAATTGATGTCTCACCTTGGCTTCCAGAATGGTGACCTCCACTCTAGCCACCCCTTGGTGCTCACGGAACAACTGGACTTTTGCCACCCGGGTGAACTCTGCCAGAACTGTAGTCAGGTTGTTCTTCAGGTCGATTACATGGCTGATCCCGTGCCGTGGTCCCACCAGTAGAGTGGTAGCTGAGTGTTTCTCGTCCTGCAAGGGGCAAAATGAAGATAGTGCTGCAAAAACAGTTTTTAGAAAGGTAAGTAACCTTGCCTGAGTTCTCTGAATTCTGTCCAAGGAACAATGCCTTTTTTGTACATTTAGGACACAGAAATCCAGGGCTTTACTGTCTGATTTTAAACATGGTATAATTTTTGATGGGTGTTGCATGAACTTTGTGTGACTCATAATAATAATAAAAAATAAGATTCATAGTTATATTAATACATATTAATTTTACAGTCTGCATGTAGCCTGACTTTTAGCCTCATGAAAAATCTCAATCCCTACACCAGGGGTCTCCACCAGGTCACTTTGGAGCTACCACAGTAGCTCACCACCTGCTTAAGAGTATCTCTCTTGGTCAATACATAAATCTAATAACATAAAACCTGTTAAAATCTTATATGAAAATAGTGATTTTTGAACTATTTTCTAACTAAACCAAACTAAACTCTCTGATAAGAGTTGATGTAGTAATGCACAAAACATTTGGAATCACCAATGGGAAATAACGGTGCCATAAACTCAGTTGACACTTCAGGTATGTAAGATGGTAAAAAGGTTCATATTTATGGCCTATAATTCATACCAATGTTAAAATGAGAGTAGCTCTTGCCACAAAAAAGGTTAGAGACCCATGCTCTACACAGTCTATGGGGTTCACACATTCTAAGGACCATGTCCAGGGTCTCTGTCTTAAAAATATTTTAGTTCACATCTACTTTGTAGATCCAAGCCCTTTTGGAGACCATGATATCCCTGTGATAAGACACCTAAGGCCTGTATATATGTGAGCATTGCAGAGCAACCTTGGGAGGCATGAGCAGCTTTTATGAGTCATATTACCAGCCCAACAGTGTGGAATAGCAGCCCTCCAAAGGGTGGAAGGTCATTCAGGACGCGCATGTACTGCAGCTTGCCCTGGAGTGGGGGAACCTGGGTGAGAGAGAAAGAGAGATGACAAGGTGAAGAGGGAGGAATGGAGGGGAGGAAGAGTAGGGGTGGGGGAGGAAGAGTGTGAGGTGAAGGTGGTGGTGGTGGTATTTGAGGGCTATGGGAGCACAAATGAACATTTTTCATAGGAAGCTCAGCAGGGGGCACTGTTGTCTAAGTCGATTTGCCATAAAACACAAATATTTAAAGTTATTACAACATGTTTGCTTGCACTTTTATATTAGCCTACTCCAGTTACACCATTCAGTCTATTTACACAGTAAATTCAAGAAAGCTGTTAATATGTCTTCATTAATATGATGGAGGATGTCATGAAGTAGGCTGGTAAACAAACTTAAATCAACACTGTAAAGCTAACAGAAATATATTATGTCATATTTTTTGGCTCACATTTCTTACAGATCACAAACTCTTTAGGAAATAATAACCATTGACCACAAACAAAAATACCCTGCCAACAAAAATCTATTTCAATCTGAGTGAATAAATGATTCTAATATTTCCTCACAATAGCACTCATTGTCAAGTCAAAGGTGAGCACCACCCCCAACAATTACAAGTCCTTTAATGACAAATCAAAGCACTGGAGCTTGTAGCTTCATCAATATCTAAAATGTCCTCCCTCTCCTGATTTCTTTTTTTTTTTGCTTGTGAGTAATTAGACATGTTTCAAATTACAGACCCTCCTAATTTGCTGTGTGTCATTAATCACAAAACCAAACATTTCCCCCTCTAGGCAGCCAGAAGCTTGCCTTCATTTTAAATAATTTGCTTTTGTTTTGGTCTTGGATGAATCATTTCATGCTGATGACTCTCTGCTAATGGCATGTTTTAGTTGAAGCATGTAGCCCCTGTGATTCCCCTTGCTTGCTAGTTTCACCTCTCTAATTAGAGAGGAAGGTTAGCAAACTCTCCTCTCTCTAAGGCGATAAGAGGACCAGCCACACTCGCTAATTGCCAGTACTTGCATGGTTGCATCAAAAAAAAAAAAAAGGTCTGTGTGTCTCGGCTCTTCTCGGCTTTGCCTGTGCATGTTTATTGCTAGATAGGTGATTTTCTTTCTCTCCCTTTTAGCACGTTCTTTAATTGATTTCACGTTCACTCTCTGACACCTTCTTTAGTGCTATGGGGCTGTGGGCAAACAAAATATTGTTTCGTAGCGGCAGTATGGCTGACAGCAGCTCTTGTGTGGTTGCCCTGGGAACAAACCTTATTGCCAGCCGGAGGGGGATGCTGATAGGTCTTTAGGAGCTGGGAGAGAGTCTTGCAGACGTTCTTCTCCTTGACCGTCGGGAGAAGGGTGAGAGGGAGGAAAGGCTCGAGACCCCATTCTTTCCTGCAAAGGAGAGGCAAATGTAAATGGTCTGCAGTGATTACTCTTTTTTTTCTGTAGTGATGTACATGCAGCTGTCTATAGATGTCAAGAAGAATACAACTCCATTGCTTTACTTTCAATGGTTAAAATTGAACTTCATCCTTGAACAGACTTGATTTAAAAATAGGGCATTGTTATGCATTGTGCTTCTCTGTTCCCTCTATACTGCATTTGTATGCAAAATATATACAGACACCCACAAGGGCTGTTAGATAAAAATACAGCCAAGGGTACTAAGAGAAATGGATATGCACATACTCCACGTGTTTTAGGGAGATCTTCTGATTGGGCCTCGCTATGGAAACGGTGATGTAAATGTGGAGGGCCGCCAGTCTCAGCGTAATCTCTGACTTCCAGTCAATGCCATAGCGTTCTTTGATGACGTCATTGCGACTCTGTGAGGGAGAGAAGAAGACGTAATGTCTAGGAGGCTATAATTGTCATGAACAACATGATTTGTAGCATGCAGTATTCAAAAAGTTCACTTTTGTTGGAAATGGGTGTTTGTTTTAGCAAAGGGTCTTCATTGTTTTCATATATTTATGCCTTTATTGTCTGCCTACAATTTTAATGTGACTTGCCAACTGAGATCTTGTTTTTTGGGGACATTAGTCTTGCATTTTACCCCATTCAAATGCCAGCATGTCATGACGACAAGACTTTTGCCTATTCACGGTCCACCGTATTGGCATTATGCTGTCTGGTCAAGGCTGTAAGTAATGCACCATAAAGGCAGCCTTGAAATATGTCACATCATCAGCATTTATGTCACCCTGACAGCTCGATGGCCAGCGCCGCAGATATGTCAGATAACGAGGTGCCGGCTCTAAGGCATCCAGCACATCAGACATTTTTGTTGTTGGGTTTCATCCCTTCCCCTCTGGTGTGAATGAATCTCCTTCAGTTCATCTTCCTTGTTTTATTTATTTATTTATTTATTTTCTTGCAGGCAAAATGCAACGGCGATGGGTCTCTTTAGAGTACCTGTATATAGAGGTACTCAAACGCAGCAGGGTCCCTCCTTAGTAGATCTGCGGGGTCTTTCGGAAAGAAACAGATGCGGAAAAGACACCTCATTCCCTGGAAGTAGGTCCTGTGCACAACCTGAGAGAACAGCAAAGGCAGCGGTGCCATTAGTTGACAGGTTAGTCGTCTGTCGTCTTGGTGATCTCTGGGATTACTGAAATGATATGTTCTTGTTCATGTTCTTCTTCTTCATTCTAGATTTCAGAATATAATTCAGATTATTATGTTGTTATCCTCATTATCTATGTTTAGTTTATGGCAGTACGATCACTGCAAACATTCCTGCAATTATGCCATAGCATGGAAAACATGCTGATGTTAAAATTGCAGTCTTATGATGATTGGTAATTATATATAATATTCACAGGCAAATAACCCTGTCTGAATCTGGCATATATAGAGTACTCTCTTTGTATGAAAGAAAATATATGTGGCTACTGCTGTAGCCACTCTGAAGGGACTAATGACAGGATTAATCTTGGCTTGCATTCACACTGTCAGTGAGCTTGAGGCTTATGGCCCTGGGCCTGGTAATAGTGGCCCTGACCTCATAGGTTGCCCACATACAGGTTTCTTTCTAGTGGCCGTAAATTGGATTAATGCTTCACACACTGCAGGGTGTTCGGCCTCAGAATATTAAATCAGGCGGTAGACAGTTGCTTCGAGGGGTTTCAGACAACTGACCTATACAGGTTTCTATACAGTGATCTCTCATACGGCAGGGGGTGAGGATGGGAAAGGGGAGAGGCCGAGGAAATGAGATGATGAGATGCGAGAGAGTATGTGTTGAAGACCGTCTATATGACACTCAGACCTTCTATATGACAGGCAGGTCGGAAGTGAGGAGCAGAGAAGAGAGAGACGCTCAGCAATAAACTCATTTTCCCCAATAAAGCATGATTTGAGAGAAATGGTGAGGGAGAGAGAGAGAAAGAGAGCAATGGGAGAGGAGAACAGGGGGGTGGTATCCTACATGAGACAGAGACTGGTGAGGGAAAGAGAGAGAGAGAGAGAGAGAGAGAGAGAGAGAGAGAGAGAGAGAGAGAGAGAGAGAGAGAGAGAGAGGAGAAAGGAGAAGTACAAGGAGGTAGTATCCTCCAGGCTGGTGAAGGGGAGAGAAAAAAGAGAGAAAGAGAGGAGACGAGAAGAACAGGTAGGTGGTATCCTACATGTGAGACAGGCTGGTGAGAGAGAGAGAGAGGAGAGGAAGAGGAGAAGAGCAAGTAAGTGGTATTCTATGTGAGACAGAGGTTAGTGAAGGGGGGAAAAAGAGAGAGAGAGAGAGGAGAGGAAGAGGAGAAGAGCAAGTAAGTGGTATTCTATGTGAGACAGAGGTTAGTGAAGGGGGGAGAAAGAGAGGAGAGGAAAAGGAGAAGAACGAGGAGTATCCTACACGAGACAGAGACTGGTAAAGGGGAGTGCAAGAGAGCAGAAGAAGAGAATAACAGGGATTTGGTATCCTGAGACAGAGGCTGATGAGGGGGAGAGAAAGAGAGAGAAAAAGATGAGAGGAAGAGGAGAAGAACAAGGAAGTAGTATCCTACGTGAGACAAAGGCTGGTGCTCCTGTAACAGGTGCAGCCTTTGGTTCTGGTCTAGGCCCCCAGACTCCAGAACCAGTGCGAAATGCTCGATGTAACGCAGAGACAGGCGGTCCTGCAGGGATGATATCACGTCCTAAAACAAGAAATCACACAAAAAGAAAAATGTAAGCTTCAGTTTCTTCTCGTAATTCTCTCCCATCATTGACAAAAAACACCTAGACCACAGAGTCAGTCTTTGCATCCAGGCAAACGCCTAGGGCACCAAATATCCTTTATTTGGTTTCGCTTTGCACTAGTATTTCTAGGAAAGAAGGGTCAAAATTCAAATCTGGCCTACAGCAACGGAAAGTTTATAACCGACCCTGTTTGCATCCAGCATGTAATATAGGCTAAGGCAGATGTTGCCAGTATTGTTCTGTTGTAAGATGCAGTCATTGGCTGTATTCTAGCATGTACCGATCACGCTGCTCTCACACAGAGCAAACAGGGCTGACATTTACCTTCCTGCCGCGCAGTGAGGAGATCAATGGGATTAATGAATGGTAACTACTCTGGCTCTTAGGCCTCAAGGGGGCGCTCTTCAGCCTCCAGGCTACAGCTCAGGTAAAGATCAACTAATGTTAATAAAGGCTGTGTCGTGTATAGTCACACATATATGCACAAACACGCACACGTACATGGAGACACATACATATGTCAAGGGCAGCATGGGGACTGAACTCCCCCAACATCATGTAAGTGTTGGCCAATGGCAGAGCCTCATATTCGACCCTGTCAATATGCATTGACCTGCTTCTAGTGTTATTTGATCTGTACTGATCCCTTGATAGTAAGGTGTAAATGCTATTACAGAAATGGAATCCCCCTGAGGGAACAGGGAAACTCGCGAGGAGCCACGTGACTGTTGTCTTCCACCTGACACACTGAGATACTGATTATCTTCTGTGGAAATATTGACCAAAGATTTGTGGAAATGATGGAAACACAATCTTGTACACACATGCTGTTACAAAAAGATTACAGGAAAGAAAAAAAATATATATAATTATCTACATTGGCAAAACTAATTCACAAACACACATGCACATTATGTGCGCTCGCAGGTCGACTTATATGCATGGTAAATAACCTCACTAATAGACTCATTTGTCTTTGTTTACCACTGGTGTTCGTTGGCTTATCAAGCATTATCCCAACTAATTCATGCAGCAAGGGGGACTGCTGATAGTCAGAATCTACAAGAACCCCTAAAGGTCACCTAACATCGCTGAGTCTACAAACCCCAGTGTCCTCAAAGTCACTCTCCAGCACCCACTCCACATGGACCACTGTCATTGACATTAGAAAGAACATCCCTTCATCTGGGCAGCTCTAGATTTGAGTCACCCTTGAACGTGCATGGCATCCCACTGATTTGCATTTCCATTCTTTTTCTTTTCTTTTTTTTCAATTGTAATCATATTTAATCAAGTTGACATTAAGCTAAGGCCTTCCCTTCTCTCCATTACCGTACAAGGGGAGAGGGAACATTTCTCTTTTTTAATCAAATTATGTCACCTAATGAGCACTCTGGGATTTGCCTACATCGTCCAGCCACAGGATACTAATGGCCATCCGCAGACGCGACGCCACAGAGAGAGAGAGAGAGAGAGAGAGAGATAGAGAAAACTAAGATCTGCATCCTTTTAAATATAAAGGTAAATTGCTTTGCTAAATGGTTCTGCATAGAGAACTACTGCTGTGAAATCCCTCATAGACCAAGTTAGGGCTCGTCTTACAAAGGGAGTTTCTTCTTCTTCTTCTTCTTCTTCTTCTTCACACTCGCTCTCATTCTCAATAGGAGGAATATCTCACCTCCATCAAACCTAGGGATGTATATTCTGCTGTATCAGATAATGCGTTTCAGTATTAGGCTACTTTGAGAAAGATTACTCCAGTCGTTCGAAAGGATATTTAGAGTAAAAATAACACGATAAGCTATCAGGCGAATCCGTTAGGTAATTTCATCCCGTCCACCACTGATTTGATAACATTTTTGGGAAGCAATTGCCTGAACAGAACCTGAAGGCTTGAAATTCATTTATATCTTTATTATATGCAACTGTGACTTATCAAAGTGTATTTATGAGATCTTAGTACAGAAACTTCTGGAAGGTTTTTCAATTCTAGCTTAGAGATTAAATACACACACACACACACACACACACACACACACACACACACACACACACACACACACACACACACACACACGTAGTCTTACCCTAACCGTGGTCCGGCTGTCAAATGTAAACGACTTGATTTGTCCATTCTCCAGGAACACCTTTAGCACATTTGGTATGAGGAGTAGAGAGTCGTCTTTAAGCATTGTCTGAATGGAGGGAGGGAGAGAGAGAGAGAGAGAGAGAGAGAGAGAGAGAGAGAGAGAGATGGGGGGGTCGGGAAGAAGAAAAGCAGACAACCAGTTACTGAAACACTAAGAGACTCGACACAGAGGCACATATGGAGTAGACCTACTACTTCAAAGGTCAACAATGAGAATCTGATCAATTCCAAGAAGTGAGGGAGAGAGAGAGGGCGGGAGCTAAAGAGGCTATATAGAGTTTTATAATTGGGTGGAGGAGAACCCTAAAGAGAAAAGTACATCCAATCTCATCGCTGTTTTCAAAGGACTGAGGTTTGTTACCGTACAGGGGGAGGATAGAAGGGGGCCAATACCTTAATTGCACCATTGTGGTGGGACTGCATGGGGGACAAAACTCTGCTTTAGGAGTCGACAAGAGTGCATTGTGCTGTGATCAAAAGAGAGAGCTTATTCAATCCCGCCAGGGCTTTGCTTTAATATGTATGCAGCGTGATTACAACAGCACCGCTGTCACGGCTGCAGTTACAGCTAGCAGTGCTACTGCATTCATTCTGAGCATGGGAGTTGTGTAACTGAAAAGCTTAAAAAAAAAAAAAAAAAAAATAGATATCCTGATTCAAGGTTACCTCGTACACCACTCCTCTTCAACTCCCTTTCTCCTGCTCTCTCTCTCTCTCTCTCTCTCTCTCTCTCTCTCTCTCTCTCTCTCTCTCTCTCTCTGCATGTCTTCTCTATGCACAGGATTGTACTCGCATGTAGGCTAGTTTTAGAAAGGGGAGTGAGAGCACGTCATCTACTCATGATGTTACATGAAGGCAAGATTGCAGTGTTAGCCTTACTTACAAAAATTTGAGCAACCGCACTTGGGGGTTAGGGGTTATTTCACTTTGTCCCTGTTTTAGGAGAATACTGCCGTGGATGTCAGTAAGAACCATGCAGTTAGTAGACAATCCAAAATGGCACCAAATAACTGGTTCTATAACTTTTTTTTTGTTATCATTGTGTAACGACACACAACAGATGTGTGAATTGCCTGAACCACAAGCCATCCACTGGTGCTCAACCAAGTTCTCTCTAATAGGGACAAATTCATACACCTCTTGTAAAAAAAGAGGAGTAGGTTTAGCATATTTAGTGCAGCAGCTAAAGGGCTAGTTTCAAGTTACATGCAGTTACAGCGCATTACTTTAGGTCATCCTTAGCACAGCTACAAGATCTCAGCATATGCCCTTTATAACAACAGACATAAGCACACAAGCATTTATAAAGTCTTATTCCAACCGACGTTAGCCATCATAAGCTCTGCTTTTGACAACATTGATGTCAAATGGACATGCATCTATTTCAAGTGGCATCTATTCAGTGTGTTTGCTGACATAAGGTTGTGTTGTTACACTTCCTGGTTTAAAGTGATGTAAAATCCTCTTACATTTGTCTTTAAAAATGTCATTTACGTGTTTATGAAGCGACACATTCCATCACTTGAGGCAAGTGGAAAAATGGAAGCAAAGCGTTTGCCAAAAGCAGTGCTTATAACGCCAGATACCAGTTGAGATTAGCCTATTTAAATGTTTTCATTTTGCTTATGTAAGTGGTCATGAAGGGCTTACACTGATTCCTTGAAGCTGCACTAAAAACGACCCTAAAGTAAAATTTCAGTCTTTTAAAACATACTCAAATTGATAGAAAATTGTACAAAGTATGCTATGTCTTGAAATTCTCTAATTCAACAACTCAGTATCATACAGCTCACAAGAAGACTGCAGAATAACCTTCTCTGCTTGTACACGCTTTCCAGCAAAACCCATGCAAGCTGTCTTCCTCTATAATGACAAAGCGGCATCCTCTTAACCCTCCTATGATGATTCTAGTAATTAGTCCTCTCTCCTCTCAGCCCTTGAGTCTGAAGATTAGTTAGAATCAAACAGTCCTCATTAACTTCACTCTTCACTCTGGCCAAACACATTATTTACTCACACTGATGAAAACCAATCTTAGAAAATCTCTTGTCATCTAATAATAATCTCCTCCTCTAGCTACTGCTTAGAATTTAACAGACCATAAAAGAAAGGCAAACATCCCCTTTGAATTGTTTATTATTCTCCTCCTGCGTGGGAGACTTTTATTTCTTCACAAAGGTCATACAGTTAAAAAATCGCCTCGTCTGAAAATTTAAATCTAAATCATCTGATATTTGCTAAGACCTACAGCAATGAAGAGTTGTTTCAGAGTTCTCACATCCATACTGTAGCATTTGACTAAGGCTTTTTCTGGATTAACAGAAGGACAAGAGGAAGCTTTCGGACTTGACACTCTTGGCTCTTCTTTGTCAGACAATCTTAGTTAATTACGAGAGTGTTGCATCCCGAAAGGGCACAAATATTATTTGGTACCCAGGTCGTGTGAGTCGCAGACAGAGCATAACCCTATCCATTCAAAGGTGTCAATCAAGTCTGACCTCTTATGTCTCTTTCAGAAAATAAATAAAAAAAGGAAAAACATTCAAGTCATTCATATCAACATTCATGTCTATGCCTGCCACACCTGCTAAATGAAGACAGTGAAAGGTTGAGTTTAGCATAAGACTGGTGTTATTGGCCAGTCGGGAAACACGTGGGGAGGAGGGACTGTCACATGAGTTGTCAAGGGAAGGGAGATTCGGGGATCAGTGGCGAGAGGCAAGCTAGAATAAACCTGGGTTCATTTCCCAATCAGAAATCAACACTGCAGCTGTGAACTGGGTTTGATAATAGAGCATGTTGGACAAAACAGTGAGTTAGGATCTCAAACGCATGGAGCGGTATGGGTCACACAAACTAGCTTTTCATTTAATTTGACGTCTTAATCACTGTCATGTCAACACACAGAGCTTTATAGTTCATGTTTTTTTGTTTTTTTTTACCTCCGCCAAGGAGGTTATGTTTTCGGTTACGTTGGTTTGTCTGTCTGTCTGTTTATCTGTCTGTCTGTCTGTCTGTCTGTCTGTCTGTCTGTCAGCAGGATAATTCAAAAAGCACTGCACGGATTTGGATGAAATTTTTTGCACAATATGTATATTGGGACAAGCAAGAACTGATTAGATTTTGGTGGCGATCGGTGATCCAGAACATGATCTGGAATTTATATTGTGTCTGTGACCACATTGCCTTGGCGGAGGTCTGCGCTCTATGAGCGCTTTTCTAGTTTTTTTTTTTTCTTTTTCATTACTTATGGTCTTCTTGATGGCCAAGTTTGGTTTACAGCATAATTCCAACACAGCTAGAAGTAGGCCAGCTACAGAACAGCATTGTCAACAGGACCAGAAACCAGACTAGAAACAACAGGCTTAAAGGAGAAATCTGGTGTCAATCATTCCATAGCCCTGTTGTTCCAGGTCACCTGGACGTTGTCGGCACAAAAAAGAATGTGAACATACACCAAGTAGAGAACTGGCAGCATAGAAAAATGCCAGATGGTCTTTGAGAGCCTCCATTCGCCCACCAATGAGCCATTTCACCATCAAAGAGGCAAAGAAGCTGGTAAATAATCAAAGAAACAGCATCAAACGTTGCCTGGTGTTCCTTTAAAGTGAGTCATAAATTACTCTTTGTTGTGTTCTTTTTCCAACCGACAGCACTTGGTGATCTGGAACATCAGGTTTATGGATCGACTCACACCAGATTTCTCCTTTAACAACCAGTTTTCAGAAAGCAAAATCCAAAACATTCTGCTGTGTTTTGCATCCAGCCTCTCGCCACTCTGCCACGGACTGGAGAAATTCAGGCCCCAGGTGTACGTAGGCTAGGCTATGCGTGTATGTAGGCGTGTATGTCCAGCATCTCCTGCTTGCTGTCTCTTGTTTCTTTGACGATGAGCAAGTCTGGTGATTCAGCTGGCAGCCAGCGCTTGCTGATCGCCTGGGATGGAGCTTTTGGCAAAATGACTGTTGTAGGCGGCTGATCGAGCGCGGCGGTGGTAGTTGTGATAGTAGAAGGTAGTATAGTGGTGGTGGTATTTGGTCTTTACCGATTTGCGGCCTCTAGGCCTGACCAGCCAATCGCGTCCTTCCGGAGAGCAGCACGCCCCTCCCATCACGTGGTCTTACTAAAGTGGAGAGGCGGCACCCAGAGGGTGTGATGTGGCATTCGCTCGTCGTTGCTTGTGTGGCCAGGGTAGTTGTGAGGGTAGGAAGGGGGAGGAAGAGGAGGAGGAGGAGGAAGAGGTTGGGGGACTGTATGAATGGGAACACAAGCCAGGGAGGGAGACATTACCACAAGAGCCCCTGTATGAGCCCTTTATAGTGAAGGTGGCAGCTAGTAGATTTAGCGTTGATTGAAAAAAAAAAAAACAACAACCACCAGACTGCAAATGAATGGACTACTAATAACGATGACAACATTGCAGCTTACTGAGGAATGCAGAAGCCCTGCAAGCCAGTGCAGCTGTGCTCCGATCCTCATGCCTGTCCGTTAAAAAGAACGGAACGTTCCGGAACCAGTCTGACGCTAGAAAATAGTCAGAATCTATCTGTTGTGGGGATCCAGTCAAATCACTCGGAATATCTGAATTGAAAGAGCTTCCTCGAGGCTTATTGATCTTTCTCATACACTTCCGCATTGCATAATCTAAACTAGACTGAAGACTCAGCCACAGATTTCTCTAAACCAAATAGCAAATTTCCCAGATAATAAATCACAGAATGATAAAACTCAGGTTATTCATAACTCCCAGCTGTCATTGGTTTCCTATAAAGTTATGCGGCAGATCATCCTATAAATCAATTCTCCTCACATCCCAGGGATTTAAACTTAGAGCGTGCTCTACAAGCATTTCAAGCTTACTAAACTAGAATATGATCTTCTTCAGTAGCCTACTTCTCGCTTCACTGTGACCCGACCCAAGTGAGTCGAGATCAGAGGATAGGAGCGCATCAGCGGGGTGGTGGTGGAACAAAAAGGTGTTGAATTTGGTGGGGAAAATAGAGAGGAAGAGGAAGAATGGGAAGAAGTCTACGTGGAATCTGAGATTGATTTCAAAGATGGATTGGCTTTGGCTCTTTGTGGGCAGGTGTGGAGGAGGGAGCTGCTCATGTCTGATGTTGAACTTCTGGTGGCTTGCTGGTGTCAGAGACAGAAATCTGCACAACAGTTGGGGGTAGTGTGTGTCTGTGTCTGTGTGTGTCTGTGTGCAGGTGGGTTTGTGTGTGTGTGTGTGTGTGTGTGTGTGTGTGTGTGTGTGTGTAACAGACAGGAAGACATACTGAGTCTGGATCGCTGATAGACACTTGCTCAGAAAAGCGCACTTTTGGAGGGTTGGTTCGCAGACGAGCTTTCTTGGCTGCGCTTATGAAGGCAGATTTAGGAGACTAGAGAGAGAGAGAGAGAGAGAGAGAGAGAGAGAGAAAAAAGTTAAAAACATCTTTTAATTTGCTTTTTGAAAATGAAAGAGCAAATGATTTGGAGTACACAGATGCATTAAACAAATTCAAAGTTTTGAACTCATTTCTACTGCAAAGTTCTTTTAATAAAAAGGATTGGAAAATGAATTGTTTGAATTGGATGACTCTGTTGAGAATATTAAAGAGAACATTCAAAGTCTTATTCAAGGCTTAGCACACAAAACACAATTACCGTAGGCTGCAGTTGGCACAGTTTACCAGCAGCATTTCTGGATGTATTAACAAGACTATAAAATCATTTTGCTGACTCATGTTTAGCATATGAAGCCATTTAACTGCACCATGTACTGTATATCCTAAACTTTTGTTCAGGTGGTGAATACTTGTGACTGCACATTTTTGCACAGAGCCTGTTGAATGTAAAGAGCTAGATGTCCTCATCTCACCTGTTGAGGCTGGATAACTGTGAGTACAATTGAGTCTTTGCACCTTCTGGAAGACAAAAGAGACAGAGGTGTGTGTGTGTGTGTGTGTGTGTGTGTGTGTGTGTGTGTGTGTGTGTGTGTGTGTGTGTGTGTGTGTGTGTGTGTGTGTGTGTGTTGTGAGTGTGTGAGAGTGAGTATGTGTGTTTGAGTGAGTAAACAGACACAAAAATTGTGCATTTTGCTCGCAAGAAATTAAAAACATTCAAAGTTCCCCATAAACACACCAGCCTTGCCAGCAGCTTTTCAGAGGCATCTCTTTTTTTATTCATTCATCATTAATTCAAGGATCAAAACATCATCAAAACAAGTCAGACACCCTCAGCACCTTTCCAATCTGGAGTCAGACTTATTGACATTGTTTAGGAGGGAACATCGACCGCCTCTGGACATCGTCTCAGCTAAGCACCAATCCCAGTATATCCCCTCCTCCTCTCCCCCACAAGCCCAGCATTAGTTCCAGTTAGTTCCATCACCCCCACCCCCCCACCCCTCCCTTGTCCTCGCCCTTCCCTTGGTGGCAGTAAAGGATGTTACCTTACAAGGTCTATGACTCTTTCCCGGGGTGCGTCGTGAACCGGCTCGCCGTTGATGGCCAAGATCTGATCCCCCGACAGGAGTTTTCCGTCAGAAGGTCCGTCTGAGAAGGGAGAAGGTCACACACACACACACACACACACACACACACACACACACACACACACACACACACACATACATGCATAGACACACATAAACACACAAATAAACATGTGTGCACAGACACCCGCTCAGATTGGCATAATACAGTGATGCACATACATACACATTCAACCACACACACACACACACACATACACAGAAAACAAAGTTATGTAAATAGCCATTTTAAATATATTTCAGAAGTATATTACAGTATAGTATAAGCATAACAAATTTCTTCTCTCTCTCTCTCTCTCTCTCTCTCTCTCTCTCTCTCTCTCTGTTACACACACCTGCTGAGACGGAGCGTACAACGACGGGGCGTTCACTGCCTGCGATGAAGCCGAAACCGTGTGTGTGGTGACGCTGAATGCAGACCTGTCGAGCTGCGCCGGCTGTCAGGCTAGCACTGTTCACTCCATCACGGCTCTCTAACATCGCAGGGCTGCACTCACACACACACACACACACACACACACAAAGCATCAAATGCACATATACACATTAATACACACACATACACATCAATACGCACACACACACACATACAGTACAAAACATAAACACACACAAACCAAATTTCACACAACACACATGCCCACGCACAAATATTCAATATTTATGCAATCACACACAAACATTAAATACCCAACATGTATGCACTCACACACTCATGTCTAAATTGGATATTCGTTATTGTTCAAGCTCAGAAGCATATCACTACCTGGACATAACCTTATTCCACCTTGAATCTATAGAATCAATACAGTACAATCCGGTTAAGCCCAGTGTGAAACAAAGAGAGTATCCCAAGGGGAAATGTACTCCCACTTCGATTTACCCTGGTAAAGTACAAACTACTCTATAATGTATGTTTTCTTTATCTCTTGTGTGTGTGTGTGTGTGTGTGTGTGTGTGTGTGTGTGTGTGTGTGTGTGTGTGTGTGAGTGTGTGTGTGTGTGTGTGTGTGGGTCTGTGTGTGTGTGTGTCTTTGTGTGTGTGTGTGTGTGTGTGTTTCTGTGTGTGTACACATCTAGTGATTGTGATGAAGTGATGGTAAGTCACCTGTCGCATTCTGGTGTGTGTCCATCCTGGACCTTGGCCATCCCCTGAGAGGAGAGAGGAGGATGGGGAACACTCTCAGGTTAAGCTCCACTGCCTGTAGCGCACTCATTCACCTGCAACAGGGAACAGAGGGAGAAAGAGAGAGAACGAGGGAGAGAGAAACCAGAAGAAAGACGAGAGGAAGAAGGGGAAAAGAAACAAAGGTGTATTTAGGTGAGAAACCGCTCTTTCTACCATAAGAGTACAGTTCACATACTTCGACGTCGACGTCGACGTTCTGGGATACCAGCAACATAGCTTAGGTGGCTTCGTTGAACTGGCTCCCAGATTACTCTCAAACAGCAGCTTTTAAAGTGAAACATCTACCAACCCCCACAGATCCAAACCATAGCATGTAAAACACTTTGATCTCTTATCAGGATTGATCACACACAGCTGTTCTTACGTTAACAAAAGGTGTGTGACCAATGGATGACCCTTACAGTGGAATGTCACAGAATGATGCTAAAAACTCTTTTGACATGAAAACTTGAAACACAAAAAGCCTGTCATATCTAAAATCGGGTGATTCTAATTTTTCATACAACAATATTTACCTCCGCCAAGGAGGTTATGTATTTGCTGGCATCTGTGCGCAAAATGACTCAGAAAGTACTGCATGGATATGGATGACATTTACGTGCAATGTGTGTATTGGGAAAAGTAACAGGTGATTAAATTCTGGTGGTAATTGGTAATCCAGAACACCATCTGGAATTATAATTGTGAATTTATATTGAACATATTGCCTTAGTGGAGGTCTGCGCTCTTTGAGTGTTTTCTAGTTTGTATTATTATTTACAAGTACTTGTCACTTGGTAAACGTTGACTTTCTCTCTTATTTGTTGTTTTTTTCCTGTTGAGTAATGGGTATATAAATCACAGAACGGTTCCATCTGTTTTCTAGATACAGTTAAAATTTAGTCAGATTTGCAGGTAAATATACACACAAACACACACACACACACACACACACACACACACACACACACACACACACACACACACACACACACACACACACAACACACACACACACAACACACACACACACACACACACACAAACAAACAAACAAACACACACACACACACACACACTCCCAGGTGATATGTTTTCTTTCCCAACACACATACAGGAAGGGGATAAGGATGGTAAAGATAAGAGAGTGGAAAGATGAGAGAAATACAAAAATGAGAAAGAAGTGAGAGAGAGAGGAGAGAGAGAGAAACGGAGAGATTAAAGAGAGTGTGAAATAGACTGACAGGACTGCATGGAGAACAGGATTCTTGGGGGGCAATTATAAGATTTGAAAGCAAAAGTGTTGACCCAGATGCCTACAGTGTTCTGGTCTGGTCTGGCTGGAAGTAAAAAAGGAGAGTTTCATTTAAACATCAAGGCCTCCGGGGTCTCCGCAAGGGCCACAGCCATCACCTCCATTTAGTGGCGTGTTCGCTGACATGACGACACTCTAAGGCAGCTTTATAAGGCGCCTGCTCTTGCCGCCGCGGCAGGGGAGGCATCCTCAGGAGAGGGTGCCCCGCATCACTGCCACCTTCAAACGGTGAGGCGAGGCAAGGCAAGGCGAGGCGTCGTGTCTCAGAGGACGTCACGGCAACGGCTCCAGCCTGCCACTCTAGAACCCAGACGAGACACATCTCATGAGTTACACAAGGGGGCTTTGAGACGGCACTTTTGAAGTGTCCCGTGTCTGAGGGGTGGCTGAGTCTGCAGATCCGTGCCACATCAGGGCCGGATCACAGCCAGATCGGGGCCAAGCCCGTTACGGAACCAATGCTTTCTTTCATCTGTCCCTGTTGGTTTCTGCTGATGAGTCTTGCATGTGCAGAAAAGACACACACACACACACACAAACACACACACAAGCACGTCCTGACGGACAAAAAGAAAAGGAGGAAAGAGAAAAAAAAATCCAGCACGCCCAGATGTCTTGCTTGGCTCCAGCCGTCAATCACACGCCGGGTTGACGGGCGTGTCTGGCGCCGCCATGCGTGCCAAAGCTCCTGACTGCGGCCGTGTTATTTTATGCCCCGTACCGTGGCGACAACATAAATATCCACGGCTAAGCAGCCCCATCGGGCGACGGCGACAATGACGGTCTCCGCCCCGGCAATCAGTCTCCTGCCGAAGGGGTCAGACAGCTCAATTTGGATGTTAGAGATGAAGGGATGAAGAGAAGGGAGAGATGGAAGGAGGGAAGGGGGTCCTCTGAGACACCGAAAGAGATACGAGAAGCAGCCCCAAGAGTTCAAGAGGGGACACTGCTGAGCTCAAGGACTCCACTCCAAAGGCTAAGGACAGCAAGGGGAAATGGCAGATGAGAGATGTCTGGGTAGTGAAGAGGTGTCCAAGAGCACCTGAGAAGATTGGTGTTCATTAGCCAATATTTTGCATAATTTCTGGCTGCCTGATGTGATGACACAGCCAGTGGCCATAGTAACTAGACAGCGAGGGGTCGTTGATGAGCTGAGGTGAATGCCACAAGGCTCAAGTGTTGTAAGTGTTATAATCTGAAATGCTTAAGATTGGGAAAAAATGCTCAATGGTGTTTTTGCCCCCAATGGCACCTTCCAGGCAGCACAGCCTAAAAGGCACTACCCTTACCCTATTCCTAACCCTAACCCCTCAACCCTCATCCTAGCCCTAAACTGAGTGGAGTTGTGCCTTGAAGGCAGCGCTGCCTGGAAGGCACCGTTGAGGGCCTAACACATACACACACACACACACACACACACACACACACACTGGTATATGGTACCCCAGGGTCAGCTGATCTGTGAATCACAGTCAAGGCTGGAGACATAAAACATAAAACCCAAATCAGTGCAAGAAAGGATAAATGATGTGGTGAGAGAGAGAGAGAGAGAGAGAGAGAGAGAGAGAGAGAGAGAGCGAGGGACTGCCTGAAGGGGGTGATGCTAAGGCTGGAGTTGACCTCTGCAAAGCTGAGCTGCAAGAGAGGCTACATCAAGAAAATCAGCAATAGAAAAAAAAAAAAAAGAAAAAAAATGCCTGAGCGTTGCCATAGCGACAGCCACTCTGGACCCTGGATAGTGGAAGGAGAAAAAAAAAAACGATCGTGTGTGTCAGCTGCGTGTGCGTCAGCTCTGGCGTTGTGACCCTCCTGAAAATGACTTGCAACCTGCCTTTTGGACTACTGCCACTGTACTGCCACCCTCCTTTCACTAGATCACCCCTAACCCCCCCACACCCCACACACACACACACGCCCACACACCCCACCCCTCCTTTTACGTCATCCCCTCACTACGAGCTCTTGAGCTGTGATGCAATGGAGGGCAGACAGGCTCTCAGCGACCTCCTAAGCGTCCCTCCCTTAGGGGACTGGCTCAGAACGCATGCCTCAGCCGGAGCGTGTGTGTGTGTGTGTGTGTGTGTGTGTGTGTGTGTGTGTGTGTGTGTGTGTGTGTGTGTGTCTGTGTGTGTGTGTGTGTGTGTGTGTGTGTGTGTGTGTGTGTGTGTGTGTGTATGAACGCATGCCTCAGCCGGAGCACCCGCAGCACTAGCAACAAAATACTGCAAATTAATTGGGAGGTTCGGTTAGAGGAGACAACCCAGAGATAGAGCAGAGAGGAGAGAGAAGGAGAGTAAGAGAGGAGGGAGAGAAGAGAAGAAGATAGGTAGAAAAGGGGAGAAAAGAGAGGATGGGAGGAGAGGTTAGGAGAACCCAAATGGTGTAAGGCAGAGAGAGAGAGAGAGAGAAGCTGCCGGCATCAGGGTCTGTTTACAGAGGTGTGGATCTGAATACATAATTGGCCCCAAGAGGCTAAATCTCTCTCTCTCTCCCTCACACACACACACACACACACACACACACACACACATACACACACACACACACACACACACACACACACACACACACACACACACACACTCTACCAATGAGGGCTCAGTGTACCAGTCCAGTGCCCAATTGCTCCAAGCTGGATTCATTACTAACAACTCAATCAGAGCTACAAGCATGCAAATGCATTAGAGCCAAGGCTCTGCAATAGCACATTTCCAACTCATAAGACTAGGAGGGCATAAACAGGTAGAATCCTTGGAAAAATTATGTATTAAAGCACTCTGAAAATAACGGATAGAGAATAAAAATACTTTAAAAAAAAATATGGTATCTGGTTTCATACTAAATGTTATTTTGATGGGTCAAGCGTTTTAAATTCCCTTGATTAAATAGCATTTCAGGCGTGTCACACAGAGGCAAGAGAATCCATGCCAGGTCGTTGTGGCACAAAAGGCCCAGCGGAAACATTTCAGCGCAGCTCACCGTTAAATCCTCAAATCTGCCCAAATCCTGTTACATTCATGAAAAGGGGCCAATGCTGCAGCTAATCTGCCTTGCGGCTCCCGAAACGAACCACAAACAGGCCCTCCGACATACTCAAGGCCCGCCGTATCAACATGGATATGCAGCGTCACACACACACACAGTACAGTCGCTATCCTATTTCGGTATGTGTGTTTACCGGGCCGGGTGGGTCCTCTCCGTTGCTAAATGTATTCCGCCGCCTTGCGAGCGATTGCTTAAAGCTCATTGTAAATACTCGTGCCGTGCCCAAGACAAGCTTTGTGAGCATCACTGGGGGCTTCCAGTGCAAGACTATTAAAAGACACATACAAACTCGGAGTAATCCCACTTCCTAACGGGAAGGGAAATGCTTCCCTGCGTTCCTGGCCCCAGAGGCACGGCAACAACACGCCACACATCGCCTGCTCCATCTCAGCCCCATCAGGATTGGACATTCTGCATCTTTGACCCGGGCACAGTGCAATGGACATGAACCTTCCTTGGTTTCTCTGCAGTCTATTTGATGGTAGTTATTGCATCTGTATGAGTGTGTGTGTGTGTGTGTGTGTGCTACATATTTTCCCATGGTTACACAGTTTAAGTAGGTTATTATAGCTTTCCTCCCCAGGGAATAAAAAAGACCATGGCTGCAGTATCGGCCATCACCCACTGCCTGGGGGTTTAAAGCGCCTCAACAAACCTAATTACATTACCGCTGTGAAAAAAAAAGAAAAGAAAAGAAAAAAAAAATCCTTTGAGATCTCAGTTGGTATCGCATGGTGTGATCATCACTTGAGTTAGCGGCTAGATTTTTATTTTTATTTCTTTGTTTAGAAGTGAAAGAAATACTTATCATTACACAATAATACCCTCGAGGAAAAATGTTTTCCCACTAGCCTCGCTGCAACCTGCTCTCCAAATCGATATTTTTTTTACCAGTATATATCATGTTTTGAAAGCCAGGGCCTTTTAGATATTTGGAGACCAAACAGGAGCAGCCTTTTTAAAGTCCCATTTAGATAATATAATGTAGTGGCCACAGCTATTACAATGGCAGGCAAAAACCATGGCAATGCCAGGGGAAAATATCCCTTTTGAGTTTCCAGGCTGCTCTAAGAGGCTTTTCTGGGTGCCTATCGGAGAGCCTGACAGCTCCCAGTACTTCAGGTGTTGTAAATGAGCAGAGACTCGGGGCTGGCAGGCCAGCCAAGGATTCCGACATAGCTCCCTCTTTGTCTTGCCAAGCAGCGGAGACGCCCCGCCACTCAGGACTGGAACGCCACACAAAATGGCCCTCCCATCTTGGGCCAGACGCTGCCAATTTGGAAAGTGTGGTGAGGTGGCTTTTTTTTTTCTGAGGAGGGACTTGTTGAGAGACTCAATATTTCCCACGTTCCATGCACGTCCTCTCTCTCTCTCTCTCTCTCTCTCTCTCTCTCTCTCTCTCTCTCACTCTATCTATCTCTCTCTCCCTCACATTCTCTCTCACTCCATCTCTCTCTGTCTCTCTCTCTCACTCTCTTCTCTCTCTCTCTCTCTCTCTCTCTCTCTCTCTCTCTCTCTCTCTCTCTCTCTCTCTGTCTCTCTCATCTGCAGGGTTCCCAGTGGATTGTGCCACAGAGGAGAGGGTGGTCCAGTAAGTGGTGGCATGGTGTGATAAAGATCTGGCCAAGAACTGGTGCAGATTTGGCCCAGAAAAGGCCTGCCTTCAGTTGTTCACCGTCAGCCAGAGACTTGTTCCCTGATTGATTTGATCTGCAAAATCAATCTGAGACGCTGCACAAAATTAAGTGTCTGAAATGAGATGTCTAGCCAGGGAAGACAAAAGTATGGAAGAAGTTCTCTCACTTGAGTCAGTGGCTGAATTCCAAAGTCCATCCTAACCCTAAACTCCGAACCCTCAGAGACATACATTTGAATCATGCCAACGTCTTTAGGGGACTTGGGATTCAGTCAGTGTCTGACGAGACTGCAAATACCAGCATGGCTCTGCAGTGTGACTCCAGCTCTAAATTATCAGATGCTGTGAATGTCAGCTGGCTGACGTGTTGCACCTAAAAGCTGCCAGCAGTAATCCAGAACAAAGAACAGAAAAGGCAAGCTGGAAGACTAACATAATCAACAAGGAACGTTGATGTGCAGGCTCACAATGCAGCTCAACTCTTGTTTTATTTTCTAGATGCATTTAGTGATGCTGAATGATATATTATTTATTTGTTTTTCTGTTTATGTTTGTCCAACACAGCTTTCATTAAATTGGAACCAAGTACCTAATAAAACACAGTAGAGAAGTAGCTCAACTATGCCTACACTGTTCCAAACTTTGTTTGTTTGTTTTTTTACTACTTTGTTTATTGCCAGTTCACAGAGCCAGGCCATTTTTGAACAGTGAGCCAACAGAATTTAGGATGATATTACAGTAAGAGAATGTTAAAAAAAGAGTATTATGTGATTACAAACTGCATGCGCTGTGTCACTGATTTCACCTTTAATGTCAAAAATTGCTAAAAATATTAAATAATATTTAATGTTCAGTGGAATTAAACGGAAGTCTGCCTTTTCGACTGAAAAAAAATCTAAATTTTCAATGTAATCAGGGTGAACTACCAAAAATAAATAAATAAATGAACAAAATATTGAACAAGGGATTTTAAGGCACATTTAGAAGCACACCAAAATAGGCACATATAGATGAGTGGTTTTCAGATGTGAATGCATACGGGCAATCAAGGCCAAGTTGCAACAATGCTATTTGTGGGGGTGGGGTGTGTGTGTGTGTGTGTGGGGGGGGGGGGGGGGGTTGCTTTGTCAGATGACTCAATTGAGCCTGAGGGGTTTATCCACACTATCTGAGAGAGGGTTGAGATTTAGTGAGTAGCGTGAGGTGAGGGTCAGACAATGGTGTCTGTTCAGCTGGAAAGGCCGTAGATAGGGGTATGTACTGTACGGTACGTGGAGGGCTCATGGGAGTGAATCACAACAGGGAGAGAGAGAGAGAGAGAGAGAGAGAGAGAGAATGAGATGGAGACACAATACTACTGAGACACCGAGTCACTGAAGCAGAAATACTGGTGTGGCAGATGAAGGAGAGAGAGAGAGAGAGAGAAAGAGAGAGAGAGATTATGAGTGTGAGCACGCAGTGAGGAAGCCCTGTGGTTTTGTTTTAGTAATCATACTGTGTGTGTGCTTTATTGCATATATATCATCAAACTAAACTAAACAAAAGTGTATGAGAGGGTTTTCTTGTAAGAGTTTTTATATGTCAAAACAATGTGTCTGTTTAGCTCTCTCTTCCTCCTTCTCTCCTCATGCAGCAGTCGCACTGGTGAATGTGGGTGTAAGTCACTCCAAGTGAGCTCACCCACCTCTCTCTCTCTCTCTCTCTCTCTCTCTCTCTCTCTCTCTCTCTCTCTGTGTGTGTGTGTGTGTGTGTGTGTGTGTGTGTGTGTGTGTGTGCATACTGGATGCTGTTAATAAGTGCATGCATTAGAGGCCTTTGAGGAAAGCTGTTGACCTGGCTGCTGTTTCTGGCTGCTGACTCAGCCAATCTCTCACACTCCTCTGTTTATTGGCATCTCTCTGCTCATTTATCAGGAGGAGTCGTAAACCTGTGTGTGTGTGTGTGTGTGTGTGTGTGTGTGTGTCTGTGTGTGTGGTTGGGGGTTGGGGGGGGGGGGTGAAGGTGTTGTGTGTGTAAGTGTATGTCTGTGTAGCAAATACGTAAGAAGAGTTGCAGATGTGACATACTGTACACACAAGTGTGTGTGTTTGTGTGTGTGTGTGTGTGTGTGTGTGTGTGTGTGTGTGTGTGTGAGTGAGTGAGTTTTGTTCAATTGTGTATATAGAAGGTGGCTAGATCTGAGAATTCACCTCAAAATGGCCGCTTTCGACAAAAATACCAAGAGAAAAACTAGCCTAAAGTAGCTGACCTCTGCGTCCTGAGGGGTCATAATGAGATTGGTTGAGGTGGTGATTTCATAATAGATATCTGTTCACTGAAGCACGTCCACTGCAGTCTACAGCTACAGTAGGTGTGGGTCAGATCGAGTGTTGAGTTCATGCTATATGGTTGACAGGCTAGCTTAAGGTGATGCTCCCTGGGATGAAAATTATTCTTTTTAATTGGGCAAAAGTGTGTAACATTGTTAGAAAACTAAGTGGTCTTTAAAAGCAAACTAAACTAAGTGAAAGTGTGTGAGAGGGTTTTCTTGTTTTTCTTGAGTTTCACTATATGTCTGAACAATATCTCTGGCCCCTTCCAGGCAGCACAGCTTAAAAGGCCCTACCTTAACCGTTACCCTAACCCCCTCAACCCTTATCCTAACCCTAAATTGAGTACAGCCTGGAAGGCACCATTGAGGGCAAAAAATACCAAAGACCTGTTAGGTTAGAACATGGGTTTTTTTCCCAGCAAAGAAGCTCTTGCTCAGTTAGCCAACTGCCATTTTGAACAAGCCGGATTATGTATGCATTACATCACTTCCTGTTTTTATTACTACCCAGGAGACTGCTTGACATTCTGTTCTGTTGTGGTGGCGACTGTTGAAAGATAAACAAACCTCTATTTCCCTAGACATTTCTCACTAAGCTCCTTCTATTCACTCCAGTTTCTTCTTCCAGGTATACATACATTGACTATCTTCATGCTTTTGATCTAAAATGAATATCTTGGGTCAGACAGGCACAATCAGCTGCACAAGTCGTCACCCAACCCACAACAGTACCATCAGATTTAGACGACAAAAAAAGAGGAAAAAAAAGACATTTTATGCTGAAATGATTCTATTCGTCTTATCCAAAGCTATAGCAGGGATTTGCCATCACCACCGACTCGGTTGTAGCAGGTCGACAGACGGAAAGGGCTTCTATCCCTGCAGATATTCATTACCGCCCTGACAAAGACGGATGGAGGCGACCGAACAGCCAGACAACATTCACGGGACTCCTATTCAGGAGAGGCCTATTGGCACCATATAAACATATTAATTCACATGTCAAGGCCCCCCTGCATTACCAACAGCTGGCATCCCTGAAGAGACTCTACGCAGGATTCACTTAGTCATCCGGGACTTTTTCCCTCTTTTTTTCTTGCTTTTGTCTATTTTTTCTTTCTTGTTTTCCTTGCACGGATAAGGGCAAAAAAAATGGGGATCAGAGTAAACAAACAGGCTGTGTGCAGGAGACTGTCCGTACGCCCGCGCCTTGGCCAGAACAATTGGTACACTCATTCTTTTTCTTTATGTCTTTCTCTCTCTCACACACACACACACTCTCTCTCTCTCTCTCTCTCTCTCTCTCTCTCTCTCTCTCTCACACACACACACACACACACACACACACACACACACTCTCTGTCTCTCTCTTTCTCTCTCTCTCTCTCTCTTTCACACACACACACACACACACACACACACACACACACACACACACACACACACACACACACACACACACACACACACACACACACGTTGAATGGCCCCAAGGGCATTCAATTCAAGCTGGTTAAAAGAATGTGGATAAACAGAAGCCATTCCTACAGCAATTCTGGATGCCCAGTATTGTCAGAATGCTGTGACACAACACACCGGATTGGAATAGAGAATGCCAGAATGATTGACAGCTTTGGTTATATGCAGACCAAGGGCACTGAAGCCAAACAAGCTGCGCTGAACTTTTCAGCGAGTCTGCTGAATGGGGACTGATTGCTTTGGGAACGTTGATGCTGAACCTTATAACGCAGACTATCAAGTGTTTGAGGATATTGTGCTCTCATTGGCTATGACCCAGCGAGCTCCTGTGGGGAAGCAAAGTAACCTCCGGGGTTAGAAGTAAATAGCGAGTGAAGAGTTTGCTTCTTGGCCATTTTTCTTTCTCGGAGTTTCTCAAACATAACTAATGTCTGTGTGTGTAACCACCCATAAGGATGGATTATTTTCTGTTTTGTGCACAGAGCCTAAAGCCTATCTCCTTACCTATTGCATGGAGAATATTGCTCTTTTGAGTTTGAGGGGGGTTGCAATTTTACCAGACTATATGAAAGCTAGTTTCAGGTTTGGTCCACTGCCCTTTTGGAATATTTTGATATGGCAGGTTTTTTTTAGTTTTCTTGTGAGGCCCCCCCCCCCCCCCCCAACACACACACACACCACACCCTTGTTTTGTGTGGAGATAATGAGAGAACTGTTCAGTATTCAAAAGCGGCTCATTTGAGACAAATGCATCTGAATTGGGAGCTGAGGGCATCAATACTCAAAGCAGTCGGCGCTGCAGGAAAACAACACAGCCGCCCCAGTCGGAGCAATTCACACAGCATGGAGACTTTTTACTGGCTCTGAGTGGGTGTTTCTTCAACTTACAGAACTCCAAACAGTCCAAACACGAAAGCCGTGATTATTAAAACAAGAGGTGTGTTCTCAATTCAGCACCTAGTTAGCGAGTGAGAGTGTGACCTTTAATCTTTTCCTTGTGAACAACGTGGTGATCAATAAATCTTCACACAAGAGGTTAAAGGGGAGTAGAAAGTTGTGGATATTTACATAGTCATACAAACACAAACACACACACACACACACACACACACACACACGCAAACTCTTTATTGTAAATCTTATCTTCACCAAAGATGCATCCAAAGCTCACATATGTGAACTGTGGTTTAAATTCCCTAGCATGGTCCCATCTTCACTGATCAAACTACATAACAGCCCTGGTCCCGCAAGAACCAAATGAGTGGCCCGCAGCAGCATCTAACTTAGTTATTCTCCATAAACATGCTTACAGACCTCATATACAATATAGGTCTACAGGCAATCATACTTTATATGAAGTTTATTGAGGTGTATTAGAAAGAGAAAGCACAAGGCTAAAAGAAGACTACTTTGTGATGTTCTAACGAGCATCCTTTTAACGCATGATTTTAATGTTTGCCGGGTCGGCCCTTAACTTGGTATGCTTGACAAAATTCGTCCCTTGAGGAAAAATAGTTGGGGACCACGGAACTACAGTATTTAAAACTTATAAACATGACTGACACATCAGTCTCTTGTCTTTCTTAACTCAAGGTATGCTCCATGTGTTGACAGCCTCTAGAACACCCCCCAGCTCCCCTCCCCCCTCCTGTTACCTCCACCCTCTGCCTATCTGCATGTCCACACGTCTGAGGTTTTTGCTGCCAAGGCTTGGCTGCTGTGACTCATCCAGCCATTCTAAATGCAATCATGTCCTCCTTCTCCTTCAGGGGCTGATGGAATTGAACAGGTCGTGGGGCCGCTCTGCCAGGACACTTGCGGGGAAGCTA
>JAODXP020000030.1:10254627-10262487 GCA_027497455.2 Sardinella longiceps
ATTATACAAAACAATACCCTTGCCTGATAAGAGTTAAAAAATACTGACAATTTCGACAGATGCACCGTTGGTAACAGTGAATTCAGTATTGTCCTTGGTGGCTTGAATGACTGTAAAAAGCATGTTGAGGTGAGTAGTGTAATTATCCATTATATCAGATCTAGGCCTATAACTGGCTGTCATGAAAAGATCAAACTATTTAAAACTTTCTGTAAACCAACAATATATGAATAAGCTGATAAATATAATAGCCTGTACATTTCCTTGAATAATACAGTTTATTGAAATACATGATGAATAATCTTATACTAATATAGGGCGAAGAAAAAAAAACATCCCATAGGCTACATGATTTGTTTCTGTAATACTAAATTTTAAATCCTATGGATTTAAGATAGGAAGTTTCTGTAATATGCTATTAAAATGCAGTTGATCAAAATAGGATTTTAGACCTCAAGAATGGAAATGCTACACAGCATAATGTAGCCTATCTGTGGTATTTGTTTTCTAAATATTTAAGTTTAAACAAAACGTTCATGTTTCTTCACAATTTGGAATTTAAATAGCCCTCTTAAGATACAATGCACCATACCATGCCCCCCCCCCCCCAAACAGTTAATATAGCCTAACAGTTATCCAGTATCATCTCAGACAGACAAAAAAGGTTAATAGTTCATTTCAGTCATTTGAGACTTGACTTGAGACTTGACTTGGTCTTGGGACGAAAGACTCGAGACTTGACTTGACATTGCTCCCAAGGACTTGAGACTTGACTTGGACTTGAGTACAAAGACTTGGGACTTGACTTGGACTTGGAAAAAATGACTTGTGAACATCACTGTAATATAGTGCCCTCAAAACACAGCAGAGGAGAGAGAGAGAGAGAGAGAGAGAGGATAGACATATAGAGCAGAGAAATTTAAGAGTGTGTGTTAAAAAGAGAGAAAAAAAGAGAGATTAGACTATTAGCTTTGGCAACCCTGTTTCCACAGTATATGAATGGTCATGCTACTAAAGCTTGTTGAATTGAATTGAAGTGAGAGAGATGACGGAAAGGATTAAACAGAGATAAAGATATATAGAGAAGATGGAGGGATGAACAGAGACAAAAAAAGATGAGATGAAAAAGACAGGAAATTAAAGGGGAAGGCGTAGTGGGAGGAATAGCAATGCAGTCCAATGCAAAGTGAATGTGAACTAAAGTGTGATAGAGAGAGAGAGAGAGAGAGAGAGAGAGAGAGAGAGAGAGAGAGAGAGAGAGGGAGGGAGAAAGGTGAAGAGAAGATATGGACAGAATAATAGATATCATAAAGGAGAGAAAGAGAGAGAAAGTCAACCAGCCAGTGGTACTAAAGGAATGGGATACTGTATGCTAAGGCACAGACACGCTGGTGTATTTCAAATCCAAATGGCGTGAAGACCGAAGAGAGGTAACAATGAGCAAGGCAAGCAAATGTGAGATTGGACCGAGCTCATTTTTTATTGTGTGCTTATCGCTTAATGGTGGGTTTTTTGCCACCAACGGCACCTTTCAGGCAGCACAGCTTAAAAGGCACTACTTTTACTCTATTCCTTACCTTACCCTAACCCCCTCCACCCTCATTCTTAACCCTAAACTGAGGGGAGTATAGTGCCTTGAAGGCAGCGTTGCCTGGAAGGCACTGTGGAGGGCAAAAAATACCAAAGACCATGCTGCTTATCACAGAGCCCCCCACCTCCGCCATCACCACCACATCTCTTTCTTTCCTCCCTCTCTCTTTCTTTTATGCCTTTCTTTTGTGTAAGTGGACGCTTTATTAGGTTAAGAGCACCACGGCACCAGTAAATTGCATGTATCTATGAAAGATAGAGGCCGCAAACACCCAATTACCCTGCAGGGGGTGTGGAGTGTGATGCGTCTTATTAGCTGACCAATAAGAAGAGCAGCCACCCCACCACCCCCCTCCCTCCCTCCAGCCAGCTCCCGCACTCTCCCCCTCTCACAGGCAGCTTAATGAAAGCTCTTGGCAGCAGATCAAGCCGGAGCCGATGAAACAGCAAATTAAATGCAGTGTCAACACATATTAACAGCAAAATCGCATCCCGCATCGGCGTACCCCACGGAAGAAACAAATGTTCCTTTCTTTTTTTCTATCTGTCTTGCTTGTTTTGAGGAGAGAGCGAGAGAGACAGAGAGAGAGAGAGAGAGAGAGAGAGAGAGAGAGAGAGAGAGAGAGAGAGAGAGAATGAGAAAGGGAACAGAAAAGAGTGAGATTGAACTAGGGAGGGGTAGGAGTGAAGGAGAAGATGCCATCTTGAGGTGATGCGTGTTTGTACGTGTGTGTCTGTGTGGTTTTATGTGTGTATATGTGTGTATGTGTGTCTCTCTCTCTGTGTGTCTCTCTCTCTCTCTCTCTCTCTCTCTCTCTCTCTCTCTGTGTGTGTGTGTGTGTGTGTGTGTGTGTGTCTGTGTCTGTGTGTGTGTGTCTGTGTATGTGTTCATGTCTGTGCTTGTGTGAGGGTGAATGAAGGAAAGAGGAGAAAACAATTGAGAGAGAAAAGGCAAAAACCAGGAAGTTTGAGGCAATGAGATCGATCAAAACAAAGACTGGATAGTTCTGCTTATGTATGGAAAGGCTGTGGGCTCTGTCAGAAACGCCTAGACGCCATCAACCAGGCTGTGAAGAATATGAAATACCAGGCCATGCCTGAAATTAAAATGATATCCTACCACAAGTCTCTCTTTCCTTCCTCCATAGAGTGCCTGACAGGAGCGCTGGGCTGTAACGGATGGCGATGCCACCCTGCCAGCTTTGGGTGGCACGCAGCGGGCACAGAGCGAGTGTGGCACCAGCAGGCGGATACTGTCACTCCGCCGTCACTCTAGTAACACCATGCCCCAACCTTTGGCCTGACGAGAGAGCCTGAGCTTGTGTGAGTGAGAGTCCACTCTGTGCATGTTATAATAGTGTGTGTCCTGTGTATACTCACATACTCAAACAGACATACAGTATACTCTCTCTCTCTCTCTCTCTCTCTCTCAACACCCCTCCCTACACACACACACACACACACACACACACACACACACACACACACACACACACACACACACACACACACACACACACACACATATATCCACATATATGATAGCATTCACTCAATTAAAACGTAAAAACGCACTCTCGGTGTATCTTTTTACACATTTATTGGAATATGTCCGCAAGTACGCGTTTCGGCACTAGGCCATCATCAGCTTGAAGATCAAGAAGCTGATGATGGCCTAGTGCCGAAACGCGTACTTGCGGACATGTTCCAACAAATGTGTAAAAAGATACACTGAGAGTGCGTTTTTTTACGTTTTAATGCACGTCCTAATCTAAACCAGCACCCAAAGATGAAGTAATTTAGTGAGTAGAGCGCTCCTATCACCCTAAGCATTCACTCAATCCCACTCATATTTTTCTGTGAAGAAAGCAGTACACAAATAATAGTGCTCTGATCTCTGCATGTTTATACTGCCAGTGCACTTCACCCCCATCATTACGAAACGAACGCAATCCTTCAATCACTCCTGCCAGACGTCAACAAACTATCAACAAGAAAAGCACTCAGAGAGCACAGACCTACGCCAAGGCAATGTGGTCACAGTTACAAAATAAATTCCAGATGGTGTTCTGGGTCACCGATCGCCACCAAAATTGAATCAGTTCTTACTTGCCCAATACACACGTTGTCTGAAAATTTCATACCAATCCAATTGTGCAGTGCTTTTTGAGTTATGTTGTAAACAGATAGACAGGCACACGCTGGCGAAAACATAACCTCCTTGGCAGAGGTAACAACAGGTCACAAGAAGACAAACAATCATCTCCCAGATTGATCAAACATCGATAAAAACTGAATTAGAATTCCCCCTCAAACAGTAATGAGGAATGACTACTCTGTTCAAAAGCTTTTTTGTTTATAAAGTTTCTTCTAAGACAGACGGCATGAAGTTGTTTGAAACAACAGAGTGAGTGTGTGCCGTAATTGATGACCCACAGTGGCTGTGGTGGTATTTCTCAAATGCCAGCCGAGACGCATGAGTGATCCCAGTCGGAGTGACTGCTGTGTGTTAAACCAATTTCAGCCTCCCAGGTCCCCTGTGTCTCTCCCTGGGTGCTGGCATCTCACAGTAGGGGCTATACGGGGAGATTGGTCACTGTTAAAAGGCTTGGGGTCAAACCTGATGGCCGTTACGGCATCTCTGCATCTGTAATTTGGGCAAATCGTTCTCATTCTTGTTGATCGGCTCCTTCTGGTTGCTGCTAAACTGTGGTAACCTTTCCCTGACTTTTTTTTTTTCTTTTTTTGTCTCTCACTTTGATTTCCAGTTTCCATTTTTATCACTCGCTTCTTTCTCTCCTTTCCTCTCCTCTTCATCCCCTTTGATTATCATTTCCTAGGTTTCTCCTTACAGTCTTTCATCTCTTTCCTGTTCTCTATCCCTCCACCTCTGCTCTCTCCAGATTCCTCTCCCCTCATCTCTCTCTTTCTCTTTACCCCTCCTTTCCTCTCTTCCCCCTCTTCAGATATTCTCTCTCTTCTCACCTCAACTCTGCTCTCTGTTATGCTCTCCTCTCCTATTCTCCTCCCTCCAGTCCTCTCCTTCCATCCTCCTCTCCTCTCTCCTCCTCTCTCATCTCCTCTTCCCTTCTTCTTTCTTCTTCTCCTTTCTCCTCTCTTCTCCTTCCTTCCCTTTCCTCTCCTTCTCTCCTCTCTCCTCCTCTCCTCTCTATTTGAGTGCTTCTGCCCTTCTGCTAAAGCCCAGCGCTGCTGATGGAGGACCTCTTCTAGTGCCCGTATATCTGCCTGTGTGTTTAGAAGCTGTGCCCAGAATACCAAGTGCCTCTTCCTCCTCCTCCTCCTCCTCCTCTTCCTCCTCCTCCTCCTGCTCTGGCTGCTGCTTCTGCTGCTGCGGTTTCTGTTGCTGACCAAAGCTCCAGACTCCAGACTCTCCCCCTCGGACTCGGACTCTCTCTCTCTCTCTCTCTCCCTCCGGCTGTGGCCCCAGTGGGTCCTGAGTCTGCTCTGTCTGGGAGCAGTCATGCAGGAGGCTGGGCAGTAAGACCAGCAGCAGGAGCAGCAGGAGCGGCAGAGGGGGAGAAGAGAAAGTGCTGGAAGGAATTAGCCCCTGCACTGCAGAATAACCTTGATGGCTGCTAATAAAGCTAGTCACCGACACTGCCGCACCTATCCTCAGCCTTCTACCACACACACACACACACACACACACACACACACACACACACACACACACTCCTCGCTCTCATGCTTTTTCTTGCTTACTGACACAGACTTACAATAACTCACTCACCCACAGAGGCCTATAATAAGTCACTCACTCACTCACTCTCACTCACTCACTCGCACAGACACACAATTATGCACACAGACAGATACGTAATTACCCACCTACTCAGTCTCTGAATTGCTCAGATGCACAGACAAAAATATACACTCAGGGACCCTCAACTTACCCAGCTACCTACAGTACTCACTCACTCTCTCTCTCTCTCTCTCTCTCTCTCTCTCTCTCTCTCTCTCTCTCTCTCTCTCTCTCTCTCACTCACTCACACACACACACACACACACACACACACACACACACACACACACACACACAATTATACTGAGATACTCACACACTCATTGATTCAGAGATTCAGTCACACTCATTCACTCAGTCACTCTCTCTCCCTCTCTCTCCCCTCTCTCTCTCTCTCTCTCTCTCTCACACACACACACACACACACACACACAATTTATTCATTTAGATACTCACACTCTCCCACATTAAATTACAGATTCACAGTCACACTCACTCACTCACTTACTATCTCACTCGCTCACTCAGTCAACCCACCCATTATGTCTTCTTATCAACTCACTGATTAATCTCTCTCTTTCCATGCGCTTCTTTCTGGAATGTAAACGTCGTAATCTCAGTAATGACCTTTCCTTTCACTTTCCCAACACACACACACACACACACACACACACACACACACACACACACACACACACACACACACACACCGATACACTAAGATAAAGCTAGATTTAACTTCTCAGTGGGTCAGTCTGTATATATGAGGATGCATAGTGGTGGTCTGTGTGCTTGTATAGTCCATGTTCGTGAAGAATAGCCTACCGCTCAGATTCCAATGCTAAGAATCATACGCATCATCACTGCGTGCCAGTATTTTCTGCACGAGTCATCAATCATTGCCACCACCCATGTCTGTGCACACCTCCCTAAAGAGTCGCCAGGGAAAAGAGCAATTCCCTTTGCCTTTATTTATAATTCAGCTCTATTTCTTTCACAGAGCTGAAAGTATATTTCCGTGCCACAGCTAATAGGAAATAATATGAAAATCTGATAAGCTTCGTTTCGTGCTGGGCACACACACAGTGGGCTCGGAAATTAATGGAAACAAAAGAAATTGCCGGAGTGCTTTCCCCCGCTGAATATTTATATCCTGTTCAGGGCCTAAAAGGTTAGGCGAATGAAAAGTGTCGAGTTTGGCTTAACTTTTACTTCATCAGGGCACTGTTTGGTATTTTTTCTTTTCTCGCATTCTAATCAAGTTTTAATTACACCCCAGACATGCCTCTGCTCCAAATTCATTTAGATCACTGATTGGTGTAATGCCAGTTTGAGTTGAGTTTGAGGTTTTTCACTTGCGTCAATTCTGTGCTACAAACTTTGTTTGACTAAGATCTCCTTGTGGTATTGATTTTCTGTAACTCAAAAAAGAAAAAAAAACTATTCAAGCATCCTACTACATTATAATTACATTTTAGAAAGTCTACGACACTTTCTGAATGCCTTTCTCTGCTTATTACTGTTTTACCTTGTCTATCCCTTTCATCATGAATAGTTCAAACATGTTACTCTGTACAAATCGGTATATTTCAGCACGCCTTTGTCCTACGCACCATTACATTCCACCCTAATCATGTCTGCAGTGTATATTTAGTTCAAAGCGAACACTTTGTTCACATTTTTAATTAACCCCATCCATTACTGTAAATAACTCTTTGACTATTAAAAATCCTATTAATGCCTGGCTATTATTCTCTGAATTCATTATATTTCCTGTTATATCCAATCGTATTATGTACAGACATGCAATGTTCTAGTCCAGACGTAGAACGCTGAATTCAGTGTTCTCAAAGTTATCCGACTCGCATCCACCTCTGTGTTCACTTGTTAAAGTACATTTACTGAAGGGTTGGACACACGCCTTCCCCTTGCATGCTCCCACAAGCACGCTGAAGTGCTCACCACTGCAGCACTGCACAGTAGCTACTGTAGCGCAGCTCACTGTTGCCCCACGGAGAGTGATCCACTACAAGCCTAATGCAATCATGAAGTCCTCTTAGCCATGTCTGACACCTTCCCCTCTGTCCCTTTTGCCAAGGCAGAAAGACATATTGCAAATCTCATTTTGCAGAACATACTTTTTTTTTCTTCTTCAGGGAGACTATGCAACTAAGATGACTCAGGGAGCATCCATAGCCTCTCTCTCTCTCTCTCTCTCTCTCTCTCTCTCTCTCTCTCTCTCTCTCTCTCTCTATTTGTGTTCCACTCCCTCCACTGCTCTTTCTTTCTTTCCCTCCACTCCTTTTCTTATCCTCTACTTCTGTTTTCTCTCTACTCTTTCTCTCTTCCTGTCTGTCACTGATGGTGTGGTGTACTCACAAGACTGGTGCTGGGTGATTTTCGGGGCTTTTTCTCGAGTGAGGTTGGAAAGAAGGAAACGCTCGGCTGCCTCTGGCTCTCTCTAATCCGCATAACTCTTCCGCAGCTCCTGTCCTGTATACACACAC
>JAODXP020000030.1:10262587-10277587 GCA_027497455.2 Sardinella longiceps
ACACACACACACACACACACACACACACAAACACACACACACATACATATGCACTTAGGACCATAAATACAAACACACACATAGACACACCTCTATTTCTGCTCCCCCATGTTTTCTCTCTCTGTCCCCCATATATATCCTCTCCTGACTATGGGGGGAGTCTGTCTGTGGGACTGTGAGGTGACACTGAGGAGTCCTAGCGGCCAGATGAATTATAGCTTCATTAGCTCATGTGAGGAGACATGCAGTAATTAATCCTCACAGCGTTGCGGCTACGTCGAGTCACTCCGCCGCTCCACTCCTCTGACAGAACCCCCTCTCTCATTAGGGTCCTCTGGGAGAGAGAGAGAGAGAGAGAGAGAGAGAGAGAGAGAGAGAGAGAGAGAGAGAGAGAGGAGCACACTACACGCACGTGTCCCGCACACAAGAGATTTCACACCCGACTCACCAAGCTATCCTGCCAGGGCTGGATGCCAGAAACACAACCCCCCAACGCCAACCCTATTCACTTCCTTCACAACCCCCCTCCTCCCCAGCGAACCCAACAAAAAACTCCCCCCCCCCCCCAAAAAAAAAAAAAATGAAAGAAAAGAAATATTGCTTGATACTGTGAGTCTGCAATCTCGCAACTGCTAGTTCTTTTTGTGCACTCAAATCGTAGCCCTCAGGCCATGTTTACAGTTTTAGATATATTATACTCTACGGAGGGGAAAAAAAAGAGCTGAGGAAAAATTCTGTCCTTGATTTCTTCTTCTTTTTTTTTAGAGTTTTTGAAAAAGAAGAGAAAACAGCTTGACAATCAGTTAGAAAGATCTGTGAAAGGGAACACAATGGAGTTTTCAATACAAGAGGTACCCTGAGAAAATAATAAAAAACAGAAAGGGCAAAAAAAAAATGTAGCGTGTTTTGCAATGTTTTTCTTTTTGTGTTTTTCTACTGAAATCTCAGACTCAAGGAAGTAGCCTAGTCACGGTGTTAGATATACTGCACCACACGCTATCCAAAGAGCAAAGGGGCAAAAAAACATTTTGACAAACAGTCAAAGAGCTTTCTAGAGAATACAATGTACTTTTCAGTGCAAGGGATGGACTGTCTGATTGCATTTTACCTTCAATTCAAACTCATTCCGTCTGTCTCCCGAGCACACATATACTAGTAGTAGATTTGCCCCAGGAGGAGCGGTTGACCTCCAGATAAGAAGAGCAAAAGCTAACAGAGAGAAAGAGATGCTGAAATGAAGGTCTAAGAAATCACAGCTGAGGACTGGTGAATGAATGAGGCAATCGTTTAAAGGTCGGGTGAGAGAGAGATCCTGGAAAAGCTAAACTTGAAAATACACTTTTTTTTAGACTCCCCATTGAAGTCACGCCTCCAGAATACAGGACATGCACTGGCCGTTGAATTTGATACAATCATCATGACTCAATCAAAATTATTGGATGCCGCTGTTTTTTGTAAGCTCCGCGGGTGTCTAAAATATGTCATTTTTATTGGTTGCATTTATTGGTTGCAATCAGGGTGAGAAGGGCGGTAAGCATTATAGTAATACAAAGTGCCCCAGGAAAACATCTCCTTTCCTACCTTTAACACCTATACAACTACCTGAGGAATTGTGTTTCAGTGTATGCAGTGCTGCTCCTGCTCTCTCTCTCTCTCTCTCTCTCTCTCTCTCACCCACACACACACGCACACACACTCTCTCTCTCTCTCTCTCTCTCTCTCTCTCTCGGTGGTTGGCCTCTCTCTCTTGGTGGTTGGCTCTTTATCAGTACATCAGGGTCCAGGTGACAGCTCTCTGGGAGCCCCCTCACCGCTCCTGACCCCCCACCCCCTGTGTCCTTGTCTGAACTGCCACAGACTACAACCCTGCTGCCCTCAAAGAGCCATGGGAGTGAGTCCCACCCGTACACACACACACACACACACACACACACACACACACACACACACACACACACACACACACACACACACACACACACACACACACACACACACACACACACACACACACACACACACACACACACACACACACACACACACACACACACACGCTGGGCTGCCCTCTCAACATCACAGACCACAGACCCTGAACACAGGCAACCTATCTGTCTCTCAGTCACAGGCACCTGTGTAGGAGAGCCCCTGAGGTGCTCGCTTGCTCAAGAGATATTCAAAGGAGTATTTTTAGCACAGTCAAACACCTCACTGTAGCCGATTTGAGTGTTTTTAACACTGTCAAACACCTTACTGTAGCCAATATGAGTGTTTTTAACACTGTCAAACACTTTACTGAAGCCAATACAAGTATTTTCTGCACTGTCAAACACCTTACTGATGCCAATATGATTGCTTGTATCACTGTCAAACACCTTACTGTAGCCAATATGAGTGTTTTTAACACTGTCAAACACCTCACTGTAGCCAATATGAGTGTTTTTAACACTGTCAAACACCTCACTGTAGCCAATATGAGTGTTTTAAACACCTTACTGAAGGCCATATTTTAGCACTTAAGCCCATATCAGTGTGTGTAGCACTGTCAAATGTGTTACTGAAGTCCATTTGATTGTTTTTTAGCACTGGCCCTATGAGGATTTGTAGTACTGTGAAACACCTTACTAAAGCGCATAGTATTTATATTATAACACTGTTAAACACCTTACCGAAGCACAACCGAGCATTTGAGGTATGAAACATCTTACCAAGCAGAGATGCAGTATTTTGAGCAATTCAAACTGAATTTATTATATTATTATATATATATATATATTATTAAATATTATTTATATTTAAGCCTATAAACTTTAAAAAAGCAAAATCACCTTTCAAGTGCTTATCTCAGTCACTTTGTGAATGAATTCTCTAAAAGATGACTGAGGACAGACAGAAATGAAAATAAATAAAGAAATGCATAAATAAATTAATAAATAGAATGCAGAAGAAAAATCAAGGTAAAGCAAACAACAAAGTCAACAACTATTCCTTGAACTGTAAATCTTTGATGTCGAGTTGAAAAAAGTGCACAAAGCTAACTTTAAGCCACAGCAACAAGCATTGAACAGCGTGATCTGCAGCATTTGTATTGTGAGTCATTATCCCCTGTGAGTGTGTGTGTGTGTGTGTGTGTGTGTGTGTGTGTGTGTGTGTGTGTGTGTAGATATAGCCTAATGTTCCCAAAGCCTGTCTGGCAGGTTCTTTAAGATCGTCTATCACGTTCTTAGCCAGGAACATGTGACCCGGCATTAACTTATCATGCCAAACATGATCTGGAGAGATCAGTGAATGCTCTCTGTCATGTATGACCTACCAGTTCACCACCATCATGTCTAACAGATCCTTTAAGATCCCTGCATGTAGTTAATCACACACGTGGGTATCGTCTCAAGCTGGGGACCAAGCAGGCTCAGCAGAAAGTTAAAAGGGCTCACAAGAGAAAAGCTCTCTCTCTCTCTGCTGAGAGAAAAGCTCTCTCTCTCTCTCTACACACACACACACACACACACACACACACACACACACACACACACACACACACACTCACAAACGCAGACAGAATAAAGATCAGCTTTTAATGTGTTCCCCCAGATCAATGTGCGAGCACTTTCATTGGATCCATAGCAATCAACTCAGTGGGGAATACTGGCGAACAGTAGGCCCAACTTCACTGGGGCCTTGTAGGCGGCACACGGCTCCATTCCCTTAGAGCTGGGAAGACAGACATGAGCAGAGTCGGAGTCTGACACAACACATCAGGCTCTCCAAGGCCTGGATGGATAGATAAATATGGCAGGGGCGCCGCCAAGGGAGGGGGGGGGGGGGGGGGGGATTAGGATGATACTAAGGGCCTGTCACTGAAAGGGAGGCCCTTGAGAAAATGTTAATATTAAAATTAAAATCTATTTAATTTAATATTAAAATCAATGTTCAGAAATGTATTGCCAGCAAATGGGGTATGGAAACACAAAAGACAAGTTATCTGCCTCTGTTTCCTTGACATGATACACATAGTAACAAGAGACAGACACTCACATACACTAAACACATTGAAACATTACATGTACCCCCCACATACACACATTAAAAAGAGCAGGAGAGCGATTATTAACAAATCCATAAGCATTGTTCCAATCCCCTTGTCCTTCAGGAAGACCACTTGGATTCAGTGTCTTCACCAATGTTTACAAATGCACAGCACTAAGTCTATTGCAAATTCCTTTTCATTCTGTCCACATGCTCAGCCTAAGTAAATTATTATTCAATAATAATTATTGATAAAATAAAATCATAAAATAAAAATTTTAAAATGCACACAGGACATGGAACCAATCTGCCATTTATTCTGCATTCTTCAGATATTTTAATATTTATATTCTCTGACTCTAATATTGGTGTTGGTGTGGGTGTTAGTATTTCAGCTTTTAACAATAGAAACCACTGATTGTACCTTTAACAGCCACCGCCAGAGTCCCCTGCTTTTCCACTGTTCTGTTTGAAATGATTCATGTTCACTGTGACTTGGGGATTCAGCAGCAATCAATGATATTTTGGACCCTTATTCCATTTTTCTTCTCTTTTCATCAGCACAAAAAAGCATCTGTCTTGCTGTGAACAAGGTCATATGCCAACCAATCCCTCAGAGAATTGCTTTGTGTTTGATTCTGGTTTCTGCTGCTCTCTCATGCCTATAAGGTACAGGCAAGAAGGTTATCTGCATAGCAACACATGACATCATCTTCACCAGCACAGTCAATTATCTCTGCCTGGATGATGTAACAACAGACTGGGCTTTTTTACTGATATTTTTTAGGGCTCTTTTTGCTTTTAATTCGATAGGACAGTGAAGAGAGTGACAGGAAATGAAGGGGAGAGAGAGAGACGGGAATCGGGATCGGATGGGAAATGACCTCAGGTCGGACCCGAACGCCAGTCCCCAGATTTGTGGCACGATGCTGTAGCCTCGCTGAGCCACGTCTCCCCCTAAACTGGGCTTTTTTGATGTTCGTTCGGCCAAACAACTCGAAGGTCAAGCAGCCGATTTAGATGAGCACACGCCTCAACGTTTGTTGTGCAAATAAGCGATTACAGTAAGCTCTGTGGTGCATGTGCAGTTCAGTTGCACAAATGTGACTGATGCGTCCATGTTGGACAGCTATCAATCAGTCCGCTGCCTCCTGTGGTGCGGTGGGGTTGATTGAGCATGCTTGTCACATGTGTGTGTGTGTGTGTGTGTGTGTGTGTGTGTGTGTGTGTGTGTGTGTGTGAGCAATCGAGCGGTCGGTGGTCTGCCACAGCAGAGGGCGGTCCCACAACAGGCCATTAGCATTCCGTAGAGTCACTGGCTTACAGAATAACAACTTACCGATGAGGAAGAGTTGTTACGTGTGTGTGTGTGTGTGTGTGTGTGTGTGTGTGTGTGTGTGTGTGTGTGTGTGAGAGAGAGAGAGAGAGAGAGAGAGATGTGTGTGTGTGTTTCGTGTGTGTGTGTGTGTGTGTGTGTGTGTGTGTGTGTGTGTGTGTGTGTGTGTGTGTGTGAGAGAGCGAGTGAGAGTGCTTTATGTTTATGTATAAGTGTAATATGTGCAGTAGTACTAGTGTGTTTGCATCTGTGTTTCTATGCTGCTGTGCATCTGTGTGTACCTGAGCTCAGTGGTGTACCAGTGACTCCTATACAGATTAGGGGAATGTTTGCTGTGTGTATGCATATGCTATACATATGGGATGCATTAATCTTGGTCTATCGATCCAGGGGAAAGTGTGTATTACTGAGCAGAGGAATGTTTGTTGGCTTAGGAGTGTGTGTGTGTGTGTGTGTGTGTGTGTGTGTGTGTGTGTGTGTGTGTGTGTGTGTGTAAAGCTCAATAATACACACTTTTTTGTTAGTATGCAGGTGGGAACGCGCACATGTGTGTGTGTGTGTGTGTGTGTGTGTGTGTGTGTGTGTGTGTGTGTGTGTGTGTGTGTGTGTGTGTGTGTGTGTGCTCAGTGGGTAAATGTGGAGATCTTAAGATTTCTACTGAGTGTGTCTCTCCTGTCTCTTCAAGTGAGCCTCAGTCTCTAAGGTACTTCATCTTTGCACTTAAATCCCTGTGAAGTGCTGAGTCTGCTGGCAGTGCACACACACACACACACACACACACACACACACACACACACACACACACACACACACACACACACACACACACACACTCACAAATGCATGTAAACACTAACATATGTGCACACATATGCATAAATACGCTAACGTGTTATCACACACACACACACACACACACACACACACACACATAAATTCAAAGACATCCAGGCTCATGCACACCCATCTTGTGATATGAAGAGTTGTTTTGGAGAAGCTGCCGGTCGCAGTGGGATGTTGGGAGAGGAGCAAAGCTGTGTTTGTTTGGGCAGATAACACTGAGCTTGGAGCAAAGCAATAATGCTGAGGGACGGAGGAAATGTTCAAAAGAACAGCAGCAGAGAAAAAAAGGAAGAAAAAAATAAAAGAAAAAGAAAAACAAGAAGAAAGGAATGGAAACTGAACTTGACTGTCAGACTGTTAGTCTCTGTGCTTTGGAAAAACCAATTGCTTGTTCATCTGCTTCTTTGACAGACCTTAATTTTCATCCAAACACACCCCTCCTGTGTTCGGACCTGAAGTAGCTCACTGTGTGATCAAGCACTGGTCCCTTGAGGCATTGCCCCAAGCCACACACACACACACACACACACACACACACACACACACACACACACACACACACACACACACACACACATAGACACACACACACACACACACACACACACACACACACACACACACACACACACACACCATCCCACTCTCCTGCCTCCCCTTTGTTAATCAAAGCCTGGCCATTTTTCAGGCAGATCAATATCCTAGCGCATATATGCTAACTTGGCAGACTGTTCTCTTCCTCTCACATTTTTCTCCTTTGCTCTCCATCTTTCTTCCTCTCTCTGTTTTATCCTCCGTCTCTGTCTTCTCATCTCATCTCTCTCTCTCTCTCTCTCTCTCTCTCTCTCTCTCTTCTTTCCTTCCTTTGGTCTCTTCCTATCAAATTCTTAATCTGTTTTCTTCATCTCTGATTCACTTTTTCATGCTCCCCTCCCTTTCTGTCACTTCTCTCTCTCTCTCTCTCTCTCTCTCTCTCTCTCTCTCCCTTTTTCTCTCTCCCCCTCTCTTCAGCTCACTGAACCCTGAAGAGACAGAGGTGTTGCAGGAACGGGTTGTGACCCCAAGAGACTTTTACTTCAGATAATGGCTTCTATGACTCTTCTGGTGTAATATTTGAGGTTGAGAGACAGAGAGAGAGAGAGAGAGAGAGAGAGAGAGAGAGAGAGAGAGAGAGAGAGAGAGAGAGAGAGAGAGAGAGAGAGAGATGGGTTCCATTTAATTTGTGGTGTGAATCATTTAAGGGCCTCGTTAGAAACAGTGAGGCGGAAGAGGAAAATGATGAGGATGAATCAAAACAGGAGAGATATCTCTAATGTGTTGCACCCTGCCTTTGCAGGCTTCTACTATTATATCACCTGTGTGTGTGTGTGTGTGTGTGTGTGTGTGTGTGTGTGTGTGTGTGTGTGTGTGTGTGTGTGTGTGTGTGTGTGTGTGTGTGTGTGTGTGTGTGTCTCTTGCACTTGTGTAACGTAGCCTATTAGGCTTTCACTATTATCACCTTGGCCTAGCAGACAGGTGTGTGTGTGTGTATGTGTGTGTGTGTGTGTGTGTGTGTGTGTGTGTGTGTGTGTGTGTGTGTGTGTGTTGTACTTATGAGAGCTATACATAAATACATCATACTGGGATATTGTCTATGTCCAGGACCACAGTAAGCCATCAACTCATGCTCACCCATAAGAACTTTAGACTTACAAACTGGACATTGAATTATTATGCAATCACACAACCAAATTATGTATGTAAAAAGATAGGGAAAATGTGTGTACTGTCCTATAACACTTTAGTAGGTAGGGAAGAACAGCAAAACGTAAGGTATGAGATCAGTAAATACGATGGAATGACATCATACAACATAAACGTTAAAGGTTTTGACCTCAAGACTAATTAAAATTGCCCAATGTGCTTCTTACACCCCTGCCTATATTAAGTTTAGCCTATGTCATGCATTTTCAACTTCATGTGCTCAAAAGAATTATTCGAGCAACATGGATTTTAGGACAAGGAACAGACAATTAAATTTTGATGGTGAAGATCGGTGATCCTGAACACCATCTGGAATTTGTATCGTGTCAGTAATCCTATCAGAGGTCTACCCTCTCCCGAGTACCGAGTGCTTTTCTAATGGATGAATCAATTAATCAATTCCATTTCAGGTGTGATATTCCCAGGATTTCTAATGCACCCAACCTTAGTCTAGACAGAACTCAAAGTACTTTTAAGTTGTTTGTGTTACTTACGCAGTGAAAGCTTTATAATGTATCCCTTTATACTTTTTGTTATGTTGTACCTACCCTCTCCTTAGCCAGCCCTTCACAGGCCGTAATTTAAAGTGTTACCATGCTTTTATCTAAAAGAACAAAATCTTACCACTCATACTGCTATTACTACTAGATGTGAAAATGGACCACAATTGCAATTTCTTGTGAATCTGTGACTGGCTTGTTGTTGGCTTGCTGTTGGCTGCTTTCTTCTTAGAGATATATATATATATATATATATATATATATATATATATATATATATATATATATATATATATATATATGTATTCATAATTTAACTGGGATATTTCGATTGCTACAAGGGGCGAGATTAAAATTCTTTACCATGTGACTCCACAGCTTGACTTTGTTTGTCTACTTGCTAGAGGAATGACAAGATGTGCTTTGCAATGATTTCATGAGTCTTATTTGTTTATCTCTGTTCCCGTTGATGATACATTTGCAGCAGTGACTGTTTCAAATTCCAAGCGTTATCCACTGAACAAGTCAACATGCTGCCGAATGACAGCAGATTTTGTTGTATGAAGTGCTCAAGCCAAGATCAAGCAATGTCTGTTTTCTAAATATAGCACATCTCATTTACTGTGATTACAATCTGGACTGCCAGTGAATATAGTCTACCACACCAGAGTTTCATTAGAACAAATCAAAAACGTAAAGCTGTAACAAGCCACAGCATAAACTGATCTTAGGCATGCAATCAAATATAGATGCTGTAAATGTGTGTAACCATTGCCCCTTTTAACTTTTCTGAACATGAAATTAGACTCAATAAGATGATATCTATGGTGAGACATTTTTGGTCGGATATACTCAATGTGTTGCTTAGATCACTTTTTGCCTCCTTATCTATTCAACTCATGTTGGTTTGCAGAGTATAAGTATAAATTCTTTTTCATGTGGATAGTTTCCCCAGAGGCCAGTCTGCTCGACACATTCAGCCCATGAGTGTACTCAGCTCATGTTTTATCCATATGCCTTGAAAGAGAGAGCTGTCAGGTAGCATTGTGTTAGAAGCGAGGGCAGGCCGCAAACACCCTCACACCACAAAGCCTTGGCTGTGACAACAGTCGCGACCTTGACCAGGATTGCAACAGGGAGTTATAGGCCTGGAGTTCTCAATCGTGACCTTGAGCAATGCTCATAGCCACATATATACCTCAGTGCTCTTTAGCTGGTGCTGAATTATGCATTCAAGGTCAAGCTGCTTGATGTGTGATACTGGAGTGCTGGGGGCGGGTTGTGCGTGTCATGAGGTTGGCTTGGACCGGGATCTGACACACACACACACACACACACACACACACACACACACACACACACACACACACACACTTGTATTCAAAGTCTTTACTCACGTTTTTTCTGATCTGTAGACTCTGCGTGCCCTGTGCAACTTCTGACTCTCTCAGGGGTCAAACGCACGTCCAAGCCCACTCGGTTGGCTTCTGTTTGAAGAAAGAGAGAATAATAAAAAAAAAGGTTTGAAAAATGATACCTGCCCACACCCACCAAACTCAAATTAAATGCAAACAAGGGAGAGATAACACTTTGACTGATATTAATTGGCTAAAGCTAACCACTTGGGATGGCTGCGATAACACATTAGGTTTTGTGACTGATTGGAAAGGAGTCCTAATTGGCCAATGTTGTCAGAAGACATCAAGCAAGACTGACTAGTGTACAGTACATGCAGACTTGCTTTAATAACTCACATCAATCAGATTAGCGATGGCTAATTTTTAGCATGCAAAGCAGGAAAATCGTCCATTAGTTCCAGTTACATAACTCTCCCATTGTGAACCACTGATGTTCTCTAGTTGTCAGTCGCAAAGAGGATTCAGCAACAATATGAAGAAAATGCAGTGCAGTATATCAGCTACAGACAGACCGACTCTATGCTAGCCGTAAGACCACGCTCTGGTTGCTCATGGTTAGCCTCTGCAGGGGGGAAAAATTAGGCTAATTAATCTGCTCCTAAAAAGTCATAACTTCTGCCAAAGCACCAATCAGAGAATATTGCTATCTGCCTAACGTCCTCTCATCCATCTTCTTATTAAGATTATTACAAGAATAATTAACGTTGGTTAAATATGGACGATCAGGAGGAATTAGCTGAAACACATGTTCAAACAGGAACACAAGGAAGGAAGATAGTCTGCCTTAGCACAGGTTTTTTGGCAAATATATGATACGTTAAAGTGTAATTCATGCTATTCTCTGCCTTGCGCTGACAAATCACTCGATTGATATTCTAGTGTGATTTTTAATGAGTACTAAAGAAGGACAGGAATAAAGAGAGAGAGAGAGAGAGAGAGAGAGAGAGAGAGAGAGAGAGAGAGAGAGATGTACATGTACTGAGCTCACACATCATCTTTGAAGAGTGACAGCCGGACCCAAGAGAGCGATCAGCATTAAGCACAGACGCCCAGATAAAGATAAGAGTTTGGACTGAAAGAGCTTGCATGTTAATTAGAGCAAAATGAAGCGCAGTGGGAGGTTTAGGGAAGAGGGTGTGTGTGTGTGTGTGTGTGTGTGTGTGTGTGTGTGTGTGTGTGTGAGAGAGAGAGAGAGGGGGGAGGGGGGGGTAGAAGAGGACGTTTCATTAGCTCATAGGCTCTCCCTAGATGCTTTCAATCACACTACTGCTGTGCAGTTTTCACTTGTTGTCTCCCTCTATAGATGAGCGATAGACAGTGCTAATATGCCAACTCTCTCCCACACCAACCACCCACACAGTCCTCACACCTACTCTCTCCTTCTCTCTCTCTCTATCCCTCTCACACATACTCACAAACAAACATGTACACACACATATAAGCACACAAGCACGCACGCACACACATACACACACACACATGTACACACACACATACACACACACACACACACACACACACACACACACACACACACACACACACACACACAGAATGACGGGCTTGTTGAGCCGACTCATAAAGTGGGTCTCACATGGGTGCGAGACCTGGTGGGCCTTTGTCACCTATCAACAGCCCAGGCTTTAGAGAACAGAGGGGTGCAAGGAAACAATATCTTGCAGTTAATGTGCTTTTGTGTGTGTGTGTGTGTGTGTGTGTGTGTGTGTGTGTGTGTGTGTGTGTGTGTGTGTGTGTGTGGGGGGGGGGGTGTACAGTGTGCTTGTGTGTGTGGAAGGAGGGTGTATATTTGTGTGTGCACATGTTTGTGTGTGTGTGTGTGTCTGTGAGCCTGTGTGTGTGCACACGTTTGTGAATGTGTGTGTGTGTGTGTGTGTGTGTGTGTGTGTGTGTGTGTGTGTGTGTGTGTGTGTGTGTTTGTGTCCCTGCATGTTGCTCCCTGGGCTAAGGTGATGGGAAGGCTAAGCCTGGGTTTGTGCCAGTCTTAGTCTCAGCTGTCATGGCTGTTGGTGAGCTCAGCTCAGCTCACAGAAACAGAGGTCTGGTGAGGAGGGAAAGCTCCAGCTTTGATCAGCTTCCTCTCGCCACACTGAAGGCCACAAGGGCCCTGGGATCATGTGATGACACTGCAGGACTGTGTGTCTGAACATGAGCTCTGATGCATGGTGGCTCCCTGGGCTCAGCTTGCTAAGCCATCAACATGGGCAGCAATGAAAAATCATGTCTGCCATGACTGTCTGAATTGGCTTCCTTTTTTATCCTGCCTTCATTCTTCCTTTTATTTCTTTCTTTATTTATTTTTTGTAGAGAATATATATACTTTGCAGTTGGATTTTAAGGAAAGTACATGTTCCACATCAAGTGTTCCTACATTGCCTCAGGAGAGACGTAATAGGATTATATGTGTATTTTAATTGCTTTTAGGTTTTTTTTTCTCACCATATTCTTTTCCATATGAAATGAAGCTATTAAGAGGTAGACATTCAAATGAGACTACTGTATATTGAGATTGTGTATATGTGGATGGTTAGACTAGAGTAGGAGTTGGCTGTGTGTGTGTGTGTGTGTGTGTGTGTGTGTGTGTGTGTGTGTGTGTGTGTGTGTGTGTGTGTGTGTGTATGTGTGTGTGTGTGTGTGTGTGTGTGTGTGTGTGTGTGTGTGTGTGTGTGTGTGTGTGTGTGTGTGTGTGTGTGTGTGTGTGTGTGTGTGTGTGTGTGTGTGTGTGTGTGTGTGTGTGTGTGTGTGTGTATGTGTGTGTGTGTGTGTGTGTGTGTGTGTGTGTATGCGTGTGTGTGTGTGTGTGTGTGTGTGTGTGTGTGTGTGTGTGTGTGTGTGTGTGCGCACACTACTACACTACACTACTTTACTGTACCTGCTCACTGTGTTAAGAGCTGACTTTCCAAACTCTGAACTCTCAAATAGCCCCCAGAAGAAAAATGGATTGCGTTAAAACTCTGCACCACCAAGACCCCGAAAAATCAATGACACCTATCACTGAGACAAACATGTGCAGCTTCCAAAGCTGTTCATTTGTCCTACTGGCTTGACATGCAAATTGATTGCCTTCTGTGAATCACAGGAGCACGCATTCTGATGGAACAATTAGGCTCGGCTTTTTAAATGCGGCAGCACAGACTGTGTCATGCAGGGGGGGCTAGGGGGAAGCAATAGTTCAATAGAAATTGCGGTCACGGTCAGAGATGCAAGAAACACTGAAGGGGAAAAGACAATTCATTGATCAGTGTTTGTGTGTGTGTGTGTGTGTGTGGCCCATGGACTTGTCATACAGCTGTCACCACTAGAGCTTCAAGCAGTAGCCGGAATGCACAGTACTAATGTTGCTGCTGCAGGGGGGAGAGGGACAGAGAGAGAGAGAGAGAGAGAGAGAGAGAGAGAGAGAGAGGGAGGAAGGGGAGAGGGAGAGGGAGAGAGATCAATTCATCTCCCCACCACTGAGTTGAATTTATGGCACGTCTCCTTCCTCCTTCCAAGCCACGCATCTCATTCCTGGTGAATGCACTATGTGGGAAGGTGTGTGTGTGTGTGTGCGTGTGTCAGTATGTCTCTTGTGCTTGACATGCTGTTTAATGTACCTTTTCCTTTGTGCTGGAGGTACAGCATCATACTGTAGAGTCTGAGACCTCTTCACAATTTTGTCATGTAAGAGCTTTACGGTCGAGTCATTTAGATTTAGGGTCATCTTAAACCTATAGTCAGTATGATGACAAATTATGACAAAGTAGCAGTACAGTTTCAGTACCGACGCTTTTGTAGATTTATCACAAAATAATTTTGAAATGAGCAGGATCTGAATGCTCTTGCAATGCTCAGTACAGGTTTGCTTGCTATGTGTGTGTGTGTATGCATGCACAGTCACGCTTCTGTGTGTGTGTACATGTGTGTGTCTGTGTGTGCGTGTACATGTGTGTGTGTGTGTGTGTGTGTGTGTGTGTGCGTGTGTGTGTGTGTGTGTGTGTCCATGTGTGTGGTGTTGGACATATCAACTGCTGGTCCTATCAAGCCCTTTCCCCCCCTTTGAACACATGAGTAGTCGGGCAAATAACTGATAACGAGTCCTTCATTGGCCACACACTTTCTTTGCTGATAAGCCTTTCAATCAAGTCATTTGTTTTTCTCCTTTTTCCTTCCTGTTTGATAGACATAGCCTTGAACAAAACAGGCAGTTAAATCAAATAGGGTATCTCTCTACCTTGGATCCTACAGGCAAAGTGCTTTCATGTCTGTCTGTGAAGGTGGATAAAGGAAATCCATTCAAAGGTGTTCTCAAAAAGTCTGACATTTAAATTGCCATTCCGAGGAGTTGTTTGAAGCTCGCTATTTACTGAACGATGGCACTTTCATGATGTCCTGGCCCAGCCTCTGATAAGCCTCATCAGAAATGCTAAAGAGGCTACGAGGTTTCTCCTGCTCATAAAAGGCCTGTAATTGCTTCCTTGACCATATGGTGGAAATGTCCTAATGCATTTCTTATGAGCTGCTTGCTTGTTGTCATGGACACGTTGGGGGTCGTATAGCTAGTGTGTTGGGTTTTGTAGCGTCTGACATGTAAACAGGGCAAGAGGTTTGTGCACTGTGATATTCATTGGTTTAGGGTCAGAGAAAGCATGTCACCAAGGTCAGTATTACATATAAAACACAATGCGTCTTTAAAAGAATGGCGCAAGCTGTGTTTGCTATTTTCACTTGAGCGCATCGTTCATTTCTCCACCAAAGATGCAAATTCTCTGAATAACAGATGACATTGCGCATGGCAGCAAATTAATTTATCTCATTATGAAAATAACAAAATTTTGCGGGAACACCCCCAAACCAACTTGCTTTGCACACTGGTGAGAAGGCACTACTGATTATGAAAATAGAGCCCAATAACAACACCAACAACAACAGTATAGGTAGTCCAGAAGCTCTCACTGCAGATTTAAAAGGTGTTGCTAACCAACCACAGCTGCGGTAACTCAAGCACTCACACAAATGCCATGAGCATTATAGCTTTATTAATATGCTCTTTAATATGTTAATCTACAGGAGGCCTGCTCTGTGAGGCCTTAAGCCTGCTGTACATCTTCAACTGCAGAGAGAGTCACATTTACAATTA
>JAODXP020000030.1:10282587-10315087 GCA_027497455.2 Sardinella longiceps
AATCATCTTTGATCTCTGAGTAAATATACTCCACTCCATGTCTCTTTAATGCACCGCCACACGCCTTGCCACAGACTCCTCTTGGAAACAAAAGATGGCATTTATGATCCACTTTGATTCACCAGGGTCCTCAGTGGTACTCTGTGTACCACAGTCTGTAGAAGAAGCCAGGCAGGGATCTCGTTTCTATTCACCTCCACTCTTGGCTTCACCATAGGAGTCCCATTGTCAAGCTCACTGCCTTTCAAAGGTGTGACAAAATGCTAAGGGGAACCACTGTTACAAAGATGTAAGGAGCTAGGGGAGGGAAATGGCTGATGCACACGGTTGGATATAAATACAGTAAGTGACTGCAGAGCATGGTAATGATTTAGTGTGTTGTAGGTTAGGATTGAAGTCAGACATCAAGGTGTTAGTCCCTTATGGAAGTTGGAACAACAAATAGGGCCGATTTGGAGGAAGATTATAAAAGACGAAATTGCGTGAGGAAATACTAAAGGGAACCACATGTAACAATATTGTACAAAGAAACAAAGAAGGGGGAGGGAAATAGCTGATGCACGCTGTTGGATAGGCTATAAATAAGCATGATAATGATGCAGTGTCGGCTAGACATGAAGGCATTATGCAGACATTAGAACAAAACAGGAATGGTTTTTCAAGGAGTAGGAATATGAAAGACTAAATTGCTTTTTGTTGTATGTTTTTATTTATTTATTTATTTTCAATAGAGACCTTAATTATAGTTATATATGCTAGAAAGAAACCAGCCCCAACAGATCATCATGCCTTAATTTTATACACGAAATTACCATTATTATGTAGGTCTGTGTGTTATATTCTGCCCACAACCTAATTTTTCTGCTCATAGTTATACTAATGAAGGGGAATATTGAAATTACTCATTCAAGTCATTATACTTCATTATACAATATCTCTTTAACTTAACAGTTCAGATAAGTGATTTAAATGCAAAGACATTTATGAAATTAATTCGAATTAAAGTCAATCAGGATAATTTGAATTTCCTAAGATGAAACCTTGGCCATCAGTTGTAGCTCTCGGTCCACATGTAAGCTCAACCCTATGACAGAATATCCTAGCAGTCTTTGACATCACATCGTTAGTTCAAATATAGTGCAACTATAATAATATAGTTGTCACGGTGATGCATTGTGTAATAAATATAGAACATGAGGGATGAAATTAGATTCCACCTACACAGCGATTAGTTGTCATGTATTCTGTCTGTGTTATAGGAAAGAGTTGTCAATGAAACCATATGGCTTCCAACATGGCAAATGATCCAGGGCTGGTTGGCATGCTGGGATGGGTTTACTAATGGCTGCTTGAAAATGTGATGCAAATGAAATGTTGTGAAGTGTTTTTGTTGTTGTTGTTGTTTGTTTGTTTGTATGTATGTATGTATGTTTTAATCCCCCCCCAGATATTGTTATGTTTCGTGTTTTACGAAACATCTTTAGAAAATATAGGCTAATTTGAAAATGTACAGTCTCAAGAGAAATGGGGTGATGCACGTGTTTGCTTCTGTTTGTGCATGTGTTTTTATATGTGTTGTACATGCAATGTCATGTGGGTCTTCTTGTGAAAGTGTGTGTGTGTGTGTGTGTGTGTGTGTGTGTGTGTGTGTGTGTGTGTGTGTGTGTGGGGGTGTACATGCATATGTTTTCATTCATATTATAGTTAGAATGGGCTTTGCCATTCTCCACTGTTCTATCGTACGTCACTCTGCCAAGGGTAAAAATGGCCTTGGGGATTATGAACCTAACCTGAGCCTCTCTGGGTAGAAATGAGCCTGTCTTTGTGCAGAAGGTGCCTGCCTGCCACAGCCTCACACTGACAACCACCAGGGAAGGAAAGAGAGAGAGGACACTCTCCCCCCGTAATAAGCACTTCCCTTTCGGGGCGATGACTGCTACGGAACTCCCCGTGCGGCTGGTTTTGTGTGTGTGTGTGTGTGTGTGAGGGAGAGAGAGTGTGAGTGTGTGTCTGCCCGTTCCATTCGCCACTTTACTGCCAGGGATGACGACAGAGACAGTAATCTCGCTTTTTGTCGAACGGGCCCTGCAGAGAATGGCCACGATCCCGCTGCTCGCTCCGTGATTCGGTACAGAATGTGCGGAGTATGAGGAGCTAAGCGAGGCCATCCATTACGCTTGTGCTGTGCTAATGACGGAGCCATTTCCCCTTCTGTGGATCCCTCCCGGAAGAGCCGTCAGCACAATAAAACAGCTCTGCAAAGCCAACCAAATACAGTGAAACTCATTACAAAGGGATGAATTAGTGTAATAGAGTATCGCTTCTGACTGGACAATGGTCACTGTAGTATCACGATGAAAGGAGCGATATGGTTTTAAAAGCAAACATATAGGCTGGCTAAATATACAAGTATGCTCTTTTGATCTTGTGAAGGAAATTCAGTCCCTCCATCAATGAATTTGTGAACCTGGGGAAAAGTGAGGGGTTAGGTGTCTTGCTCAAGCACAGGTCTTTGGTATTTTTTGCCCTCAACGGTGCCTTCCAGGCAGCGCAGCCTCCAAGTTTAGGGTTAGGATGAGGGTTGAAGGGGTTAGGGTTAGGAATAGGGTAAGGGTAGTGCCTTTTAGGCTGTGCTGCCTGGAAGGTGCCGTTGGGGGCAAAAAACACCACTGAGCCTCAAGCACACCCCAGCCATAGTAGATATGGGCATAAGAGAGCAATGTTTAAACATTTCCCAATCCATATTTTTCCTACTGGTAGGTGACCAGTTGAAACCAGACTGGTTCAAATCAGCCACCATTTGGTCACATGTTCAAGGCCCTAATTATTTGGCCACATCTGTCTAAAAGTATGGAGGTTTTCTTTTATTGTTTTTGAAGTACATGTTTTTTTATGGTTAATAATCGGTTAGTGGTTAAGAGTCCGTGTTGTTGAGGTATAGTCACAATACATCTAGTTTTGCATCTTTGGTATTGTAAATTCTCATCTAAGGTTTTTGGTGTGACATTCACCTATACGGGAGAAGTCTTGGGAGTCTTATCACGCTTAAGTCCCTCACAAAAAAGTTTGTTACTCAGACAAGTCTGACAGAGCAGTCTGACTTCTTATTACTCCAGTCGCCCAGTGTCCAAGGGTTGTTGATAGGTTGGCATATAGAATCTGAAAATGCCGAGACGTGTCGTCTGGGGTGCCAGGCTGCAGGCTGTGACGGGGGGACAGAGAAATAAGAGAAGACAAAAAGAGACGGGAGGAGAGGAGATGCACATCACAGATCATCGGTGCTCAAGTCGCAGCATTGACCCAACTGTCGAGGTGTGTGTGTGTGTGTGTGTGTGCCTGCGTGTGCAGAGTAGCGAGTGATTTGTTTGCTTTAATGATGGAGTCCTCACACTCGCTCATGCGTTGGGGATGATTCACGCACCACAGGATGCAGGACTGTTGCTTTTTTACCCTGGCACAGGCACCATCGATCGCTTAAAGCACTGGCCCAAACCCACACCGATTCCATACACAAAAATCCATCAGACGCTTTAATCCGGGTAAAGCACAGGGGCCTGGCTGGCGCAGATGTATATCTCTGTCAGGGGCCCGTGTATAATTAATAGATTCATTTACAGTTGATAATACATTTATGGATGCCGCATGAATGATTGATGCCAGCTCTCCAGCTTCCATCTGCAGACCTTGGCCCCTGTAAGGATGGGTCTTGCCTAAGGAAGAGTGGCCTCTGCAGGAGACAGAGATGACGGCCAAATGGACTGGAAGTGACCACAGAGAAGCTCTCAGTAGGGGGCCAGGAGGAAGGAAGGATGGAAAGAGCGAGTAAGTTTCATAAAACAGTTTCCTGATTTCTCTCTCTCTCTCTCTCTCTCTCTCTCTCTCTCTGTATATATCTGTATATATATCTGTATTATTACTATTTATTGAATTCAGTTTGATACCATTTTTTGCAAAACAAATAAATGGCAGATAACATAGACTACTGTATGTTTTTTTAATTATTATTTTGTGTATTTTACATGCTTATTTTATGTAAGTCTGGGGGTTAGTTGAGTTAAATCCCTTTAGCCATGGTAAAACTAGCATAACCCACGCCTTGAGTGGCTTTTTGTGTTCCTAAAATGGTTACCACATTTACCTGGCATAGTTTCATTTCACAAAGACGCAACAACAAGAAATGTAGCAATTTATTCATAGATAATTCCTCCGCCTTATAATTATTATTTCCTCCAGCTGAAATGAAGCACTATAGAAAGAAACGCTGCCTGAATTAATGGTATATTGAAGATTTTACAGTGGCATCAAATGCGATTTAACAGACCATAATCAAGGACTGGAACCATCCATCTTAGAAATGTTGACAAACAACTCCTTTACACCATTTTGAGCTGCTTATTTGTGTGGGTCACATTTAGTATAAACAAACATCGCACATCATACATCATGGAAGAACATCCATCTATCTATCTTTCTATCTATCCCTGCATGTCTGCATCCATCCATCTCTCTATCTATCCATCCATCCATCCATCCATCCATCCAATTGCAGCCCCCTATCTAGCACTTTCATTTGGAAGACATATCATAGTTGAATGCAATACTTCACCGAAAGCCTTCTGAAGGTCAAACTCTTCCATGACTAGCTCTCTCTCTCTCTCTCTCTCTCTCTCTCTCTCTCTCTCTCTCTCTCTCTCTCTCTCTCTCTCTCTCCTGCATTGGGAGGAGGTTGGACTCAGCGATGGCACCCACCGGCAGGCAGTGGCACGCTCCACACACACACACACACACACACGTTGGAATGTCTCATAACCGTCTCTGGAGGCGGCAGCAGGCCCAGGGGAGGCTTCTCTCCAGGAGGGAGGGACACAGAGGCAGGAGCAGGACAGGCAGAGGACAGCACTAGCTGCAGTTGTATTACACACCTCAATACTTTAAACATTCATCACTTTTAAACAAACTTATCTTCCACTCCATTTAATTGCTTTGCGCAATCTACTTTTAGAGTCGAGAGAGATTCTCATTTGGCTTGGCCTACTTCCCAACCCTAGAAAACATTTTTTTTGTTTTAGTTACAGAGGGTATTTAATACCCACAATGGGGCAAACAAATATAAATTTGGGGAACAATTGGGTTAGACAGCTTTTGAAACACACAGAATAAATTCAAGGCTGGGAGCCAAATGGGCATAAGTGACATTTCACCAACTTTACAGTAGAGCCAAAACAAAAATGACTATAGTTTGCTCTAAGGCTACTTTCTGTAGGCCTACTAATTTCACCAGTTATAAGCACATTTGTTGATGGATGACATAATACTTAATAAATAATATTCTATGTTTAAGTCCAAATGCAAACAGCTGTAGTTGCAAACGGCTTTGCAGTTTAGACCTTGTTTTTTTGTTTAATAACTCTAAATGTATTAATATTCTACTTGTATGATTTCTAAATGGCAAGTTTTGACCAAATGTGGACCAAAATGACACTTATGCCCTTTTGACTCTCAGTCATTGAAATATTCAGTACAGCGTTAGTTCTGGCAGGGCAAAAAGTCAAGCTCATGCCTCCATATCAGGTGATTGTAATTAAGCTAATTGCCCAGCCCTGCTACAGTTACTATTGGCTATTTATATTGGCTAGTGCCATATTTAAAGCTGTATTGCTTTGCCTTTTCATGCTTGCCCTGCCAGCCGAATTTCCACTCACCTCCTCCTTTCAAACTACTGTACTGTATGTCTGACTTCATAACGTGACATTTGGCATTGCTGCCTGCTCTATTCTGTATCCCATGGTGAAGGGGTTCTAGCTTTAGCTCCCTGCCTCTGGCTCTCTATGTATGGAATGGACAGGGAATTCCTCAGAACAGAGCCATACTGCCATAAAATGTATTATTGCATTCACGGTTCTTACAGTAATTTGATTGTAGAGAACCTGACAGAAATACCTTTTTTTTCTATCCCTTTCCCCACTCTCACATCCCCACCTCCACCTGCAGGGAGTCTATAGTCGGCTCCTTAGGAGCTGACGCGTGGACTGGGGATTACGGGGAGGAATAAACAGGGAAAGTGGGTATACAACTGTACTGAACTGTGTGCCTTTTTGACAGGGGTGGCAACTCAGCCTGACAAGCTGCCACTCAGTCATGCGCCGGCTGTTTGCCCCGTGGTGCCCGGCGGCGGCGGTGGTGGTGGTTGTGTGGTGGCACAGAAAAACCCCAGGAGCTGAATGGCTTCTGACAGCCCAGAGACTGCTGGCGTGCAGAGAAGGAGGAGGTGTAGAGGAGATAGCGGAACACTGGTGGTGCTGGAAACCCTCTGACAAAAGGGATCCAGATAAACTCCCTAAGTGCCCGCAAGAACTTAGTCTGAATCTGCATTGCAGCTTCAAGGCCAGACGGTGTCTCTACAGGCTTTTAGTAATTATCTTTTGGATAAAAATGCAAAGGAAAGACTTTCCACTGAGGAGGGATTTTTTTAGAATCCCTGCAAAGTTTCCAAATGAGAGAATTTTTTTTTTTTTTATGTAGAGAATAATATCATGTACTTAAAACTTATCCTCCATATTAGTGCCGATTTGTAAGCTTAAGTCTTTCTTTGATGTTCACAGAAATCTCTCAGCTTTTGATACCTTGTGAACATTTACTAATAGGCAAACTACATTATAGCTATGGTTAATTAAATATTCAGCACCCCAGCACCAAAAGACACTTTTCCTAAAGTGAGGGTAGTTGTTTTGTGAGGGTGTAAGGGAGTTGATGGAGGGCATGTGTGTGTGTGTGTGTGTGTGTGTGTGTGTGTGTGTGTGTGTGTGTGTGTGTGTGTGTGTGTGTGTGTGTGTGTGTGTGTGTGTGTGTGTGTGCATGTCTGTGACTGAGCTGCAAAAAGCCCAGGTACCAGACAGAACCGCGGATGCTCTCAGGCAGAAGCCTCTGAGGATGTGTCTCAATCAAAAATTTATCGTCCAACACCTGCGCCTTCATTACCATAGCGTGTACCCATCCTGCCTCCTCCCACATTCACATGCATACACACACACACGCACACACACACACACACACACACACACACACACACACACACACACACACACACACACACACACACACCTGCACTTGTCGACAAGACAGACTTAACTCCCAAACCTCTCAAAAGAAAGACACTTCAGATAGAGGCAAGAGGACTCCCTTCGTTGACGTTCACTCAGACCATCTCTCTCTCTCTCTTCCTCTCTTCTTCCTCTCTTTTTCTGCGTCTTTTTTTCCCCCTCCCAGAGTCCCATTAGTTTCCACCCATAATCCTCTCTGTATTACCCCCCCTCTCTCTCTCATCCTTTGTTGACAGTGCCACAAACACCATGGTGCGTTACAGAAGGTAACGATTGTAGTTGACAACAATAACAACCCCCCTTCAGCACACACAGGGACTTTTGCTTTTTAATCCCCAGCTCTGTGGTCCCTGCTGTTTCACTCTTCCGTCGCATTCTGTTCTATTCTGTCGCTCGCCATCCTTCCTTCCTTCCTTCCCTCCTTCCTTGCCAGCGTGGCGTACATAGTGTGTACCCAATTAACAGATTAAATGATGTGTTTTGGGCTTGATGCGGCAATAGTCTCATGTGTCACGGCAAAAAGGAGAGAGAGAGAGAAAAAAAACAAAAACCTTTTCGTCCAAATTTCTTGGAGGCATGACTCCTATCCCCCCGGGGGCAGAAGAGTACATTTGTACTCTGCCTGTCATGCGGGGTGCCAGAGTGGCTCCCAGACCGACTGGGTTGTTTTTCACCACAGCAAACAAGCAAAGGCTTTGCCTCTGTTTTCTCACCAGTTTCTGAGGCGCTTTTGTGAGAGGGCCATATTTTCTAACCCAGCTCAGCCAAGGTCATCAGACTGCTTGATTTGAAGCTGTTTAGCACAGAGGGGTTAACTGATTTCTCTCCCTTTCTCCCCTTCCACTCGTTTGATGTGTGTTCTCCCTGTGGTGCCGGGTGACCTAGTGTGTGTTAATCCACAGGAGTGAGAGATAGTAATGTATGTAGAATGGCCTTCTTAGTGCCCTGCAGAGGTATAAATCAGAGGATGGGGGGTGCGGTGGTGCAAAAGAACTTGAATGGAGTCAGGTGGGGGGTTTGGAGTGTGATGTTTGTGTGTATGTGTGTGTGGCTGAGATATAGGGGGAGAGAGAGAGAGAGAGAGAGAGTGAGAGAGAGAGAGAGAGAGAGAGAGAGAGAGAGAGAGTTTGTGTGTGTGTGCAATGAAGATGGTGAGGAAGGACGGAGGGGTTAATTGTCTGTGTGGTTGTGTGTAGGGTGCGCATACATTAGTGTGTGTGTGTGTGTGTGTGTGTGTGTGTGTGTGTGTGTGTGTGTGTGTGTGTGTGTGTGTGTGTGTGTGTGTGTGTGTGTGTGTACTGCATGTGTGTGCATGAGTGCATGTGTGTGTGTGTGTGCATAGGGATACAAATTATCCGCTGCCTCCTCAGCACTCTGCGGTAGATTGTGTCACGTCCTCACGCCCCATTCCAGGGCCATAAACATCCCAGTGAGTGCAGTGCAGGTCTGCTGCAGTGTTGAGAGTCCTGGCACACCACACCACGCCTTTACTCAGCTCAGCTCTACTCTGCTCTGCTCACTGGCTTACTGGAGCAGCCCGCCAATGAAATTGATCGCCCTCAGCCAGGTATTACCGATCATATTGGGATGTTTTAGACAAACAAATAAACAAGGAAGCAAACAAATGTGCAGTTTTTTTGCAATTATTATTTTTTCTTTTTACTCATTTTCAAAAAAGAGCGAAATGTGATCTGCCTATGGTCTGGATATCTCACAGAAAGATGCTGTGCAGTATGTTCTCGATGTCTGTTTTTTTTGTTTTTTGTTTTTTTCCTTCAGCAGAAGCTTCCAGGAAGCAATGTCCGCAAGGCAATTACCTTAATCCTAACCCCAACCCACTTAAATTTCACCCTAACCCTAGACTTGGGCTAGGGTTAGGGTTACGATCACCAAAATTGAATCAGTTCTTACTTATCCCAATACACATATTGTCCGAAAATTTCATCCAAATCCGTGCAGTACTTTTCGAGTTCCACACACACATGCCGGCGAAAACATAACCTCCTAGGCTGAGGTAATAATAATAAAAAATACTAGTGATGGAAACTGAAGCCTGGGGAGCATTCCCTGATGTAGTAATGAAGAGAAACGCAATATTGAGTGGATGCTAACCTGGCTAGGCCTTTACTGCTGACACATTTGGGCACTGGGTAAAAGGAGAGTTGGATGCATGTTCTGTTCCTGCTTTCATTTATTTGGCTATCAGAGCAAGCATTGCATGTCATGCCAGTTATGCTATTTGCCATGGCATCAATATCCTATGTGATGTTGCACCTGGATAACCATGCCAGCCAGGCTGGTGTATGTGTTAGTGTGTGTGTGTGTGTGTGTGTGTGTGTGTGTGTGTGTGTGTGTGTGTGTGTGTGTGTGTGTGTGTGTGTGTGTGTGTGTGTGTGTGTGTGTGTGTGTGTGTGTGTTTGTTTGACTGTGAGTGTGAGCATTCACATATGCGTGTGTGTGTGTGTGTGTGTGTGTGTGTGTGTGTGTGTGTGTGTGTGTGTGCCTGACTGCCTGTGTGTGTGTGTGTGTGTGTGTGTGTGTGTGTGTGTGTGTGTGTGTGTGTGTGTGTGTAAAGCATGGGTGTTGAAATCTGTCTCAGCAGCCCAGTGGATTGGCAGAGGCATTGAAGATGGAGCTGGTCACAGGAATATGGATAATGGTGGTGGTGATGGTGGTAATGGCTGTTGATGTTGGATGCTGAAGGCTTCAGAGGATCCATCCCTAAACCACAGCAGGCCAGTTTCCCTGCTGTGCCTCCCAAATGGGACATGGGTGCAAAAAACGAGGCCCACCCTTGCTCACTCACTCCCACAGGGGAGAGAATGCCCCCTTGGGAGCCCTCACCTGCTGCGATGTGATGTGATGTTTCTCCAGAGAGATGGAGGGATGCCGCTGCCAGCTTTGCTTTTCCCATTTGGCAGCAAGAGCTGGTTGGGTTTGAGGCTGGGTTTGGCTATCTATGGCTTGGCATGAAATGGCATGGTGGCATGAAATGACTTTGCAATCTCAATCAGCCTCCATTCCCAACACATTTAGAGCCCATCTTTCTATCTCTCTATAGCCCCAAAGTAATCAGCCTCAATTTCACTTATGATAATGCCCATTGCTATTGTCATAATATCGCCATTGTCAATGCCATTTAATAGGAGTGTGTGTGTGTGTGTGTGTGTGTGTCTGTGTTGTTTTAGAATTGCCAAAGATTTCTTTTATTATTAGCTAATTGAAGGATTAAAGTGAGATGTGTTCCAGTTTGTTCTACCCTGATGGGTTAAAACATGCCATCGATATAATTATCTTAAATTAAAGGGGGGCAAATTAAAGGTTTTCAGTCGCTCTCTTCTCCCCTCTCTCTCTCTCTCTCTCTCTCTCTCTCTCTCTCTCTCTCTCTCTCTCTCTCTCTCTCTCTCTCTCACACACACACACACACACACACACACACACATTTCTGCTTCCCTCCCCCCTGTCTCTAAAATGATGGAAATGTCAAGCAGAAATAATCATGTGAGATACTCGGATAAGCCTGTATACTGGATGCAATTACCTTAATGTGAATCTGTGTAATATGATAGTGTACCAGGCTAGCGTGAGGCCAATTTCTATCCATTTCGGCCTGAAACGATCGAGAGGAGAAATTGCAAGGATAGCTTCAGCATACCCACACTGGTACAACACTGAAGTCAAACAAAGTCTTCTCCCTCCATTGCACTTGTCATGTAAGTAGTATGCGGCGGGTTTGACAGCTAATTGTGTATCGGGGGATTTCATTCATTTGGAAGTCAGGATCTGGCAACTATAATGACAGCATTTACAGCACACTGTAAAATGGCCCTTTATGCAGAATACGGAAGTGGGCTTTACGGTAATGAGAGTGACAGTGAAAATCTCTTCTAATTTTCTGAGGCTCTGGAGAATTGATTGACACTATCCCTGGAATCTGAAAGTCTGTCTAATATTGCATACTGTCTTTGTGTGTGTCTGTGTGTGTGTGTGCGTTTGTGTCTGCCTGTGTGTACCTGTGTGTTTGTGTGTGTGCATGTGTGTGTGTGTGTGTGTGTGTGTGTGTGTGTGTGTGTGTGTGTGTGTGTGTGTGTGTGTGTGTGTATGTGTGTGCGCGCGCACCCATGCATGTGTGTCCTCTAATCCTATAACATAAGACAACACTGGGTAGACAGTGGCTGACATGTGTCTCAGAAGTCAAAGAGGAAGCCGAGAGAATTCAACTGCAGATTTTAGCAAACCCTTGACAGGGATTAAGCAGAAGTCTATATCATCCTAAAACAACAACAACAACAACGACAACCACAACAACAACAAACAACAACAGCAACAACAGCTGCAGCAGCAGCGACAATAGCAAAATCCAGCACCGAAACCCCCTCTCTTTCTCTTGCATGACATTACTGCTAGACTCTGGCATCTACCTTATCTCTGGCTCCGAGGGAAGCACACACTCATGCCTCAGACACAAAGCAAACATCATGTCAGGAGAACGCCGGGGTTTGACTGACTTCAAAGGGGCGTTTGGCTTGCCAGAAATAGCCCCTTTTTAATGCTATAAAAGCTTTCCTCTCGTTCCAGCCACGGGGGCTGCATGCTGAAATGAAACACTACAAAAAAAAAAAAAAAAAAAGCCCAGGTGCTAAGAACTCGTTATTTGATTAGCATATCTCTCTCTCTCTCTGTGTATACAAATGAATGCTTGTGATTAATAACAGAAAAAAGCCTCTTGCATTTCCATAATATCCCTATATGCTTACAGAGAAAATGACACAGAGATGGATGCAGGTGATGATGAAGAAATAAGAAGAAATCTGCGACGTGCTCAGAGACAACATTAATCTCATTGTGGAAGAGCTCGTGAAGAAGAGTGTGATGATGCTGAGCAAGTCATTAAGAAAAGCACCTGCGTTGAACTACCCCTGCGTATTCATTCATGCTATGGAACTGCAAAGGGACCACACAGTATGTAACAAAGGGAGCTTGCCAAGTTAGGGCAGGAGAGAGAGAGAGAGAGAGAGAGAGAGAGAGAGAGAGAGAGAGAGAGAGAGAGAGAGTGTTGAGGCTGTTGGTAATCAAGGATCTTTGGCCAGGGTGCAACTGCCTGTCCAACTCAAAGAGACACACAATGGAGGGGAAGACACAGAGGGAGGGCAATTAACCCAAAAGACCCTAGCGAAAATTAAAAAAAAGAAAAGAAAAAAAAGAATCAGTTAAAAGGAACTCAACTAAGGACTGAGAATGAGTTGAGCACCCCCTGAAAATACATCAGACTCTTTATCAAATATGTGACTCATAGAGACTATAAGTGTTTGACTGTTCTTATGAACACACACACACAGAGAGAGAGTGGCAGAGAATTGAGGAAGCAAAGATACTACATCTTGCTGAAGAGGGAGTGTGGAGCAGGAGTGAGAAATCTTATATAAAATGGTCAAAGACTTGGGCCAGGAAGACTGCAGTCAGGGAGCAGAAACGAAAGCATAGAAAGCAGCACAATGTACCACATAGTAACAGAGGCCCATTAGAAGAGAGCACACGGCAGTCTTAAAGCTTAAACAGCCCCAGGACTAAGGCAAGAGAGTTGTTAGCTGGATACTTCCCAACTGTATGCCGCCCTGCCTGTCATGAATGTCATTACAACATTACTTCAAAAACAGAACAAGCTCGAAGCAGTAACCAGACCAGCAGATAGGCTATTCTTTCTCAGTGAGTTACTGAAGCTAAGCAGCTAAGCAGGCTTCGTAAGTATTTGAATTGAAGACAGTAGCAGTGGGAGCAATAACTGTACTGTACTGTTGCTGGTGGCCTGTAGACTGTCCCGGGACACCGAAACACTGTCCCGAGACACCCAGCCACTGTCCCGAGACACTAGACACTGTCCCCATTGAAGACCTCTGTGGTAAACTTAGTGGATGTTTTGTATAAGTGGTTGGCTAGTAAGTGGCCCTCTTCCTTCCATGGCCCAAATCAATTCCAGTGCCCCACACTGTGCTGTCAGGGATGCTGTCCTTCAGATGAGACTTTATGGTCTTTACTATGGAAGATACTGCACTTATTGCAAAGAGTGGAGGGCTCCCTAACATCCAGGCTAAATGTCCAGTCTTCTCATTTCACCTATTTCTCCCTATGGTCACTCATTCATTTATTCTCTCACTTGGCACTTCAAACTGAGGTGTGTTGAGCTTTCTGTTTCACAATGTCTGGTATACATCTCCAACATGGCTGCTATACACATTCAATGAACTTCCTTCCTTACTATGGGTGGCATTCTACCAGTTGCTTAAGTCCAAAAAAGTGCTTAGTGCTGCAATGCATGGAGCTAAGCACTTTTTTTTGGACTTGAACACCTGGGAGGATACCAGACTGTGAGCATGGCTTGATAATGTGCTAAGCTAAGCTAAGTTGATGTTGATAAAACGTGAGGAGACTTTTTGGTGGCCCATAACATGGGATATAGACATATCTCTGAACAACACACCCAAAATAGGTAGTCTTACAGGTAGTCGTTACCTACCACAACTTATGACTTAACTCAGACTTTATGAGTAATATTCATCACACCCAGTCATATTAATATGCCGGAAGGCAGAGAAAGGTGTAACCTAATTAAACGAGCTGCTAATTGCGTCGCGGTAGCTTTTTAAAAATTAATTATATCTCCAAGTATATACTCAATTATATGCATTACTTGTTGCTATTCTGTAATTAGCACTGTAAATACCTTTTTCCCAAATAGCCTCTGAAGAAAAAGGTAGGTCAGTTCTAATGCTTCTACAAGACAACAAGGAACTAGAAATGTATTCACTATATGATTGAAGGAATACAGAATGAAAGAATTCATTCATTTATCGAACTAACCACCAGTCCATCCTTCCTTCTATCCATCTGTTCATTCATTCATCTTCCAATCTTTAGTTGTTTTTGTCTTCCTTTCTTTCATTCAAGCTTTTAGCCACTCACTGAATCAATTATTTTTTAAAAGGACTCTGTAATGTTTATCTTCAAATAGATCTCATGGATTACCGGGGCCTAGTCCCAGTAAGTTAAAAAAAGATAAAAAATTCTCGAGGTCTTCAGACATTATAATAGCTACGTTATCCTGAAATAATCAAAAAAAAAAAAATCTCAGATTCATTTTATGGCATTTGCAAGCATGAAAGAACATAATCAAACGCAGCACCAGACTTGGCCATGGATATTTAAGACTTTGTTCAAAGCCGACTGCAGTATCATAAGTTACACATCATTTCCCTGTCTTATTTGATATGGTCTGTGACTCTCCTTTAAAAACAAGCAGGGATGACTTTGGGCTGCTCATTAGGCTGTGTTGTTGACCTATTCCGTCTCATCGCAGAGTCGCAGGGAAAATTGTCGTGTCATAATTGAATTGGCCGAGGCGACCGCCTCCCCTGGCTTTGAGCTGCTTTACGAGTCTCTCTGATGCGCTACATGTATGTAGGACACATCTGTGCCAGCGTTGTGCTAAAAATGCAAGAACATAGAAAGAATACTGTACTGAATGTGTGTGTGTGTGTGTGTGTGTGTGTGTGTGTGTGTGTGTGTGTGTGTGTGTGTGTGTGAAAGTGAGGAGGTCATTACTGAGATTACGACGTTTACATTCCAGAGTACCGCATGGAGAGAGAGTTATCGCGTGCGTGTGCGTGTGTATGGGTAAATAAGAAAATAAAAACACAGGTCATTTTTTAATGCTCATCTTTAACAGTAACACACCTGTAGTGTGTGTGAGTGTGTGTGTGGGTGAGGGGTGGGGTATTGGACGTTCATCTTGCCAAAACTAGCACCCCCACAATTGCACTGCAGAGAACAACTTTCTGTAAAACTTTAAAACCATTCAGTCATTTTTATTGCAGGCATAAACCCATAAATCGGCCTTATTAACTGCACTCAGATTGCAAGGCCTGATTTGTGTGGACAGCGGACTGTGTACAGTAACTTCATTACTCGCAGGGAGCCAAAAATCCCCCTCAAAGCATTTTCTATTTGTTCTGCCCACCACCCCCCACCGCCCAAACATGCACACACACACACACACACACACATGCATACACACTCATTGGCTTGTGTGTTCATTCACTCGCTGCTTCATCTGTATGTGTTTGTGTTGCGTCAGCATGTTTGTCAGTTTGTCAGGTGTTTGGACGCGCATGTGTGTGTGTGTGTGTGTGTGTGCGCCATGTGCTGACTTGCAGAAGTGATTTCCTCATTTGTTCCAGCCAACAGGCCTCATTAGGGGAGACAGATACCGATCTAATCTGACGACTGGAGCTGAAACTATGATGTGCTGTAGGTAAGACATTTAGCACAAATCTGTGGGGATGGCAGGTGCCAACCGTCACACACACATGCACACACACACACACACACACACACACACACACACACACACTTACACACACACCTACATACACACACACACACACACACACACACACACACACACACATACACACTCTTACACACACACACACACACACATACACCCACCCACCACACCACACACACACACACACACACACACCTACACACACACACACACACACACACACACACACACACACACACACACACACACACACACACACACACACACCTACACACACATGAGCAAGAGAAAAAAACCATGCCACCCACCTGAGAGTGGCAGCATTCATATTTAATCCCTGCATTCTTAATATATAAGCCCTGCCACAACTCTCACATGTAAAGAATTTCAGAATCTCAGAAACATAATTGAAAATATTTTCAGGTTGTTATGTAGGCCAAAGAGGATTCAGTTGGCTTGCCTAGATCATGCAAACCTATAACTGCAAATCATGTGTGTGCTTATATACATAAATCATGTGTTGCCACCACAGCTAACATTGATAGCTAAACCATGTCCCATTTGGAGTCGGTTCAGATGTTCATGTGCCACACAAGCCAGATGAGCCACACACACATTTTGGTTTTGCACACACACATTGTTTCTCAAACTTCATTTGATATCTATCTACAGTATGTGTGAAAATTGTATGCATTACTCGATATTTTTATATTACGATTTTTTGTTCTGTTCAGTTCCGCCCACTCAGGTTGCAGGTCAGCTGTACTTTGACGTCAAGCATGACACTGAGACTCTCTGTTACAGTAAAGTGTGTTAAAGTATTGAAACTGCTGCATTGGCAACAGTGAGATTGAACACCAATGGTGACTATGTGTGTTGGGAGAGATTGAAGCGACTGTAGGCATTGAATTAATCACAGCAAAAAGGCAATGAAGTTCCTGCTACCCCCCCCCCCCCCCATCCGTATGTCTCTCTCTCTCTCTCTCTCTCTCTCTCTCTCTCTCTCTCTCTCTCTCTCTCTCTCATTCTCTCTCTAAAGGCAATGAAGTTCCTGCTACACCTCCCCCACCCCCATCTGTATGCTCTCTCTCTCTCTCTCTCTCTCTCTCTCTCTCTCTCTCTCTCTCTCTCTCTCTCTCATTCTCTCTCTTGCATAAAACTCCCATCAATTAGAGGCCATAAAGTTGCCACAGTGAATCAATGACTCCCTTCTCTATCTCAATTTCCGAGGCGTCCATCAGAGCTGCGACTCCATTGGCTGCTAATGTAATTGGGCCGTGGGCGTGCGGTCAGTTGGAGGGGTCCTCTCGGCACAGTCCATCCATCCGCCTGCTCGCTGGCTCACTTGTTCTCTCTCTCTTGCTCTTGCTCTCTCTCTCTCTCTCTCTCTCTCTCTCTCACTCATTGGCAACATTCTTTCACTTGATCACTCGCTCAAGTGCGTCACTGTTGCGTGGCGTGGTGCAGATCGGTGGCAACGGCAGGAGCGGCGGATTGCATAAGCGAACAGGAAGGTGCATTTAACTTGTGAGGAGAGAGGAGGAGAAGGACGAAGAGGAGGTGTGGCTTTGGAGAGCCTATACAGACGCATATGGAGGCCCAGCTGTGCGTCATAGATGGAGAAAATATTATTATCATATATTTTTTAATAGATAAATAAAAAATCTAATCTGTTCTCTTTCCTCCATGTTGCCACATTGTACATGTGGGCCATAACAGACATGCTACAGGCAGTGAGGCATTGAGGCCACGTTGTGTTGGTGCTCAGATGTACTGTACTTGTCATACCACCTGTCAAATTTAATGATATGTTGTTCAGTAGCAGCATTGAGACGGCAGGCAGCAGGGAACGCGGGGGTTTCGCAAAGCTTGATTTGCTCTGTGTTACATGTGGGGCACTTTAAAAATATAAGATCTCATTATTTTATCTGGCCTGATGAGCATGTTTTTTTGGCCTGCTGTCCCGATCTTCTGCTTCAGCTTTGATATTCATTGAATCAGGTCCACACTGAGCTATCCTTTTGAGAACGGAAATATTTGATGCTGTACCTCATATGTTTCTTACGTTAACAAGATATTTATGAGAGGAAAAAAAGGCAGCCAAGCAGCCAAAATCAAGTATAAAACATGGAATCCCAACCGGGGAGGAAATGTATAATGCATTTATTTTGCTACTTTATTCTTGTAATCTGACAAATTATACAAAGATGTGGCCAGTCAGCTATGTGGCAGTTAGTTTCCAGGGAGAACATGGAATAAAAATCTCTCTGGAAATTTGGTGTGTGTGTGTGTGTGTGTGTGTGTGTGTGTGTGTGTGTGTGTGTGTGTGTGTGTGTGTGTGTGTGTGTGTCAGTGTTTTCTTTCAATCTAGCCAATTAAGATTCAAATGAGGTCCTTTGCAAGGCCGGTGGCTTGTTGCCTGACAATAGCAGTGATTTCCATCTCCATATTTCATGTTCAGGATCACAGTGTGAGCTGCCCAGCCTGCAGAAGGAGCCTGCTACCTGTTCCATATTCCCCAATGTCATTAGCACAACAATTAGCTCAATTGAATCCGCTTGGATCGGTACTGTTGTTTTGATGCTAAGGGAACCAAACACCCATTTCAATCTTTGTTTGTTTACATGAACAAGGGAGGCATTCAACAAAAACAATGGCGTAAAGCTGAACAGGATACTGTAATGTTGCAGTGCAATGTTTTTTTTTCCCCCCAAAGAATTCTTGGATCTTTGACTTCTTTGTGTCAAAAGTCCTTGTTGTATTCAACCAACGATTAATCTTGGTTGTGACTAATTTGTTATCCAGTGCAATTGTGTGACATGGAATTGCATGTCAACTGGTCAGTCAATTTTCAAACAAATATAATATAGCTTTCTCTTGGTAGGACGTCAATTGTCATGGATCCTAGTAGTGCCTCCATTCAGCAACAGGACTTCCTGGTACAATCAATCATATCAACCCTGGGAGGATTCTGCTTCTTGCTTTAGCTACCACTGCAACCAAGATACCACTGCTCTACTGCCTCTTAATTTAGGATTTAGCAGCAATACTGTACAACATCAGAGTACACTCTGAATGCTTGAATCAGCAAACAGAAAATGAAGGCAGAACCAATCGGTATAAAGTTCCAACAGAGTGATCATCCACCACAAAGGCCTACTGAGAGTCTCCAGAAAAAATTGAAGCGACTCTTAAGTCTGGAAGGCTATGCCTTATTGTTGGCACAATCATTTGAGGCTCATAACGTTGTACACTGTAAAAAAAGAATTTGTAATGGTTACTTGAAAAATAAGTGGAAACTTGTAGCCTCAAATGAGTTCAGTAAATATAACTTATCTTTTTCAAGTTAAAAGTACTTTACATCTAAAAAGAAGAAAAAAAGAAGAAGATAAGAAGAAGAAGAGAAGAGTTTCCACACATTTTTCAAGTAACCATTACAAATTCTTTTTTACAATGTAAGCAAAGTTGAGCCGATAGTGCAGAGATCCCCACTTGTGAATAACACACGTTATTTTGATGTAGGCTATATCACAATCAGAAAGATTATTCCAATAAATGCATGCATCCACAGAGGCTTCATGTCAGATTAACACTGCAGTGACTGGCGAGTTGTGTGTGTTATAGTGATTGTATTCTGTTGTTAAGTTTCTGAAGCAATGGGGCCGTCGTGGCACAGTTGGCTAAGGCGTCATACCATAAATCCCCAGTCCCGGGTTAGATTACGACCTGTGGTCATTTCCCGTCTCTCTCTCCAACTCATTTCCAGTCTCTCTGCACTGTCCTGTTCAATAAAGGTGGAAAAGCCCCCCCCCCCCCCAAAAAAAAATACAAATAAATAAATAAATAAAAATAAATAAATAAATTTTAAAAAAAGCAATGTAGCTATGGTGTGTTTACATACATTCAATTGTTTGCATGTTCACTTGGATGAGGTTCTTGTTTGATAGACTTTGATCCTAATCTATGATGATTCTTAATTCTCCTCTACTCAGTTCTTCAGAACAGCACAATTTTTATTTTAATAATTCAGTGTTATGAGTGAATTGTTTTCCTTACATGGAGACAAGTTACAGATTTGACAGTAGAGATTTGCGGCTTTTGCTAAATAATTTAGTTTGTTTAAAAAGCACACTTGAAAACCGTTAGCGATTCAACAGTGCTACTTTTCCCCGCAGGAGAGGCCTCCATCGAGTTCACAGAGAGGCATTATTAAACTGCCAAGAGGGGCTCTCAGGGACAACACATTACAGAGCTAAAAAGAGTACCTTTTGTTTTTTAATTGAGTAACTTTCCCTGTAGAGACTGGACTAAAATAGACCATGTCATTCTAAAAGCACTTTCATCAATAGGCATAAAAATTTTCAATGTCTATTGAATACTTCTTCAACAGACCAAGGGAGAGGAGTTTAGAGATGGTAGAGCATGCACCTCCGAGAATTCATTGCACTTACTCTCCTATTTCAGATGTCAAATTCATTGTGAACACTTTCAGATAGGAATACAATGAACAAAGAAACAAAGGTAGCTGATTATTTGCTGTTTTTCTTTGACACAAACTGGCATATAAAGAACTAATAAAAACATCTCTCTCCCCTGGCGAACAATTGAGAACAATTGGGAAAATCCTCTTAATAGGGTAAACAAAAGCATGACGTTAATCGTTGGATCTCTTCCTCTGAATAATTCATCTGTCAGAGACTTAGACTAACTCAAGTAGCAAGCTGGAGAGACACAAGTTCCTGCGTTGAGTCAATAAAAGGGCACACTCTGCCTGGCAACACTCCCTCTTCCTCGCACTATTTTGGCTTTGGTGTGTAGCTGTAGTACTCACCAGTCAATCCACTGCTCTTCTGCAGATTTACAGAGATGGATTGACATTACAAGGGTCAGGTTAAAGAGTGAAATATACGTAGAAAGAGATTGCACCGCACACCAAAGCTCAAAGGTGCTGGCCACCGAAAGTTAAATCCAAACTAATAAAGAAAAGGGTGCCGCACACTTAAAGTCCATAGAAAATTTGATAATTAAAAAGTCACAATGACGTTTCGGCACAGAGAAACGTCATCGTGACTTTTTAATTATACATTTTTTTATGGACTTTGCGGCATCCTTTTCTTTGTTATTAAAGAGTGAAATATGGCATCAGCAACTAGCCTGACCATCCTATAACATTTACATGTAACATGTATAGTCTGGCATCGATAGATAGACTTAACTCAATCGTGGGTATAACAAGGCAGTTATCTTTCAAACTGAGTTTGCACGCAATAGGATAGCCTATGACCAATCAGAGGAACGAACAATATGTAACACCAATTCAAAAGACCATTGTTTTCGGTGAACGGTGTCCAACGGCTTGCTACTAGACATACTGGCTGAGGAAATCTATTTGCCGCTGCAACAGTATGTTTAGATTTCTAGGCTAATCAGCAACACCATTTGCTAATTGTGTTTAAAATTACATGATATACTATTGATGAATTAATGGACGCCGTTCAACTTTGTTGACCAGGTATCACCTCTGTCAGTGAACTTTTGGTTGTAAATACAAGTAATGGATCAGCTTCCAGACAGACAGACAGATATGCAATTACCACATATAGCATGCAAAAATAAAATAAACACACAAATCGCCAGTACCTTCTGTCTTTGTCATTACTTAGTTTATATTGTAAGGATAGCCAATTTGTGAAATAAGTGGCAGCATTTGCTAGCATTTCTACTTGGCTAATGAGCTCCTTTGGTTATTGCACAGTGTGGCTGGCTGTCAATGTGAAATTGTGAAACAGGTTGTGCTTAATAGTGCTATAAGACAAAAAGCCTGTGGTGTGAAAAGCATATTTGTCAGTGATTTTTTATTATTATTATTTTTGCAAAACCACTGTAATTGGCATATCTGCAGAGGAGGTGCTATTGTTTTCTGCTATTGAAGTGGGCTTGTTCATCCTCAGAGGGTTTCTATTCAGTAATAGGATTGCCAACACACTGCCTCTCTTCCCTCCCAAAAATAGCCGTCTTTTTATTCCAAGACCCTGAGCGCTGTCAGAGGGCCTGACACCGGTTTGGATCCAGTTCTTATCAGATACAGTACCAGAAAGGACCACAGCAAGCCCAAGGCTCTCCTGACTTGGCATAGCAGACCCAAAGCATTCCTGACTTTGCATAGCAGACCCTAAGCATTCATGTCTTTGCCTGGCAGACACCATTGACTCGGACAAGTCAGGTCATTGTTAAACCTGCTGCCTGCAAAAGCATTCCATTACCATGTTGGTTAATTTTAACTATATCACAAAGGAGTTGTTCCTTGCCCTGGTGCCTTTGGGTGTTCTTTGTTAAAGTCTGTAAAGTGTTATGAGACAATTCTATTGTAAATGTCACTAGATAGTATGGGTTATTTTGGTAAGCTCATTGCTTGAGTTTCTAAAATACTGCATGTTAAATTACTGCTCTGTTCTCCTCACGACCTTACGTGCCAATTTGAGCCAGAAAAGTTTCATAAAACATCCATTGGGACTGACTAATACACAATTACTGTTTGCCCTGGCAACATTACCAATGCATCATTTATAGATGTATAATTACATAGTAATTACCATAAGACATGTTTTTTTTGTCTCTGGCACTTAACAGTGTGACATTTGTTTTGATAGCACATGTTTTGCTGTGCAAATAGACTAGAAATTAGTAACAACCATTTAATACTTTGTACTCACACATTCAGTTCGTGGTGTCAAGGTCATAATAAGTATTTTATCACAAGCGAGTCTGGATGTGCTGTTCTAGACTCGTAATTTTACATAGTAATCATTACCATAATAATTACAATCCAGCAGGCTACTGCAATATATAATTCAAAAGTTCAAAAAGAGGGAGGTTGCTTCCTCAACTCTAGCTGCACAAAGTGCGTTTTCCTTTCAAGTACGATGACCAAAATGTACATGATTAAAGGTCATTAAAATGTCAGGTGTTGCATCACTAGTCCAATCCGTTCAGTTGTTTAAAGTCCCTCTCAGTCCTCCGTGACATTCTCCCATTTACATGACCAGCTAATGGACACCCCCCCTCCTGCCCCCCCCTCTCTCTCTCTCTCTCTCTCTCTCTCTCTCTCTCTCTCTCTCTCTCTCTCTCTCTCTTTCTCTGTCTGTCTTTCAGCCCCTGACACTCATCCAGAAAAGGCACAAATTATTAATGTTAATCATAATGGAAAAAGCACGCCTTTGCCCCATGACAAATGGCCGACCCCAATTGTTTCCTGCCCATCGATGCTGCTGGTCTGCTCGCAGAGATGCCATTAGTAGCACCAGCTCCAGATGGGTGGTTCTGCCGCTGGTGGAAGGAGCAGTGCAGTGGGGGCGTCACTTGGCCCTGTTAGAAATACCAGCTAGGTGGCAAGGGCAGAGGGCAAATCTACGCTTTATCCCTGTTCCCTGTTCCCTATTCTCTCTCTCTCTCTCTCTCTCTCTCTCAAATTCAAATGTGCTTGCATGACTGTTAAAATCCACAGTATTAGCAAGGCATTAAATACTGTATATAAAATAGTAGAATAAATAACATTAAGTGTATAAGTTATATTAAAATGAAAATAAATAAGACAGATATAGCAAACAAAACATTAATCTCTCTCTCTCTCTCTCTCTCTCTCTCTCTCTCTCTGTCTCTCTCTCTCTATCCTCTTGCCTATGCCATCTTTTTCAAGCCTATAAGAGCAGATCCCAGAACAGCCATATCTCAATAGCTTTCAGTTCCAAAATAGATCCACTTCATACAATGTATTCATACAATACAATATTCAGCACAATGTGTTGCTGCCCTACAGCTGCTGCCAACAACCCTTAAGCACAGAAAATGGATGCATGCAATGTCTTGTCCTGACATGGTGGACCTTGTATTGAGTATAGTCAGCATCGGAGGAATTCAATCTGGCAAAGTGCTTGATTGAATTTCAAGTTGTTGTTTTTTAGGGCTACATGTGAATCAATACATTTATAAATAAATTAATGAATGCATAAATAAATGACTGAATGAATGATTGGGTCATAAAGGCACCTTTGTCTGTATGTCCTCTTTGTTTGGAGACAACAGCCTTGAATCAGGTTATGCCCCCACTGTGGCCTTTAGCACAAATGTGTCCACCGAATGGTTTCCATTTAATCATAACATTCTTCCAGGAATCGTTGCATTATGCCAAAAACAACAACGTTTCACTTATAATGCACCGTCTGTTATAGTAGTGCTGATAACTTCTCATTGATCCATTACTAATTCCCAAACACATTACAGCTTATAAGCCTGACAAAAAGGTACTGTTCCAGTACTGTAGATGTTTTAAATAAACTTTTGAGAATATAAAAAGCTACTAGCTAAATTAAACTTTTAACAGCCATATCGACTTCCATACAGTGCTCAACAGCACCTACTGTATTTGTTTGTTCTATATCAAAGGTCTCCGCCTCATTCTACTTCTCCCTCACTCACTTTTTTCCCTCTTTTATTGTGTGTGTGTGTGTGTGTGTGTGTGTGTGTGTGTGTGTGTGTGTGTGTGTGTGTGTGTGTGTGTGTGTGTGTGTGTGTGTGTGTGTGTGTGTGTGTGTGTGTGTGTGTGTGTGTGTGTGTGTGTGTGTGTATGTGTGTAGTGCTGAAGTAACACCAAAGAACTGAGCTAATGGGTGAAACAGCAGGAAGAGACAAAGTTCTCCAAATGTCCCCTGATGACATTAATTATACCCTGTGATTCAGTGACCTTCTCCTGAGCTGTACCTGATGATTTCAGTTAATGTATATCATTCTGTCACTGCTTTAAAAGCTGTCATACTGTACGTAGGCTGTGGGGGCTAGCTTGAGACCCTTGAAAGTCTCTCTCTCTCTCTCTCTCTCTCTCTCTCTCTCTCTCTCTCTCTCTCTCTCTCTCTCTCTCTCTCTCTCTCGGGTGTGTGTATGGAACATTTTTTTTATCTCTCCAGTGACTGTTCTGTGACTCAGACGGCACTCATCATCTCACTGTGGTAATTTCATGATTTGACACATAGAAACTGTCAGTGTCCACCAGTAAAACATTTTTTTTTTTTTTTTAAGTCTCTCATCTTTTTCTTTTTTTTCTACTAGTGTTACAAAGTTTAGACTTCTGAAGGGCCTCTTCTCTTGATGTGCTGGCTGGGTGCTTAAGTGTAGTTTCTTTCTCCATGACGGAAGAGAACAGCTAGTGAAGTGGATCTTAGTTGAAATCAAATGAACTGTAAAGCTTCCACAGATGATAGCCTACAACTGCACATCGGAACAGAATCTTGCTGCTGTTTCCAAGACTGCAGTGGCCGAGTGTTCTGCCAAAACTATATCAGCAGAACCCCATGCAGTGTCCTAAAGGACTAATGCCCAAGTCATTTGTGGAGGGTACCTCTAGACATACACATGCCTGTGTGCACACAGTGTGGTGACCTTGTCCCTTTTTTGTCCATCTGAAGGAGGGGGGAAATAGTCTGTGTAATGAGGTGTGGTAGCAGAAATGGTGGTTAAATGTTTCATATCTCTCCGTGGTGCAATCTCCCTCAGATGCATGCAGGCAGCTCCTCAGATGATCTATGCTCTGAGCGCACGGTCAGATAGGCAGATTGATCCCTCCCTTCTCTCCCTGCTCTCTCATGCAAGTCCAGGCTTCATGATGGAGTTTATTGGCTTGTTCAGAGCCCACATCAAACTCTCCACTATATCTGCTAATCTGGTGGGAGTAGAACAAGCATCAGTGGTTTCTTTCTATTATTCCTGTCATAAAGGCCATTGAGCATTTTGAGAACGGCATGAGCCGCTAGGATACCAATACAAAATATATGCAAACGTGTTTACTGTAACAAGCAGCTTGCTATGGCTATGTGGGAGGTTAAAGGAACAGTTCACCTCCTCATGGAAATTAGTTATTCACCTCCTTACTAGCAGTTACATATGTGGGTAAAAGCATTTTGGTGCTTGCATTTTTCTAGTCTGGCATCCCCAATTTCCCCCATTTTTTAGCTTTAGCTAATAGCAACTCTTTGGCAACTTGACTTTCCAGTGCCTATGCTAAGCTAAAGGTTGTATTGGGGTTGTCAGACTAGCATGTATTGAGACCAAAATGCTCTTACCCACATATGTAACTCCAGGAAAGGGGGTGAATAACCAGTTTTCATAAAGAGGTGAACTATTCCTTTAAGCCTGTAACTTAAGCAAACAGTCATTAGGTAAGATGGGAGGTAGATTGATCTGCTGTCAGACCTGAGTGGATACGATGTGGCAAATGATTGAATCTGTGATCAACCAATAAAACACATTGCAACACACAAGACAGAAACCCATAAACCAAGACATGTCCATTGTTCAGTCACCAGAAAATGTCACGCAGAGCCTACTGTACTCCTCCCTCGGAAACTCGACAATGGGACAATCATCTTTGACCATTGACTTGAACATCCATGTGATCAACAGTGAGTGAGTGCACCAACCCTGACCAACCAGGTCCACCTCAACAAAAGACAAAAATCTAATCTCAATCTCTTTGACTGACCAGATAGATACATAGTGACAAAAGACAACAACCAAATCCCAATCTCTGTTGTGACGACCAGGTTCATAACGACAAAAGACAACAACCTAATCCCAAACTCTGTGGACATGTCCCATGGACTCTACAAGGCACAAACAGCATGCCAGTATTCGAGCAGAGGGGGAAAACGGTTGTGGTTGTGGCCGTGCAGAGCAGAGCAGAGCAGAGCTGTGCTGCGCTGCCCGTCCCTGCCACCTTCTTCGCTCGTAAATCACAGCGGGGAGCTTAAATGCAGTGTCATGCGCTTGGCTGCGGTGTGCTGGGCTACAGGGTTTTCTGTTGAAAATAAATGGGAAGGGGTTGGGAGTGAGGGGTGCGTGGGGGGATGGGAGTGTATGGAAGAAAAAAAAATGGGGGAGAAGAAAATGGGAAAAAAGATCATCACTCAACTTGGGGCTCTGACCCTTCCTTTTCCTCAGTGTGTCTCATAAAATGCAAGAATTTGTGTGTGTCTATGTTTGTGCTTGTGTGTTTCTCTGTGTGTGTATGTACGTGTGTGCTAGTGTGTGTGTGTGTGTGTGTGTGTGTGTGTGTGTGTGTGTGTGTGTGTGTGTGTGTGTGTGTGTGTGTGTGTGTGTGTAGTGAGTGCAGGCTACAAGAATCACCCACCCAACACAATTAAACTCATTCACTCATTTACAATTATATGAACTCCTTGCATTTAATTTTCAGTGTAACAGTGTGATGGTGCGGCTCAATGGTGTTTTTTTTGCCACCAATAACAACACCTTCCAGGCAGCACAGCCTAAAAGGCATTACCTTTACCTTTACCCTAACCCTAAACCTAACCCCTTCAACCCTCATCCTAACCCTAAATTGGGAGGAGGGGTACCTTGAGGGCAGCGCTGCCTGGAAGGCACCGTAGGGCAAAAAAATACCAAAGACAGACAAGCAACTGTGTGACTGTTGATATACTTTTGTTGCACCTGTGCAATGGATGATACACCTCCCTTATGTGCAATAAGCACACCTCTGTTTAACATGCCAAAGCGTATGCCCACTGTACACAGGCCGGGCCAAAGCACCTATTTGAGACCTCCCCGATGTCGTTATGCTAATCACAGGCCTCTGCCAAATGCAAGTACTCAGGGGAGATGGAGTTCATGGATGGTTCTGGATTGAAATTACTGGCAAGGAGACCAATGGACTTAAGTTACATGAAGATTATCCAAAATAGGTAACACTTTGCGGTAAGGGTACATGAATTATCATGAATTCATGCATGAAATCATTCATGATAAATTCATGATTCATGCATTATTTAATCTCTGAAAGTCTAATGAGTTATCAGGAATTAACATGAATTCATTGTTTGTCATTAATGACCTCCTGCTGAAATAGCACATGATCTTAAGTATTAGTTACTCTGGGTACATCATCATGAGTCATGATTAATTAGCATGAGTCATGATTATTAGCATGATCATGATGAATTCATCATGTTTGTGCCCCCTCAACTAAAGTGTTGACATGGTTAAATTGGTAAAATGTGGTTGACGTATGGCGTATGACTAGGCCAAAGTAGGCTAAATAAGTACTTTTATTATATCAAATTATATCAAATTCTTTTGAACAAAAACATCATGATCATGTGTAATTAGTCATGACTCATGATGATGTACCCAGAGTAATTAATGCTTAAGATCATCTGCTATTTCAGCAGGAGGTCATTAATGATGAACAATGAATTCATGCTAATACCTGATGAGTCATTAGATATTCAGGGATGAAGTAATGCATGAATCACGAATGAATCATGAATCAAATCATGCATGAATTCATGATAATTCATGTACCCTTACCGCAAAGTGTTTACATTTTTAGTCATTCATTTTATTACAGTAATTCATTCTTAAGTCTCAAACTGCCTTTCTTCAGTAGTCTAATGTCTATACCATTGCGCCCTAAGTCATGTGGTTCCTGCAAGACTAAACAGCGGCCATTTCTGGACCACATAATAATGTGTAAAATTGGTCATATGAACGTGCCAGATGGTCCCATTTAAATTCATCCCCTGGCTAAAGTGACTTTGAGACAAGATGATGGTCCTGCCACAACGATTACGGTATTACTCCACCGTCACTAACCATGACTGTCTGTGAGGCTGGCTTGCAGTAAACACCCCGTGATTCCAGCCGTGTAACTGGGCATAGAGGCCTCAATAAAGGATGCCCGTCAGCTTAAAGAGTCAGCTTTAAAGACTATTAGCATTGGCTGTCAGCTAGTGTGGGTATAATTGTGGACTAAGCATCTGAGTCACAGCAATTTCAAACAATAGCAACACTGGAGTATCCATCATTAAGTGCCCTAATGCTGTTAAATGCCTTTGCCATACATCACAAAAGACTTGTATGTGCTTGTGACATTGCTCTACTAATCTTATTCTTCTGTGGTAGCCTATATAACTAAGCCAGCGATGTGGCAGGGGATCTGTTTTTTGCACGACAGAGAACAACAGTACATACAGTCAATAATGGCATAATGGCTTGACATCCTTAAATTCAACATCCCTTCATCGCCTCTGGAATGCATGAAACTTAAATCGACCTATAGCAGAGTAATAGATGTCTTTTGCATTTACCTGTGGGGAGAGTGTGTTAGGATTCAATACAGTAAGCTGTCTGACGGGTTGTTCTGATGATGAGTTAGATGGTTTTGTTTGTGTCCCCTTTTTATCTAAATCCCAACAGATCCTCCCTGGATCCTATGTTTCACTCTTATCTCATGTAGAAAATCAGCACAACGGCTCTTTTAAGCCAAAAAACTGATACTGCCACACAGCCTTTTTCCAGCCTGTATCCTATAATCAACGCCATGCAGCAAGTCATATTTTTCTTATCATCATTCAAAATGCATTTGCTTTGATTAATGTCAGGCTACCCAGCGAGAGGAAGAGGATGGCCTAGTTCAGGAGGATTGGGTTCAGAAAGTCAGCTTTTGGTGTGTGTGTGTGTGTGTGTGTGTGTGTGTGTGTGTGTGTGTGTGTGTGTGTGTGTGGTTTCTTTCCAAATGGGTCTAAGTGGAGAGGATGGTCGCCGAGTCAGATGGCTGGGTCTGGGGCCACTAAAAGCTCTGAAGCCAAGTGCTGACCTTTCTCTCTCTCTCTCTCTCTCTCTTACTCTGTCTTTCTCTCTCATTCCCTCTCTTGCTTCATGTGTGTCGTTCTTCGAAATGCCTCTTATTTTCTGTCGCATCTCGCATTAGAAATGGGGGCTTCAGCAAGTGAGTGAGAGCAAAAAAAAAAAGGTCAGAGAGAAACGAGAGAGAGCAAGCGACAGAAAGAGAGAGAGAGAGAGAGAAAGAGATAGCGAGCGAGAGAGAGGGCAATGCACAGAACAAACATACGAAAGTCAGAGAAAGAGATGAAAAAAAGAAATCCATTAAAATCTGCTGAAATATTAAGGAAATACACCTTCCTGTTTTTTTTCTTTCCTTATCATTTCTTTCCATTTCCACTCTCCTTTCGTTTGGCCGAGTATGTAATGAATGATTTAGCTCACGTTGGATGTCTCTTTGTGGAGTGAAAGGTTAGATGGAAACCGTGTGGTTCTGTCTGCAATGACACTTCGCCCTCTTTTCAGTTCCTCTCCCCCCCCCCCACCCCTCTCTCTCTCTCTCTCTCTCTCTCTCTCTCTCTCTCTCTCTCTCTCTCTCTCTCTCTCTCTCTCTCACACACACACACACACACACACACACACACACACTCACATACAGATATGCATACACACATAGAACCTTTTAGCAACTGAAAAATAACCCAAACAGTTGAATGGCTCAGCAGTCATATACTGTTAATCTTTTTCTGAACTCAACTGAGCAAACCTTTTCACAGTACCTTGGAGGACACTAGAATCTGTTTTCCAAATCTCTGAGTTTGTCAAAGTTAAATCTTTACACACTGCCTTGTGCTACCCGGCTGCTCGCAGTGTTTGCTGTACTGAAGAGATCTCGCTAGGTGAATCCCTCAAGGCCATGAAATGTATTCATTTTTCCTGCTCAACCTTGAAAACCAGAAATAAGACTGAACAACTCCTCTATAAAGTACAGAGTTCAGGGGTCTGTTTTGTGCTTATTTTCCTTCAATTTATCAAAGCGGGTGATGAGCTACAGTAAAACGTTGGGTTGCACACGTAAAAACAATCTTTAGCTGCTTTCAGACATTATAGATAGCTCTGAAGTGAATTCAAGCATGAGCCAGCTAAGTGCACTAGTTAGCAAGTGGAACAAAATAATTTGGAACAGCATAGACCGAACACGAATGAGAAACACTTTACATTGAGTCAAAGGTAACTCAGATCTTATTTTCGGTTTTGAATAATCAGTTTCCATTGATTCAGTGTAAAGTGCTTCTGCGTTCGAGTTTGATCTATGCTGTTCCAAATTATTTTGTTCCACTCGCTAACTAGTGCATTTAGCAGGCTCGTTCAACAGGGATATGCTTGAATTCAATCTGGAGCTATCCTTTAAGTCCAGTAATTAGGAAGACATTTACTCACTGATATTAGCCTACATGACACAGACAATTCAGACATGAACCTCAAACTCTGTGTTAGATAAAGTTGTACAGGTTAGCCAGTAGAGGGAGCTCAACAGATCAATGGGCTATACTCTTTCTTACGAAGAAATTTGGGTAACGCTCACAGTAATTTACAGTCTGTGTAGTGCTGGGAATGTAGTGGGTAAGAATGGTGTAACAACATGTCAAGGGATAAATTATTGAGTACTTACAGCGTTAGTTTGACGGAATAGCACACAGTAGCCTAAAGCTTTATTTTACAGCCTGTGAAATACTGGGTAAGAAGTAGGTAAGAACAATGCTACAGGTACTCTGACATGGCTGAGGTCTGCACTCTCCGAGTGTTATTCTGTTTGCACAATGTTGTCAAATTGCAAAATGCATTATGTTGCAAATGGCATTTGCTGGTGTGGTTTTCTAAAGGGAAACATAAAGATATGTCGGCTAATGTCACCGCATAGCACAATGAGAGGTTCCATAGCCTCATTTAGCCTACAATGTCTGAGTCACAATCAAAATGATCAAATTGATCAAATTTCAGAGGAATCAAAGCGCAGCAAAATAAGGGAAAATTCGGTCAGGTTTTTACAGCAATCAAGCCTAGGCCACGACTGCTGTGCTGTGCCTGTTCAATTCAATATTCACCCTACTTCACATTAGACATCGCAATTACTTGTACCTTGTCTCTGTGGCACTCCAGATTGCTACACTTTTCATTCATTTTCAGGTGTGGTACTCATGATTTATGATACACCCAATCTGATGAGAAGGAGTCTAGACAGAACTCTAACTACTTTCTAGTCGTTTGCATTATTCCTGTATACTTGTGCAGTTCTTGCAAAGTAGCCTACACTGTAGTTAATTCTTTGATCATATTTTTTGTTACGCTGTTCTTGCCTACCTCTTATTCAGTACTTCACGGGCTGCAATCTAAAGCTTTTCTGTCAATAAACATGGAACCGTTCACCACAAATTCTACCCCTGCTATCTCATTAGACACTGCCTTTTTATAGGATAAGGATTATGCAGGGTTTTTTTTTTGTTTTTTTTAATCCAGATGCATGTTTTTGCTAGATAATTACATAGAAAATGTGCGTAATTGGCCAAAAATATGAAGACAAAACACAAAGTTTTGTCCTGGTACTTGTGCTGAAGTGATGCTGCCATTATGTAAGGGTTTTTTGTTTCATCTTGTGCAGGTTATGAAAGACCGTTTGAAAGAGCAGATTTGGGTCAGAGTTGGAAGACACTACTGAAGAGCTAATAAGCTCAGCTTGCCGACAAGTTTTGACATGTTTGATCTCACCTCTCCTTCGAAAACACACCTTTTTAAATAAACTCTCTCTCTCTCTCTCTCTCTCTCTCTCTCTCTCTCTCTCTCTCTCTCTCTCTCTCTCTCTCTCTAGCTTCTTTCTACCTCTCCCTCTCTTACACACACACACACACACACACACACACACACACACACACACACGCACGCACGCACGCACACACACACACACACACACACACATGCACCCTGGGCTCATATACCTGAGCATGGGGTGAGATGTGATTAAACAGGCCTCTGAAGAGCCTTGTGGTTTAATAGCCTAATTAACTTCCTGCCCCTCTGTGATATTTTTTGCACATCTCCATGGAACCAGTTCAAAAAAAAAAGAAAAGAAGAAAAGAAATCAATCTATTTACCTCCAGCATGCCTCCCCTATAGGGTTAATTGTGCGTTAAATAGCACTGCAGTATACAGTCCTGTGTTTATGTATCGTTCTATGCATCTCTCTCGCTCTGTCTCTTTGTTGCTTTTTCCATCAAGCAACAAGGCTTATGAACACTGAGTCAGAAATGACAGCCTATACCTGTGCCTGTCAGTCTTCACACACACACACACACACACACACACACACACACACACACACACACACACACACACACACACACACACACACACACACACACATTTTATACACTCT
>JAODXP020000030.1:10322587-10326366 GCA_027497455.2 Sardinella longiceps
CAGCCGCGGTATTTTAGCTACAGTCTGAGCGGCAGGTCATTTGTCCCGGGCGGAATTGGCTACAGCGATAGCATCAGGGCTGCTGCGGTCGACTCTCTCTCTCTCTCTCTCTCTCTCTCTCTCTCTCTCTCTCTCTCTCTCTCTCTCTCTCTCTCTGCCCTGTCTTCTTATTTTTGTGTGTGTATAAGTGTGTGTATGTGTGTGTGTGTGTGGTGTGGTGTATGTGTATGTGTGTGTGTGTGTGTGTGTGTGTGTGTGTGTGTGTGTGTGTGTGTGTGTGTGCGTGCATGTGGTGTGTGTTTGTGTGTGTGTGTGTGTGTTTGCAGCCTGGAGCCAGACCTGTAGCTCAATATTCTCTCTCTCTCTCTCTCTCTCTCTCTCTCTCTCTCTCTCTCTCTCTCTCTCTCTCTCTCTCTCTCTCTCTCTCTCAGTCTGTCTCTCTCTCTTTACATTTTCGTTTCATGTTTGTTTTCTCTGCCCTGCTTTTGCTTTTCTCCCTTGTCTTCCTCCCTCTCTCTCCTCTTCCACCCTTCTACAGAGAGAGGCATCATCACTTCATCCTAAACCCCATCCATCCCAGCACATGGATAAGCAGGCATTGCTAACTAGTCATGGGGCAGGGAGTTAAACTCTTCCTCACACACACACACACACACACACACACACACACACACACACACACACACACACACACACACACACACACACACACACAGAATAAAATACCCCGCAGATGTGTCTTTATTCTGAGGCACACAGTTCAATGCCCTTAATTAAGGTTGTGACTGTGACGTACTCTCTCTCTCTCTCTCTCTCTCTCTCTCTCTCTCTCTCTCTCTCTCTCTCTCTCTCTCTCTCTCTCTCTCTCTCATTCACTCCTTCAGTGCAATTCTTCTTCACTCGGCACATTTTAATTTCCCTGCCTTGCGTCCAGCATTGCTAATAAAGGAGCAGAGGAGCCAAGGCTGCCTGGGGTAAAATGTGTTAACCCGGCCACACACACTTGGCCCCAACAAACACACACAGCTAACCGGGAATCCACCAACTGAGACAAATCTCCTATCATTCAGGCACACACACACACACACACACACACACACACACACACACACACACACACACACACACACACACACACACACACACACATAGAGTAAATATCACCCCAAACTGCAAGTAAGGTACTGTATCCTCACAAAACCACAAACCAAGCAAAGTGAAGTCAAAACCATCTTAATGTCCGCATTAAAACACACAGGATAGAATCATGTAATCTTTCAATACACGCACATACACACACACACACACACACACACACACACACACACACACACACACACACACACACACACACACACACACACACACACACACACACACATACACACACACACACACACACACACACAAGGTTTCCTTGCTCCTACCAGCATCGGAACCTGTGAGGTGAAACGCAGTTGGCTCACTACTAGAGGACCGGCAACAGCAACAAACACAACAGCAGGAGCAGCATCACCAGCATCAGCATCAGCATCATTAGCAGCAGCAGCAGCAGCATCAGTACCAGTAGGGTTAGAACACTATAGGACCACAACAGTGTAACCAAACCATAGAAGCATCCATACAGTACATGCATGGGGATCGGAGGTGCTCTCTTGCCTTACCTGCTTCCTCCCAGCCTCCTCCATCCATTAGAGACACTCAAATGCCGGCTGCCATGCCCTCCAGCTCAGGGAGACAGGGAGGAGAGAGAGTGAGAGAGAGAGGGAGAGATAGAAACAGAGAGAGAGGGAGAGAGAGAGAGAAGTGTCTGGAGGAAGGAAGGGGAGGGAGAGATACACAGGAGGAGGAGGAAAAAGAGGAGAGGTGGGAGGCTGAGAGGAGGAAGAGGGGGAGAGAGAGGGAGGAGGGTGGGGGGTCCTCGGAGTGAGCAGCCGTGTGTGCAGGCTCTACGGAGCAGCGGCAGCGGCGGCGGCGCTGGTGGTGGTGGTGTCAGCGACGGTAACCGTAGCAGCAGTAACGGCAGCGGCACAGGCAGCGGCGTTCTGGAGTGCAGCCTTGGTCATTCCAGCAGTGGAAGTGGCTCCGACGCTTCCCGCGAGCGCTTTCGCAGCGAGTCGAGAGGTGGGGGGGAGGAGGGGGGGAGACAGAGTGGTGGAGGGTTGGAAAAGGAGGGAAGGAGGTGGGGTTGGAGGAGAGAGAGAGAAGAGGAAGAGGAGGAGGAGGAGAGGAAGGGGGGGTGCAGTTCCTACATTTCTCAGGTCTCTTTATCCTTTCTCCTTCCCTCTCTCTCTCTCTCCCTCTCTTTCTTTCTCTCTCTCTCTCTCTCTTGTTCTCTGTTTCTGTGTATCTCTCTCAGTCAGATTCACATGTGAAGTTTCCCCTCGTTCGCTTTGCTCTCTTGCTGCTGCTCCTGCTGCTGCTGCCTGAGTCAAATCGCCTGTCTTTGTGCCGTGCCGAGGCTTGTGCTGCCGATGCAGAGAGCGAAGGCTTGAGAGAGGGAGAGGGAGAGAGAGAGAGAGAGAAGAGGGGATGGAGGGAGGGAGGGGGAGAGAGAGAGAGGGAGGAGAGACGCTTCAACCATCAATCAGGAATGAAGTGAAGGGGAGGGTCTTGGTAAGACTGTCAGTCATGGACAGATGTGTGTGTGTGTGTGTGTGTGTGTGTGTGTGTGTGTGTGTGTGTGTGTGTGTGTGTGTGTGTGTGTGTGTGTGTGTGTACATATGGAACAGATGTCAGAGATATATTAAACTGAATGTAATGTAGCTGTGATATCACACATTTCTGGATTTCACTCACTGTCCTTGGGCTCGTCCGAACACACACACACACACACACACACACACACACACATCGCATACTAATGTGTTATCATTCTATATAATAAACCTCTCATAAATCTATCTCCCCTCTCTCTTTCTCTCACGTTCTCTCTCCTTTCAGCGCCTCATCTGTTTTGCCAGCCATCCAAATACAGATACTATTGAAACTCTCATACACACACACACACACACACACACACACACACACTCACACTCCTAAACGACCTTTGTGCAACACCTTGAACTCTCTGAATGCCCATTTGCATGTCTCAAACACCCTGCAGTGTGGGTCATGACCCACTGCACTCACACACAGGAGACAGATGCACCATGGGATAGAATAGGTCCTCCCATCAGGTTCCCGTGGGCGGTTCATCTCCCAGGAGCCTCCGCTGTTTGCCAAGCCAATCAGACGCTAAAGAGCCCCAGAGCCCCAGAGCCCCAGAGGCGCCACTCACTGTAGAGACACGGGGGAAATGGAGGTGTGGGTCCATCATCATCATCACACCGTGCAGATATAGCACACCTGTACTCATCATGTCATGATGATTGCATACAGACACACACACACACACAAACACACACACACACACATACTGTACAAAAATACACACACCTACACACAAACACACACATGTGCATGTACGCACACACAAACACACATACACATCCGCGCACACACACACACACACACACACATACGCACACACACACACACACACACACACACACACACACACACACACACGCACCAGCACGCACACACACACACACACACACACACACACACACACACACACACACACACACACACACACACAGTTAAGCACACATGGAGCTCTCTCTAACAGGCAAGCTGCTGTGAGATCACAGAAACTCTGAAAGGTTAGGAGATGAGCAAGGATGATGGAGCAAGGAGAGAGAGAGAGAGAGAGAGAGAGAGAGAGAGAGAGAGAG
>JAODXP020000030.1:10326466-10331466 GCA_027497455.2 Sardinella longiceps
AGAGAGAGAGAGAGAGAGAGAGAGAGAGAGAGAGAGTAAGGGATAGAGGGATATAGCATGAGGTGGAGAGAAAAGGGAAAAACACAAAGATCAGAGCAGGTGAATAGAAATTCAAACAGAAAAAGAGAGAGAGAGAGCCAGAGAGAGAGAGAGAGAGAGAGAGAGAGAGATTGAGAAGAAGATGATGAAAGAAAGAGGGAATGGGAGAGAAGGTAAAAGAAAGACAGGAACAAGGGCAATGGGGAAGAGATATGAGAGGATTGAAAGGGAAACGGAGGGAATGGGAGACATCAGGTCTGAGGAGAGAGGGATTGACAGGCAGCAATGCAGGATAAGTGAAGGCAGGAAAGGATGGCAGATGGAGAGATAGAAAGAGAGAGAGAGAGAGGGGAGAGGGAGAGGAATGGCTGCAGACGCAGAGCTTGAGTCCCCCTGTCTGATAAAGGGAGCAGAGACATTTAGAGGGAGAGCAGGGGTAGCATACTAATCAGCTCTCCTCTCTTCTCCCTCTTTCGCTCTCTTCCCTCTCTACCTCCCTGACTTTCTTTTTTCATCTGTCTTTTACCTGCTTGCTCTGAAGCCTCTCTCTCTCTCTCTCACACTCTCTCTCTCTCTCTCTTTCTCTCTGTTTTCTTTCTGTATTTCTCTCTACCCTTCCATAGCTTCCTCCTGTGCTCCTTCTCATCGTTCTACACCTCGATTTCCTCTTCTTTCTCTCCCTCTCTCCCTCTCTCCTCCACTCTGCCACTGTAATTCATGTTCTCTCGCTAACCATCTCTCTCAGAGTGCATAAAGATTCTCTCTGAACAGCCTTTGCTATCACCTCCTCCTCTTTCTTCCTTCTCCTCTTCCTCTGATCTTCGTTCCTCTGCTTTTCTCCTCCTAACTGAATCCTATACCCATCCCCTAAAGTCCCTCTCTATCCCTCTCTCCCCTACCACTTATCTTCTTCTTTCATTCCCTTCATTCTCATCCTCTGCTCTTCTCTACTCTATCCTCACTTCTCATCTTCTCATTTTGTCTCTCTGGTCTCGGTGTGTTCCTATCCACATCCTTATCTCTTCAAACAGTCCTCTCTCTCTGTGATTTTGTTTCTCACCTCTCTCTCTCTCTCTCTCTCTCTCTCACACACACACACACACACACACACACACACACACACACACACACACACACACACAGAGAGAGAGAGAGAGAGAGAGAGAGAGAGAGAGCTGAATTATCTAACCAAGTAACTAACTTTACTAACAAATCTTTCCCCAATAACAAAAATGGTGTCAATATGGCACTCTCTGAACTGAACCAGATTTTCCACGTGGCTGCAAAAAGGCTGATCTACTGGTGAACAACAGGGAGAAAAAAGCAAAACAAAGAAAACAAAAACATGAAAAATGGTTTGACACAGAATGTAAAAATATGAGAAAAGAACTCAGACAATTGTCAAACCAAAAACACCACCATCCTTACAACAAAGATCTAAGAACTCAGTATTTTAAAACCCTGAAATGTTACAAACAGACAATCAAAAGAAAAAAGCAAATCTACACACACAATCTCCTTTCTGAAATTGAAGATTCCATCAACAAAAATGAATTTTGGGAGATGTGGAATACTTTGAACAAAAAAGAACCACAGGAAATTCCCATTCAAAATGGGGAAATTTGGATTGATCATTTCAAGAATTTATACAGAGAAATACACATCAAAGAAAACAATCCATATCCAAACCATATTAAAGAAAAGCTAAAACATTTTGAGACTATATTCAAAAACAGCCAAAATCCCCTTGACTATCCAATATCGATAGGAGAATTGGCCCAGCGACTAAAAACCCTTAAGCCCAACAAAGCCTGTGGCCCTGACAGCATCAGAAGTGAGATGCTCAAACATAGCTCAGTTGAGCTGCAGGGAGCTGTGCTCAAAGTATTCAATCTTGTTCTTAGTTCTGGCTGTTTTCCTGATGTCTGGAATGAGGGGGTCATCACACCAATTCATAAAAGTGGAGACAAATTAGATCCTAACAATTACAGAGGTATATGTGTGAGCAGTAATCTGGGGAAGGCATTTAGTAGTATTTTAAATGAGAGAATTCAAACCTTCCTTAACGAACACAATACCCTGTGTAAAAATCAAATTGGATTCCTCCCAAATCATCGAACTACCGATCACATTTACACCCTACACACCCTAATTGATAAACATGTAAACAACACAAAAAATGGAAAAATATTTGCCTGCTTTGTTGACTTTAAAAAGGCATTTGATTCTATTTGGCACACAGGATTATATTACAAACTTTTAGAATATGGTGTAGGGGGTAAAGTATACGACGTGATCAAATCAATGTATTCAAATAACAAATGTAGAGTAAAAATTGGCAAAAAACAAACTGAGGTCTTCACACAAATGCGAGGAGTGAAACAGGGCTGCAGCCTGAGTCCAACTCTGTTCAACATCTACATTGATGAGTTAGCGGTGCAGTTGGAACAGTCTGCAGGCCCTGGACTCGCCCTCCATGACAAAGAGGTCAAATTTCTTTTATTTGCAGATGACTTGGTGGTGATAAGCTCCTCAGCGTTAGGCCTACAACAGCACTTGGACCTACTGGCAAAGTACTGCCAGAACTGGGCCCTGTCTGTCAATCATTCAAAAACCAAAATCATGATTTTTCAAAAGAAACCCAGATGTCAGGAACACAGACACAGGTTCACTCTAGGTAGCACCGTCCTAGAGCACTCGATGCAGTATACTTACCTCGGTCTGGCCATTACTGCATCGGGAAGTTTCAGCATGGCAGTGAATGCACTCAAACAAAAAGCTCGTAGAGCACTATACGCAATCAAATCTAAATTCTATAGTATAAATATACCAATCAAAATCTGGTGCAAAATATTTGACAGTATCATACAGCCTATTGCGCTGTATGGAAGTGAGGTTTGGGGTCCACCCAGTATGCAGAATTACACTACATGGGACAAGCATCCAACTGAAGCCCTACATGCAGAATTTTGCAGATTTATACTGAAAGTCCAAACTAAAACACCCAACAACGCATGTAGGGCAGAATTAGGTCGTTACCCATTGGCAATACCCATCTCTCAAATTCTGGATGCACTTGAAATCTAGTCCCACAGACACACTTCATTTTAAAGCATTAAAAACCCAGGAACTGAACCCAGAAAAGAGTCCTCTTTGCCAGCTGGTACTGAAGCTCACTAACCCACTAACAAAAACTAATACCCATCGAGTTCAGACCAGTACTGCTTCCAATCCACAAATCAGTGTCAATAAAATTATCAAACAAACAAAAGAAAGCTATTTGGATCATTGGAGAACGCAAACCACAAACCAAAGCAGAATGAATTTCTATCTGACCCTAAATCGAGAGTACAAATTGGCAGAGTATCTCACCTCTGTCAGAGATACGAAAGCAGAGGCAAATCCTTACCAAATACAGGCTTAGTGACCACAAACTTGCAATAGAAACAGGTAGACACAGGAAAACCTGGCTACCAAAAGAGGAAAGAACTTGTGGTCACTGCCAGACAGAGGAGGTTGAGACAGAGGAGCACTTTCTTCTTCACTGCGAAAAATACAAAGAAATGAGAAAGACCTTCTTCAGAAAATTCAAAGCCAGGCAGCCAAACTTTGACACCCTCAACATTACTGAGAAAATGGCACTTCTTTCTGGAGAGGGGCCTACAGCTGCCTTAGCTGCTAAGTACGTTTCCACTTGCCATACCCTGCGAGACACTGGTTCAATGTAAATGTACAGTTTTATGTCCAATATCTATATCAGTAGAAAAGAAGTTACTTCTTTTCTTGTTCATAGAAAAGAAGTTTCTTCTTTCTTATCTTACTTTACCTTGATATCGATTTGTTACAAGCATGAAAGATTTTATCTTATGTTTAATGACTACCACTATTATAATCATTATTACTATTTCTATTACTATTACTTTTATTATTAGTTGTAGTATTATTATTTTACTGTTGTAATGTGTGTGTGTGTGTGTGTGTGTGTGTGTGTGTGTGTGTGTGTGTGTGTGTGTGTGTGTGTGTGTGTGTGTACAGTATGTGCATATGTATGTTCATACGTGTGTTAATAGAAAAAAAATATATATATAACATTAACTTTCTTGATTTTAAAAGTCTTAACTATACAATGTTACTGTGTAAATGTATGTAATTACAGAGTTTTTCTATATATTATTTGTATTACTGCTTTGGCAATACGAATTCTATTTTGTCATGCCAATAAAGCACTCTTTGAATTTGAATTTGAATTTGAATTTGAGAGAGAGAGAGAGACGCACACTTACACTCACTGTATCATCTCACTCCTTCTGGACCCTTTCATGTATCTTTCCCTTTCCCTTTTGTTCTTTCTCTCTCTCTCTCTTCTACTGTGTCTTCCATTGCTCTCTCTCTCTCTCTCTCTCTCTCTCTCTCTCTCTCTCTCTCTCTCTCTCTCTCTCTCTCTCTCACCTCTGTGCATGTGCATTATCTACTGAAATTAATTCACAGTCCTCCAAAGTACCCTATATGTTCTCCTTAACTCTCTTCCTCTATCCTCTAAAGTCATTTCTTTTTCTCCCTCCCTTGCTCCTTCCACCTCTATTCATAACCCAATCACATCCCCTGTCTGACTGACATCCCCTCCTCTCCTCCTCCTCCTCCTCCTCTTCCTCCCATCACTTTGCCTATGCTTGGCTCTTGCATGTCTGTGTTAAGAGTACGGCAAATGGGTCTTTTATGACCAGAGGACTATCAAGCAGTTGTTTTTATAATCCTTTTTGCTGACAGCCAGGGTCCTGCTATCTGTCTGTCGTATGTGTGTATTTGGTGAGAGGAGAGAGCTGGGCTCATTGTGCTGGAGGTTCTAAGATCCAGGGTAGCACTCAGGAAGAGCAGTGGCTTCTTCTCCTCAAGAGTGAACAGGGATTCAGCCCCTCATGGCCTCTGAAAAGGGCACCGGATGAGATGTTGACAGCAGTGCC
>JAODXP020000030.1:10338966-10358966 GCA_027497455.2 Sardinella longiceps
TAACCAACTAATTGCAGGCAAATACCAAGACATCAAGAATACTTCTCTATTGTTAAATACTGATGAATAACCTAATTAGTGAGAGAGGAAAAACAGAAAGAAAGAAGAAAACTTTTGAATGCTCACCAGTATAAAATAACTTGTCAGTCTGCAAAATAAGGAAACACAGTGACCAATCAGAATACTCTCCCTGTCATTCTGTCATGCTGAATCTGTTACTTTTGTCGGATTTTGCAGGAATTTGTGGGAGATTATGCAATAAACATTTATTTGCATGCATCAATAAGCCATTATTAATGTGCAGGAAACTAAAGAAGACCAAATTGCAGGACATATCAGGACCTATCAGGACAACACAGGACATATCAGGACCTTCAAGTTTACAAAATATCAGTAGAAAGTAACAAATGCTCGCTCCTGTCGTCATCTTTTGTGCTAAGATGGCAACTATTTTAGATACGTTACCTTCGATAATCCTGTGTCCTTTCAGTCATATAATAGAACACCAACACACTTCAACTCCTCTGACAGCCATCATCTATGAATAATGACAGTGTACTGTGTTATAGCGTGGTCTTGACACAAATAAAACCATTCCATTGAAGGCAAGCTGCAATGAATTAATACATTTTTCTTTCATCTGACAGAGAATAATGGAGGCTTTTTCATTCCCTGGTATATTGTCCTTAAGGAACATACAGTCTGGCACTCACCCCACTATTTTCTATCTGATCAAAACAGCCATGAGGAAGAAAAGAAGCTGATAGTGTGAGAACGAGAGAGAGAGAGAGAGAGAGAGAGAGAGAGAGAGAGAGAGAGAGAGAATAGTGTGTAACCCTTCTCTTCTTGTTTTGGACGAATCATAATTTCTCTGGAGGGCAGCAAAGCCTGACGTTCCCCATCAGACCTTATCTCATAGCTGGAGAGTGTAGTGTATCCGCCTTGGCCTTTTTATGTCCCCCTGTGAACATTACTATGGTGACCATTGTTCTTTTGCAAGTGTGACTTATGGGTTTCCTTTCCTTATCTTCTTTAGGTCTGCTCTGCTTACAATGGACTCCCCAAAGACCTAGCCAGTGTTGGCCTTTGATGGTGGAAGAGTAGGGTGTGTGTGTGTGTGTGTGTGTGTGTCTGTCTGTGTGTGTGTGTGTGTGTGTGTATGTGTGTGTGCATGTGTGTGTGTGTGTGTGTGTGTGTGTGTGCGTGTGTGTGTGTGTGTGTGTGTGTGCATTTGGTGTGCATGTGGTGTGTGTGTGTGTGTGTGTGAGTGTGTGTGCATGCATATGGTGTGTGTGTGTGTGTGTGTGTGTGTGTGTGTGTGTGTGTGTGTGTGTGTGCATTTGGTGTGCATGTGTGTGTGTGTGTGTGTGTGTGTGTGTGTGTGTGTGTGTGTGTGTTGGGGGTAGAAGATGACAGTGCGAGGAGACGTAAAAGGCTTTGAGCGAAGTCTCAGAGTCTGCTTCATGATTTATAATTCCCCCTCCATCTCACTCTCGTCTGCATATGTCACAAGGAGACGAAATTTTTCTTCATTTGCCCGACCTCGGTGGACAAGCGCTCAGGGCGAAAGAGGGATGTGGGGTAAAAGGGAAACGGATGAAAAATAGGAGGAGAAAAAAAAAATGTTGCCTCTGACACTGTCATTGTCTGCCCCACCCTTGACTGACTGTCACCCCTCACTCAATATCTACCCTACAGGGCCTTTCCCTCCATCCATCCATCCATTCATCCATCCATCCATCCTTCTTTCCTTCCTTCTCTTACTCCCTCACCTCTTCATCCTCTTGTCTCACATTCGTTCTTCTGATAGGAGTATCTAAGGCATATTTGTACACAACCCAGGTTAAGTTCATTTAATGATTTCTTAGTTTTACACCTTTTTTCCCACCAAGGCAGGACTTACAGTGTAAAAAAAAAAAAGTCAGATGCATTCTTTTGAAAATACCAGCTTTGCTTGGTTCGCTTTGCAGTGTGGGAACATGGTTTTGTGTTGGCTTAGAACATTTGGCACGGAATTTCAAATGTGGATAAGGAAGATTGAAATGTTTGGTTTCCGTTTACCTGGCGTAAATGTAGATGTAGGCCTAGTACTTCTCTGGCTCATCAAGGCAAGGATCCAAGCCCCTGGTTCTACATTCTAAGTCTCCATGTAGAGGATTGTGGGGAATGTAGAGAGACATCTTTCAGAGGTGGAGAAAAATAAAACATGAAATTTAGACTTCTCCTTTTCTTGACACTGTAGATTTCTACAGCAGTCTCTGTGGAATTATTTGAGCAGCACTTTGAGATGGACTGAATGTGTACTGAAGAGCTCTTTATTGCATTCATTCCTGTGGGACCTGCATATACCATAGATAAGCCATTCTGTTTGGAATCCCATGCTTTTTAGCTTTGCAGCAAACTTAGGATGAACCTATTATTAGCCTAACAGATTCTATGAAATGGGTTATAAATGCAGTTCTATTTATCTGATTCGGGGGAATGTTGGCGGTAAAGAGCTTGTCTGGCCATATATGACTTTTTTCTAATGGCACAGCCTGAAGGATGGTAAGAATGATTATGAGAGTCAGAGTTTGATATTAGATTATACATATGTGATAGCCTGGGCCTGCCCATACCTCCTGTTGCTGCATGAAATTTTGCAATCAAGTCAGTATGGATGGCCAAGGAGGCAATTTCCTCAACTCTCGAGCCCAGAAAATGCAGGACCCAATGAGAAACAAGCAGGCTGAAGGAGGCAAGCTTATGATGACTCTGTCCAGCTCTGTCCCATAACATTGACAGAAGTTTGATCGCATTTGATAGACGTTTAAATTAATCCTGCTAGTTTTGCCAGACCACAGTTCATTTGTTAATATGGTCGTGCAAGCCAGGCTACATATGTGACCATATTTCTCAGGTATCCAGTAAGGAATCCAGTCCTACAGAACAGGAGCACTACAGGGACTCAACAGGAGACGAAATGGAGAATTTAACTCATACTATGTCCATTTAAAGTGTCCCCTTTGCTTGATTGACATCCTGAAAAACCAGTGCCTGACTCAGTTCTTCTGTAAATGGCAAATGATAGGAAAATGGTTGAGGTTTCCCCTACAAGTTATAGGAGAGAGAAAATCTCGGTAATGCTACCAGAGTGTTCAAAAACTTTGGCTTAGAGCAACCTGGAAGGACATCTCTCTACAAAAAGATGAGCTTTTGATCAGACTTCATACATAAAACACTTACTCTCTCACACTTTAATGCCATGGCTTTTAAATCTGGGATAAATTCCCAGTGGGACAGATTATAAGAGCAGTGAGGCAGTTCTAGAGCTTGGGCCTTGCTTTTTGTCTTTTGTCTTTTGCCTTTTGTCTTTTGATGTTACTGATGCCCAATTATATCAGACACTTCAACGATTTCAGGTAATTATTTATTTATGCGAAACTGGCTGGTTATCCTCCTGGATTGTCCTTGATTTTTTTTTTTTTATTTCTGGTCTAACGCTGATATTTTCACAGGGTATGAAGATTATGTATTAGATTTTGATCAGAAGCTGATTAAATGTGCATATTTGCCTTTCATGTTGTGCAAGAGAAATCATTTTTGCCTCGTAATAGCCTAATAGACCAGTGTGTGTGTGTGTGTGTGTGTGTGTGTGTGTGTGTGTGTGTGTGTGTGTGTGTGTGTGTGTGTGTGTGCTCGTAATAGCCTAATAGACCAGTATTTAGCAGAATTATTGCACTTAAACATACGACCTGCGAGGCAATCAAAGCCAATTCAGGTGAAATATTTACTTCTTTCATTTTTCAATCTGCCGACAGGGTAGAGAAAAACAGATTTCATTGTGCAATCTCTGGATGTGGTGAAAAAGTCATCCAAAACTACTTAAAAAGCAATCAACTAATATTTGTACAACCAAACAACCACTGATTTGTACAAACTTATAAGCAGATGCAAGCAAAAACAGGCAAGTGCTGTATTCTTAGGGTAAAGATGTCACTGGAAACATTCATGCCACACTGAATTCGCCTTTTCACAAAACTCACTACTCTTTCACTGATACGGATATTGAATATATCACTCCCTAGAACTGTCTAGGAAGTATGTGAACCCCCTGTTCTGCTAGAAGTGAATTGCAATCACTGTGTCTGCTAAAGACATGCATGTTCATGGTTTACGTTTTATCTCAAACTGCTAAATGTTTCATGTTGAGTAGGTTCTAAATGTGTGTTAAATCTTTGCTTAGGGCTACTTGTCAAGTCAAACTGCTTCAGTGAATTTCCTGTTCTATGTATGCCTATAAGTCAAGCGACACAACCTGGCATAGACAACCTGTTTTTACTTAAAATTCATATTCAATCATAAAAAAATTCAATCATTACACGTACAACTGACTAGCATAAACATCCGCATTTAGAAAATGAATCCATCCAATGATTTATCTTTTTTTGTCCATTCAGTGAAGAAGAACCTGCTGTGCTGTCCAAACCTAAATTACACATTCCGGTGGAGTAATAGAGACACTCCATGTCCAGACAAAGATTAATGATTCTTTCTATGTCTTCCATACATATTGTCCCATTTTAGAAAGGAGCAAAGTTGACCAAAACAATCAATGCATTTCTCAGTGTTTTCATTCCTGGCATCACTAAAACTATATTATAGACCAAACATCATTCCTTTCAGATACTTTATTCTTCTGCTTGCATGTAAATCACTAAACCAGTCATTCAAGTCTAATGACTTAAACTGGTGCCCAATCCAAGAATAAAAGAACAAGCTTTCAGATTAGTCCATTGAGATACTGTCACACGGACCAGAGGAAGTTCAGAGGAAGTTATTCTCTGTGTGTGTGTGTGTGTGTGTGTGTGTGTGTGTGTGGGTGTGTGTGTGTGTGGGTTTGCATGAACTGGCAAACATCTTCTCTTCCATACCCAGGGCAGGATCTCTTCAGGTACCTCATTAATCCTCCTCCAGGGGTGTAGCATCCAGGCACTGCTGTTTGGCCACATGCCCCACAGATGCAGCTTGGTGCAGATTAGCTCCAATGAGGAGGACTGTTTGGTCCAGCGACCACCACCACCACCACCACCACCACCACCACCACCACGAGACTCCCACTCTGGGGCCAAGACCTCCAGAAGCACCTCATCAATCCCACACTGCAAGGGTAGAGCCAGCTAGGCTACTTCCGCCCACCCGTATGGCCACGTGCGCACTGATGCTATCGAGTACACCACGCCAAGTACTATCCTATCTCTAATGGGCCAGAACAAGGAAGATTAGATTCTCACTGGTCCACTATTAATTATGCTTACAGTCAAAGAAGAGGGGAATCTCTGGTCTTTCCTGATTGGGAATGTCTGAGTATAGCTGACTTTTGGAGCAGTGGGGGAAAAGCAGACTTTTGGAACAACTGCTTCATCCTGTAGAAGCCTAATGTGGCTAACTAATTTTGTGGACAATTACATGCAGATATTGGGGGTAATTACAGTACATGCAAAAAATTCTGTCACATTCACAATGCAAATAAATGACTATGTATGTATTTGAATGATGTGAACAATTATACATATATGAAATTTGACTATTTGCTCTGTTATGGAGGTCACAAGAATTTTTACAAAATATTTTCAGTAAGCGTGTAAAATTATACAAAATTTGAGTAATTGTTCTTGTTCTGTCTGTCACTCTCATGTAAAGAAAGTGCAGATCCAAATGCAAAATCATAATGGCCTCCCTTCTGAGAAAATTACCTTTATTTGGCTCAAAGTGCATCGTTATGGGAGGTGTCACTAAACAATTATAGTGCAGGTGGGCCACTGTACAGCCAAAACTGGCACTTTAAAGTTAATCAGCATGAAATGTTACAGCTTGTAGTGCTTCATTGTTAGAGCTGCAATCATTTTGGTTCATTTGGAAAGACCTGTGCTTTAGAAGGCCTACATGGGAGGCATTCACATTGAGAAGCTTCTGGTTGCAGCTGTTTCTTTATGCAACTATGTTAAAAGGGAAATGTGAAGTAAACATTACAGCAAAGCCATTTTCCTGGATACTAATAAGTACTTTTCATAGCTGAAGTAATTGATGCAGTTATTGCAGTTACCTTTTGTGCAGAAGACTTGCATATATTTTGATGATAATGATAATGTTACTAATAATAACAATAATACTACTAATAATAATAATAATTACTAAATAACAAGCTTTATTTGCATAGCACCTTTCATACAAATTTCAGCTCAAAGTGTTGTGCACATAAAAAAAGAAAAAAAAAATCATAATGAATAACTATTAATTTACAGAATGAATTGATCACATTTATAATTTTCTTCCCATTTTTCTTGTAAGTGGATTTACAAACCAGTCCTGTGTGAAGGGTAGGTGAACATGACTTGTGAAGGGTAGGTGAACATGAGTCAGCGAATGCTCCTCTACTTGTCTCGCTGCCAGAGTTCATGTCTGTGTGAAGAAAACACTTTCACTGTTCTAACAACTGTGTTCTGATCATCTGTTCTGAAGCAATCATGTGAGACAAATCTCGGTTCTGCTGTGATTTGAGGTGATTGTTGACTGCAGCTGCACATTCCCCGGAGCTTCAGGGAGGGAAAGATTCACAACACAGGCCTTCAGACGTTTAATAATACTGTTAAGGAGACTTAGAGGCTGGAAGGAAAGTTCTTTACACAATTTTTTCTGCTCTTCTCTTCTCCTCGTCAGTCTTTCATACACTACTCTCAGCGAATACATCTATTGAGCTGTGGAGTACAAAATGTTCTCTAAATGGAGAAAGCATTCCTTTCAAGGCCCTCGGGTTGTTTGAAAGGATGTTATACTCAAAAGGCTTTAGGAGAGGAGTGGAGAGAGAGAGAGAGAGAGAGAGAGAGAGAGAGAGAGAGAGAGAGAGAGAGAGAAAAAGGGAGAGAGAGTATTAATGTGACATTTTTGCTATCGCAACCCTGCGTGGCATGATAATCACATACACCAGCAGGCAGACATTTATAAAAAGCATTCTGAAATCCAGGGGAGAAAAGTAATATTCTGTCTGAAATTTTTCTTCAGCAAATGAAAATACATCTACATTAATTTTACATCTACATTTATTCATTTTATTCAGTGAAGTTGCTTTTTTTTTGTCCAAAGTGACAGACATTATTGCTAAAGCATACGTTCACTTTACCAGTCTGAATTCATTGGAAATCTAACCCACTACATCGATATTTGTGGTGTCCCGCTTAGTGGATGATCCTGGAAAGGCACTGTATCCATTTTTAACCATGAACTTGACAAAAATATATATTGACAAATTCAAGAGCCACAGCCATCATTTAGATGCAATGACTTCTTTTTAAGTGATGAACCCAGGGCTGTTTTTTAGTGCAGTCAAAATTAACTGATTAATCATGTGATTAATCCAAAAAATTAACTCAGATTAAAAAAATTAACTCAGATTAATCCTGATGGATATGGGTCCATTTTCATGGCATTTATTATGTTAAATTTCAGACAGAAAATGGCTCGGCTATCAAGTCAAACTATACACAAAGATTATGGCCTAGTTCCTGACTGTCCAACAACATGTTTGGGGAACCCTTGGGGTGGGGGGACAGGTGTAAATTGCCTCATTTGAGAAGAACAGAGCCTTTACAGGACAAAATAAGGATCCAACAGACCCTAGCATCCAACTTCTTACTGGAGAAAATGAGTTGCGATTAAAAGTGATTAATCACGATTAATCTTTGTAAAATGTTGTGATTAATCAGATTAATTATTTTAATCGTTTGACAGCACTACTGTTTTTTATAATATGAGGCTCAGGTGTTAACCTATCCTGGCTAGGCTGTGTTGATCTCAGGGCTATTTTGAAGGCCGTGTGGCAAGTCGTGGAGGTGGAGTGTTCATGGCTGAAGGGACATCAGAGGTATCTTGAGAGGCCTCTTCCATTTTTCATGCATCCATTTGATTTGCACACTGGCCCTGTCATGTCCGCTCACCGGCATCCAGAGCCACCATTGTGGCAGTGGTCCGCAGGCAGGAGCCTTCAGATACAGCCCAGTCGTGGCCCAAGTCTGGGCCACAATCAGCACAGTGTCAGCAATGGCACTCTTGCATGGGTATCTATGAATAAGTTAGCAAGCTCAACTGGGTTTACCTGTTCATTTATTAAGTACCATAACAGTTACTTTTTCATGGGTTCTATTTCTCAGTGAACGAGGTGGAAAGTATGCTTGTGGTAGTGTTTTTTTTTTTCTTTTCTTTTCTTTTTCTTTTTTTTCTGAGGAGACATGTGGAATGACTGGCAGAGCGGTTGGCGGGTTTTGGAAAGGTAGAATGAAGTGGAAGGTGTAATCTCCATCCAGGTGATTCACGGGAACTACTTGTCCAAATTTAGTAAGTGGTGTTGAAGTTGCCATGTCAGCTTATATCACTATGATCAAGAGAGACAGGAGCCTTATTGGCATAATGGGTTTCTGATAGCCATGGTCTTCTGAGCAGAAGGATCTTCAATTCAGCTCTCTAGCTGCAATGATGTTCTTTTATTTTTTTCATTTGAGATAAAACCACTAAACCTCCAAAGGAGGTCATGGGCGAATCTTGGGGAATGATGGCAAAGAGGCAATTGTGGGCACAAATCCATGGAAATCTCCCAATGGAAATGTCCAATTGCTTTTGGTTGACCTGTTTAGGTAGTGAAGAGTGGAGTGGCTCTGGAGTGTACTGGGACCAAAAGGAACGGATGTGGTATGTAATGTCCATCATATTTATCATCTGAAATGCTCTAAAATGAATATGGGGACAAGTCACCAGGGGAGGAATGTAAGGACAGAGCATGAGTGCAGAGAAATGGAATCGGAATAGCCCAGGAAACTTCTAGAATGAGGGGATTGTCTGTCTCACGGTTGCCATTTCAGCAGATGAGTCTATAGACCCTTTCTGTGTTTGTAAACATTCCGTGTTCTAACGTTCTATAAACTGCAACTGGAGGCAGAAAGCCTCCAGAAGCTATCAGAACCAATACAAAAGTGACCGTTTTCAGCACTGTCTTTTAATGCTTTCTCAACAGCCAATGCTACATTTTATAATTTTGGCGTAATCTATCAGATGTATACTAAATAATATCCAACTACAGTAGCGATCCTGTATGCCTTACAGTGTTTACAAATTGTATGAGTTAAGGTGCACTTAAAGAGAAATGCGCTTAATCCTATGGGAAAACGACTAACGTTAGTAACGTCACAAGGTAGGCGATCTACCGTCAGCTAACAAGCTAGCGGGTTATTCGGTGGTAAAGATTGGCTTTTAGGCGTAGTGTTAAAGTGATACAAAATCCCTGTGTTCAGTTAAATATGTGGAGACTGTCGATAAGTTTGTTTGCTTTGACAAGTGGCTTAAATCGAGAGAAGTCGCTCCGGGTGGCAGTAGGCATCACTACGTTATCCAGCAGCCTAAGAGGCAGATAGCCACCTGTGCCTACTTTCAGTCTCTGAACTTTGGGTACTCGTTCAATCATGTTGGTGGACATATATTTTGTTGTTTGTGAATCATATCGTGTTAAGAAATAGATTCTTGAGTTATATTATGATGACAAGCTATATTTTCAAAGATGGGGAAAGTTGTCAAATTTACAGCCATGTCTATCAGAACAGACGATTTTCTGCCTCCAAAACTCAACTCATGGAATTGTGACGTAGCTTCAAAAAGGGTCTATAGTGAATTGGTCTGCCAGTAGCCGAAGAGAAGGTCAGAGTTTTCTAAGGAACTATATAAAAAAAGAGTTATCCAAAAAGTATATTTGATGTCATGCTGTTAACTATATGTGATAAAATGTGATCATTCTTTCTCTGTGTGAAAAGGTGAACACCCATCGGACGCATATGCAACGTTACACAATCAAAAAAATCTGACAAGCTGTGTTCAGTGGGTGCCGGTCTTTAGAGTCAGACATCCTTGATTAGTGGATATGTTTTAAACAGCAGGTAAGAGTCAAATGATGGCATCCATTCTACAACTGTAATACAAATTCACCACTTTGCCATTTCGCAATAGAGCCTCAACCAGAGTTGAGTAGTCTGGTGCAGTATCCATTTTCCACTTGATTCCCCTGTTAGCATCAAATTTACACTAGCATGTGACATTAATGCGCTATATATATCATTTAAACACAGTACAGTGTGAGAATGCTGTGTCCGAGTTTAATTTCAGAAATAGCTCCTTTTCTTTAAGTGCCTTTAGCCATGTGATAATCACCTAAGTGCCCACAGCACGGCTCAGAGCTGAGTGCATCAGCATTTGCAGTTTTCATGAGCATAAATTATGACTTAGAACATGCACTGTACCTGCATGCGTATCTCACCGCACACACAAAAAAAGCCCCATCCTACTTCCAGCTTCCATCCGGTGCTGTCAGTTTTTTGATAGGCATTACGAAGGATTTGAGCAATCAAAGTTAACACAGCGTGAAACTTAAGTTTGTTTGTTTTTTTTCTTTTTTTTTTTTTTTACTTCATCTGTGAGTGAAGTCAGAGCTGAGAGCAGCTGAGTTAATCGATGAAATCAGAGCAGGGCAGGTGGTCTCCTAATCTTGCATGGTGTGTACTTACTTTACCATACTTTGCCCTCAGGGTTACCTACTTGTTAAGCTACCGCAAAGGCACTTCTTAAGAGAATCATTTTTTATTAGGTTGATGCACCTGACTGCAAATGAAAAGGGGACGTTTAGACTGAAAGCTTCTACAAATGTCTCTGGGAATAAGAAAAACAAGCACTCTTGTTCATGCTCACGAACATGAAAGGCTCTGGTATGCTCACTCTTACTTCTGTAGTGGGCATAACTATTGTATGTTGCAGTGTTGGACTAGTTGGACTATGTATTGACTTTGCGTTTTTATTGTATATTAGAACAGTGCTTGGGGAGTAAATACAATACAAGAACAACAGACTGCACAATGTTCTTTGTAACCCATAGGTATTTATTTAAAGAGGATATTTATATTTATATAAATTTATATTTATATAACCATAAGCATTTAACAGTTTATTGCTCTAAGAATGTGCCAATTTTATTTTAATTTTTAATGAAAATAATACATGTGTATATATTTTGTCTTCATGGTGAGTTTTCCAAAATCACAGTCCAAGTTCCATCACAGCATGTAGCACGAGGCGTTTGGAGAGGCCACCCTTGCTCCGAAAGGACCTATAAATAGACAGCTTTTCCTCTCCGCTAAGAGGAAGGGCACAAAAACAAACACCAGGCCCCAGCACTCTTGACACCCTTCACCAGAGCCTCCCCTCCCGGTGCTTTGGCATCTGGAGCGAAACTGCATCAGCCATGCTGCATCGTGCGGCTCGGCTCTCCGTGCCATCGCTCTGAATGAACCGTGGCATCTGCATACCGTCTGAGGCGGCAGTGCCGGTGTCTGTGGCCAAAAGCGTGATGCTGCTTCCTCCATGCTGCGCGCTGTGTGTTTGCCTATCAACCCCGGACACCTGTCTGTCTGTATTCATTCACATGCCACCCCATGAAGGAGGTGCTGCTGCTTAAATCAATGTCTGCAGGATGGGGGGAAGCAGAGGGGCCTTTTGCATGGGCCTCAAAAAAAGAAATAAAATAAGAAATCTCTTTTCATTTTGCCGCATTAGCTGTAATTGCCTTCCAAGGTGGTCTCGGTTTTCATCTGCGCGATAACGACGACCCTGCGGTTTCGCCTTCCCCCAGTCTGTGTAATTTTTGCAGTATCGTAAGACACGTAATAGTATTTCATGTTGAGATGTTTGTTTGAATTGAAGGGTTTCACTCAGTGGAGGGTTCGGTAATGACAGAGAAATCAGCCGTAGTAAACATGGCATGCAAATTATTCAACAGCGATCTCTAGTTACCAAAAAAAAGAAGAAGAAGAAGAAGAAGAAAAAAAGATATGCCGTGAGAGACCTTGAGATTGGATTATGGCTCTAGGCCAATATTATATTCTGTTTAAGATGCACTCACACGCGGCCATGTCTGCCTCAGATGAACACAGAGAGATGTGAAGAGCTAGGAGACTGTATGGGTTTTCTGCTTCCCCTTCATAAGTGTTGGCTAGCAGACAAAAGAGTTTGGTGTGTGTGTGTGTGTGTGTGTGTGTGTGTGTGTGTATGTGAGAGAGAGAGAGAGAGAGCGAGAGAGAGAGAGAGAGAGAGAGAGAGAGAGAGAGAGAGAGAGAGAGAGAGACTGTGTTTGGAAAGGTTTAATTTTCTGTGCACCCTCCAACCAACACACCCTCATGCACATGTGTGAAACTGTATCTTTGTGTTTGCATTATTTTTGTGCATGGTTGTACAGGTGTGTGTGTGTGTGTGTGTGTGTGTGTGTGTGTGTGTGTGTGTGTGTGTGTGTGTGTGTCTGTCTGTAAGGAAGATTTAGAGAGAGAGAGAGTTAAAGTTAAGCATCCGCGGTCTCTCTGGCCCCCTCACAAGTCATTTTGTTAGCGAGACACACAATTTTTCATCTCTTTTTTATTTGTTTCCCTGGAGCTCTCCTCGCTCACCTTTACTTTCCCAGAGACTGCAAACTTAGACAAAACCCCTCATATTCTCCATCTTTAGCTCACACAAGGACAGAATCCTCCTGAGTACCTCTCTCTCTCTCTCTCTCTCTCTCTCTCTCTCTCTCTCTCTCTGCCTCGCTCTCTCTCTTTCTGCCTCTCTCTCTCTCTCTCTCCTCTCTCAGTGTTTGATGATCACCTCCCTGTCTCAGCCAGCCTCATCAGTATGGGCTTGCATGACCTCGTCATCCCTGCGGCATAATCCCCCCCAGCTTAGGAGCCCTAGAAGTGCGTCTCAATCCCTATATCACCACTGTCATAAGTGCTTTTCCTCTGCCCCCCTCTCGTCTTCCCAGCGCCTGTCTTACTTAGCCATACATCCGACACTTGTCCCCTTTTTTCTTTCCTCTCTATCTCCTCTGAGAGAGCCTTTTTGCCTGGATGAACGTGGCAGACGTAATGGATGCTGACTGTTTTAATTAGATGTTGTGATTGAGGTGTTGCGTCTAAGTCTCTACAGCTGGCGCGAATGAGACACTGTGCAGCGAGCGCGTAGGCAGACTGCTGATGCCAAGCTTAATCGTCTTGTTGTCTATTGTGACGCAGATTTTATATTTACAAATGCATGTCATTGCCATTAATGGGGAGAATGGAAATACAAGTAATTATACCGGCAGTTTGATTTTTTATTTTTTTTTAATTTTTTTTTTACAGTTGTTTGTGGGTTGGTTAACTGCAGTGGTTTCATTTTCTAAGGTATTTAAGAAGATGATTTTTTGACTACTCTCCTTGTTACAGTAAGGCCCAGATGGGTCCACTAAGGACTTTATCCATTTGTTTGACTGAACGCACTATTGCACAAATAAAGAAGACTAGCCAGAAAAGGCAGAAAAAACTAGGCAGATTTCCATGATACTTGGTGGACAGGTTAAGTGTAAAGTAGTCTATGTCTCACTTTGGTCTCTGTCGACAGCCCTGTCACCAGTTTCACTCTTTCAGTCCTTGGCCAAAGTGACTATCTGAGAAAGGAACTGCAGTGTGTGCGTGTGTGTCTGTGTGTGTGTGTGTGTGTGTGTGTGTGTGTGTGTGTGTGTGTGTGTGTGTGTGTGTGTGTGTGTGTGTGTGTGTGTGTAAGAGAGAGAGAGAGAGAGTGTATGTGTGTGTGTGTGAGAGAGAGAGAGAGAGAGAGAGAGAGAGAGAGAGAGAGAGAGAGAGAGAGAGAGAGAGTTTATTTGTGTGATTGTGTGTGTGTCGTCTGTGAGTGTATGTGTGGTGGATGCATAAGTGTATGTTCAAAAGAACTAGAATCCATTTTAAGAATGCCATTTTATATTAAATGATTTTCCAGGGCAATTTTAATGTATAAGCAGAAAGGGTTGAAACCTTTTTATGGCCACGTTTTAAACCTAGGAGCATGTGTGTCGAATGAAAATAAGGAACAGTTGATTTTCATCTGCACTGCTACCTGCCTCGTTTTCAGTTTGTGTGAATGTCACTTAACCAATATGTCAGCGTTGGTCTGATAAGCACGACTTTGCGAGAGAAAGTAAACTTGACCTCACGTCCTTCGGCACCAATGAATCCAAACCAATAATAGTGTGTGTCTCTCTAATGGTGTTTTTCCATTATGCTAAACATTGCTGCATTGCTACATGTCCACATCCATATTACTGCCTTGCTGGAACTGGAGGCTGCTAAAGCGACCTTGGGTATCTTGAAAATAACAATAACTTAACAATAACAATAACTAGAAATGCACTTGGAGAGTGCAAACCTCCACCAAGGCAACATGCTCACTGATGCCCCTTAAATTTCTGGCGTTTAAAGATGCAGTCCTGTGTCCAGATCCTGATCCGAATCTTCGCCAAATTTAAGGGGTTCTTCCTTGGGCAATGATAAACCTCTGGTAAAAATTCCATGCAAATCCGTCTTTTGCCGTTAAGTTGCTAACAAACAGGCAAACAAACAAACAAATGGACAAACAAATTCCAGGGAAAACATAACCGCCTTTGGTGGAGGTAATAAGAATAAATGTATGGCTCATAAACAAGTTGCCTTCAGTTTTGTTCTTTGGCGAGGCACACGGTACATTATATTTCGGCAAGACATCATTGAATCATTTACTGTAATACTGTAAAAAATCACTAAGTCACTAACTTACAGTAATATTCCTGCATAGTATCTTTAAAGTCAAAAAAGAAAGATAAAGACACAAAAAGCACACTAAAGATAAACACACACACACACACACACACACACACACACACACACACACACACACACACACACACACACACACAAATAAAACCTTAGGATCATATGGTTAAGATGTGTGGTTAATGGGGAAACTTACCCACTTGCCTTATATACTGTAATTGCATTGTTGCCAGGTAACACAGGTCATGTGACACACATCCCAATACCTATTAGCTTTGGCTGCCCCTGGCTCCCCCCAATCTCATTAAGACCAGTGGTGTGGCTCCTGTGTGGTCTGAGGTGCTGTGAGGTAAGGGTGTGTGTGTGTGTGTGTGTGTGTGTGTGTGTGTGGTGGTGGGGGGGGGGGTTGGAGAAGATGACCGGGGGCCACTGATAGGCTACAGAGAGAGGCCATGCAGGGCTCATGGTGTCTGGGTGAGCAAAGTGATCTGTCATGAGGTAAGCAATTAAAGGGGCTTCAGTGCAAACCTCCAAGGAGAGCTGTGGCGTGGATGAAGCCAGGGAGAGAGAAAGAGAGCGAGAGAGAGAGAGAGAGAGAGAGAGAGAGAGAGAGAGAGAGAGAGAGAGAGAGAATTAGAAGGGTATCAGACGTAGGTGTCTACACGTGGGTGTGTGTGTGTGTGTGTGTGTGTGTGTGTGTGTGTGTGTGTGTGTGTGTGTGTGTGTGTGTGTGTGTGTGAAACTTTTGTTCATTGAAAGTTAAGTTTGTGTGTGTGTGTCTGTGTCTGTGTCTCTGTAGCAAGTTTGTGATCAAGGAAGTGAGTGTATGTAGTGTGTGTGTGTGTGTGTGTGTGTGTGTGTGTGTGTGTGCAGGCATCAGGATGCAGGCTTATTTACTACCTCCTACTAACTCCTTTGTCAATCCTGTGGCCATCCAATCAAGTCAGACTTTTCCAGCAGAGGTACTTAAAGCTTTCTGTGTGTGCTCATGGACATTACACCACCCACACACAGAGTCATGGCTCTCTCCAAGGGCGACAGACCAAGAAAAGAAAGAAATCAAGAGGAGAAAGCCAGAGATCTTACTATAGAAAATCAACTAAAGTAGCCTACACTTGAAGTATTTTAGATGTGCTCTGAAGAATTATTATAACTGCAGTAGAAATAAAATAATGCTTTGAAACGTTAATAAAAATGTTTATTACAGTGTAATAAATATGTTACTACACAGAAGGGCACAGTACTCTCGACTGTAGTTATGTAAGCCTATGTGATAGTCTTTTGATATGTACTGTACCTCCGAATATGGTTATAAATAGCTTCCTCCATTACTGCCTGTACAATGCATTTATTTCCTTCATGGAAGCATTTAATCACAGCAGTATTCTCAGATCATCAATTTCTTCTCCTCTCTAAGGGAATTCAAGACAGTTTGAGTGTTTCACATTTCGCTATCCAACGACTTTGGAAGTAAATCATAACCATTAGTCATGGCAAGTTCAACTGTGCACATGAAAAATAGAATGAAAAAAAAAAATTAAATGAAGAAATCTGTTGACCTGATCTCTTTTTCCCTAGGGCAGTGGACAGCATTTTGTTCCATCTGCCTGCTAATAATCTCTCTCTCTCTCTCTCTCTCTCTCTCTCTCTCTCTCTCTCTCTGTGTGTGTGTGTGTGTGTGTGTGTGTGTGTGTGTGTGTGTGTGTGTGTGTGTGTCACAGACAAAGTTGATGTGAATATTTGTGTATTTTTGTTTATTTGTGTATTTTTGTTTATTTGATAGTGTGTGTGTGTGTGTGTGTGTGTGTGTGTGTGTGTGTGTGTGTGTGCCTGTACTAACTCAGACCCAGACCAGGCCTGTGCCAGACTGGATGTCTGTTTGGTCAGCTGTCAACTGAACCTAAAGGAATCAAAAAGTTCAGCTCCGGATTCTCCTGTCCCATTACCTCTGTTTGCCTGTTGTTTTCATTGCCATTGCAAAAGCAAGTCTACTAGCCTGATGCTATCTCATCCTGCTTACATGGCTAAACCCTTGCAGGCAGATGGGTGAGATAGCATGAGGCCGGTGAAAGCCGCACAGATTTGCTTCTTATGTAAGACACAGTATCAGTAAAGTCCAGCTGCTTCCTTCCTCCTTCACTCTCTCTCTCTCTCTCTCTCTCTCTCTCTCTCTCTCTCTCTCTCTCTCTCTCTCTCTCTCTCTCCCTCCCTCCCTCCCTCAAGCTGTCCTTCATTGAGACGCTTGCATGGGTACGGATCAGAACCACACCAGTTGTACCAGAGAAACTTGACAGGCAGGGGAAATAGACTTGAAGATTTGATCCAGAGTTGGATAACAGATCAGAGATAAGGACAACAGTCTCTGGACGGCAACTAATGGTGTTGGGTGAAGAAGACCACAATGTGTAATGCAGCAAGAGGATCTCAGATCCTGCTGACAGGTTGGGGGGAGGGCTTTCCTTGGTCATGTAAGCAGGCAGAAACCAACTGGTATTTGCAAACTCCCCAAGGGGGTCATTATACTTAAGCTGTTTTGAGACCAGCAAGCCTAGTGCTGGTGCCTGAGCAGGTTCCCTTGCCAGTAACCCTGGGAACCAGAATGTGTGGCCCGTGTCCAATCATGCGAGCCCATGACGCATTATCCACACCAAGGCGTAAAAGTAGAAACTATTTGTTTTTACTTTTTCTAATGCTACTGCCTAACTTGTGCTGGAAATATGTGGACGTCCAAATATTAAACAAATATTTGTTTCATTCGCCGATCACTGCATCAATTTCCTTTTCACTTAATTTCTCTCATTTTCCACACTCACGTTCCCTTGATTACATTATTTTCTGCTTTGACCCCTGGGTGACGTCCTGAGTGAGCAAGGCCAGTGGCCAGAAACCCAGACTGTGTACTGAAGGGAGATGAGAACCAAGCAGAATTGCATATGAAGGCAATGGCTAGCCAACAAAGTTAGCACAGTTAAGATGCCTACAGACCAAAGATCTGCGACGAGACGGGCTGCGATGTTCGAAAATCCTGACGTTCTAAAAACTCCAGAAACTGCGATTTGACACGTTGAATCTTTTGCGACAGCTTGCAACTGCTTGCAACAACCTGCGACGATTGATTCACACCACCGCAACTACTCTCTAAAACCATTTCATCTCGTCGCGGATCTTCAGTCTGAATTGGCCTTTACACTTAAATGTAAACTTGTGATCAGACGTGCCAGTGATGGGCTTTATGAAGCAAACAGATCAAACACAATTCTAAAAGTTCACTGAATGCAGAGAAAACCTCTCATATGGTAGTGAACCGGGTATTTATATTGTCTCACCAGTTTGAGGGCAGAGGAACAGACAAGTCTTTATTTTCAGTGACTCTTTTGGCAAACAATGAGAGGTCTGTAGCCGTGCTAAACCAGGGCAATGTAAGTTTGACCTCCGCTGTGTTGTTTAAGGTTTACCCTTTTTTCTGCCATCGATTTTTGTTCCAAGTCCAAGTCTGATCCCCGGTGTGTGAACAGTCTAAATGCAGCCTGTGTGTGACGGTCACGGTAGCCTGTTACTGTGCTCAGACGGGGCCCCAGACAGCCTTTTAAATGCCGCTATTTTTCTGGGTCTTTCTCAGACAAGAGAACAAACACTGCCAAATGTTGAGCACAAGGGGTTACACTACAACACTTAGGGGAGTGGACCAGAGAGGCTGCCGCAACCAGGGGAGAATGATGAATCTGTTTGTCTTTGTTTACTGCTCAAAGAGTCGAGACTACTGGGACCAGATAAGAGGCCTGAACTGTTGTAAGCCTGCTTAAATAATTATGTTTGGATCTTGTGGTTCAGCTATCAACTTTTTTTTTTTAATGTGCTATACAGCATTTATAAAGAATTTATAAAGAATATTACCTTCCAGTGACTAATTGTAATTGCTAGGTACTAACGTTCGGTGCCATTGCAAAAATACACATATCTTAAGGCGTAAATGGCCAAATTTCAATCTATAGCTATAATATTAATGTTTACAAAATTCTCACATGGCATTATTTATATTGTTTAAACAACCCATTATAAACAAGTTTATAATACTTTGAATACTGAACGTCAGTATAGTTTAAGTCCTACTGTTTTGTTTCCTCACTGCTTGAGGCTTTTGCACCCACTAAATGTAAACAGGCTTTTTTATTCCCCCAGTGGTGGCTTGTGTTGATGTGGACGTCCAGACTCAAGGGTTAGTTTGTCGTCACAGTTAGCGCTTGCTGAAGCTGGTGCTTGATGATAGCCGCCCTTCGATCGCTGGGAGTTAATTCATGTGTCACTCAGAGATGCAGCAGTCTGGCCATGTGCAACCGTTCTTCCTCCCCCTTGTCTCCCCGTTCTCTCTCCCTCTCGTTTTCTTTCCTGCTCTCTCTCTCTCCATCTTTTCATCTCTTTTGCTCTCTCTCTCTCTCTCCCTCACTCTCTCTCTGTCTCGTTTTCTCTCAAACACATACTCAATCTCACACACTCTCTCTTATCCCTGTTCCAGAAGCACTCAAGGATTGCTGGGTTTAAAGAACAAAACTACTGTGTGTTCAACAATGTGTGACTAGAAGCTGAGGAGGTGGACCTCAACAAAAACGAGAAAAACACATTTTATACCCATATTTTTTTCCCCCTCTTTTCCACAGATTTTAGAAGTTATTGCACAACACCACACCAATGCCTAATTGAAATTTGTGAGCAACACTGATATGAATGGTATGCAGATCAGACCTGCAGTACGGTGTTCATTTTAGGACATCCTCAGTAAACAGCCACTATTGAAGTTTATTCTATTCACGTTCAATTATGTGATGACAAATGACACGTATGTAAAACAGCAACAGCTTCCCATTACATGTTGGGCCAACAGAGGTTCTCATTTGGCATGGACAATTTCATACAGCATGTGTGCACAGTGCTTCTGACAGCTTGGTAATGGACTTTATCCCCTCATTTCATGGTCGTCCAAGGTGTGTTATTCAAATGATCTCCCTCTCTCTCTCACTAACACACACACACACACACACACACACACACGCACACACACACACACACACACACACACATATACCAACCCATACACACACACACACACACACACACACACACACACACACACACACACACACACACACACACCGAAAGCAATGAGACCTATTTTATTCATTCGGTGAGGTTGAGTTTCCATCCCATTTTGCTCTGAGTCAAAAGGTCACAGAGTGTGGTTGGTCATGCGTGGTTGGTGAGTGAGTGAGTGAATAAAGTAAGGGTGTGTGTGTGTGTGTGTGTGTGTGTGAGAGAGAGAGAGAGAGAGAGAGAGAGAGAGAGAGA
>JAODXP020000030.1:10363966-10368966 GCA_027497455.2 Sardinella longiceps
ATTTTACATATTACATATTTTAGAAGTCACCCATAGGGATGAATTAACCTCACTCACGTCAAATGATGCGTTATGCAAGGACGCAATCTGCATGCATCAATCTGAGAACAATATCGTTGGAAGGTAGTCTAGAAATCTAGACGTACCCTAGCGGCAGCAAATTAATTTGCTCAGCCTGTACGTCTAGTAGCAAGACATCAGGAATTTGATTGGATGACGCCATTGGCGACATCTAACCACAACGCTCTGTGTTTTGGGCGGGTAACGATGACCTTTTGGATTGGTGTTTACATCTTTTTTGTTCCACCGATTGGCCATAGGCTATCCTGTTGCATCCACTTTTTCCGTCCACGATTGAGTTCGGTATATCTCTCGATGCCAGACTATACATTTCAATGATATAGGATGGCCTGCCAGGCTAGTTGGGAGGGATTTCAGGACAAAAATGAAACGGACAAACCAATCAAGATCGCTCTTCCGTTTTGGTTTCCGTCAGATTGGTGGTTTTTGTTTTGACTGCTGAACTTGGCTCATGTGAGTACCAGTGGGTAATACATCATGACCAAGCAGATTGTGATTGGTTGCACAAGAAAGTATAGCAACGTCTATAGAGAAAACGGTTGTCAATGGAGATGTTCCAGATGCTTTGAACGAAGTGAAACGAAAGTGACGTGTTTGTAAACATATGGTCTTGAAATGTGCATAGCGGTTATAGGTTACATCTATTAAGAGTTGCTAAATTATTTGAAAAGTCAGTTATAAATGTCTGCCATTTACTTTGTGTTTTTTCCTGTGTGTGTGTGTGTGTGTGTGTGTGTGTGTGTGTGAGTGTGTGTGTGTGAGTGTGAGTGTGTGTGTGTGTGTGTGTGTGTGGGTGTGTGTGTTTGCAGTAAGTACATATGCTCCTAGTGCTGTGACATTATTAATTGTCTGAATATCACTTGCCCTCATACTTCACCTCATTTATCTGTAAATGTTAATTAGCTGTCTCTATTCGGGAGGATGTGTGTGTGTGTGTGTGTGTGTGTGTGTGTGTGTGTGTGTGTGTGTGTGTGTGGAGAAGAAGCCAGTGACCTTTCCCCTCATACCCACACACTCCCCGGCCTTTGATGTTTTCTTCTCTTTCTTTCCTTCAACAAATCCACTATATAGAGTGCAAAAGCTTTGTGTGTGTCTACTGTGTGTGTGTGTGTGTGTGTGTGTGTGTGTGTGTGTGTGTGTGTGTGTGTGTGTGTGTGTAACAGAGAGAGAGAGAGAGAGAGAGAGAGAAAGGGAGAGAGAGAGAGAGAGAAAACAAAAAGAGGTGTCTGTACCTTAAGTATTCAGTGTTTGTCCTCAGCACCACCCATTACTGCTGAAGCCTTTCAGTGTCAAGGTTTAGTCTACTGTACATAGTTTTGTTCTATTTTTGTGGCAACCTGTCAGTAGACTCTGTTGTATATTGAATGTTTGTGGGCTGAGTGATGTGTGGTGGTGTGCGTGGGCACTGGGAAAGTGTCACTCAGCAGTCACCATGTCTTTTTACAGTATTTTACAGTATATTTACATTAATTGTGGCAGACTTTGATATATATATACGTGTGTGTGTGTGTGTGTGTGTGTGTGTGTGTGTGTGTGTGACAACCACTATAAATTTATAAGCGGGCTTTCTGCTCTCCCCTGTAGCTGTATGTTCTGAAAGCTAGTCATAGATGCTAACCTCTTAGCAAAGTAGTTAGTGTCAATGGAAAATTGCACTTCAACCAACATAGTAGCTAACTTAGTTAGCAACTATGCTTTTGGGAAACACACCGAAGGTTTATGCTTTGATTTTGAGTGATGATAGTGGATAAAGGAAAGAGATGCAGGTGAGTCAGAGACACCCTCTCTTGAGCTTACACCTCCCCCATCTGATCCCACATTCCCCCAGGTGAATAGTGCCTCAGTGAGAAAAAAATGTAGCGGGTTTTAGATCTGAGAGGCTTGAAAAGCCCCACTGTTCTGTGAAAGTGTCTGTGTCAGACAAATAGTTCACTTCAAAGTGATCCAAACGGCTTCTCTAATGGATCACACACACCCTACAGAGCACATCTGGACTGAATTTAAAATGGAGATTCAGATCATGTACTCGTTAGCCTTTTTCCTCTGATTGGTTGCCAAAGCAGCGAGAGAGAGAGTCTGAGGTGGGTGAGGGTTGGGCGTCACATTCAGAGGCACCTGAACAGGGTCAGGTAACGTGTGTGTGTGTGTGTGTGTGTGTGTGTGTGTGTGTGTGTGTGTGTGTGTGTGTGTGTGAATCTGTGTGTGTTTGTGTGTGTGTGTGTATGTGTGTGTGTGTGTGTGTGTGTGTGTGTGTGTGTGTGTGTGTGTGTGTGTGTGTGTGTGTGTGTGTGTGAATCTGTGTGTGTTTGTTTGTGTGTGTGTGTGTGTGTGTGTGTGTGTGTATGTGTGTGTGTGTACATGAGAATCTGTGTGTTTGTGTGTGTATGTGTGCAGGTGTGTGTGTGGTCTCCCTAGTGACAACTGAACGTAGACACTCTCATTCATCTCGTTAGGGGCGCGTCTGTCATCACCGTCTAGCCGCCTCTGCCTGACGGATGACTTGTCAGTGACACAACGGGTGTCATATTCCCCAATTAATCCGCCCGCACACAAGGGCCCACGCAGCAGGGCCTCGTCTGCCTCATCCCTGTCCTCCCCTCTAGCCCCTAGACGGAGACTGAGAGACAGAAAAAAATCCACGGATGTGTCTGTGTGGTGTGTGTTGTGTGTCTAACACTGCCAGCTCCATGCGGAGAAAGGAGTGGAAGCCACACACAGATTTACAAGTAATGAAAGAATTCATTAAATAATAGTAATAAAAATAGTAATAATAATGACTACAAAAGCACTCGGAGAGTACAAACCTCCGCCAAGGCAATATAGGCACTCACTGAGGCAATATAAATTCCTGATGGCGTTCCGGATAACCAATCAGCACCATAACTTAATCAACTGTAACTTGTCCCAATAGATGTTGTGCAAAAATTTCATCCAAATCCGTGCATTACGTTTCAAGTTATTTTATACACAGACAGACAGACAGACAGACAGACGCCGGTGAAAACATAACCTCCTTGACGAAGGAAATAATGACGAAGAAGACAGATAATGAAGTGTGATATGAATCAGTATAATAAGGAAACCAAAAAAGGTGCACAAACTCAGCCCAACTACACGTCATGACAAAGCAGACTGTGATATAAAGTATGAAGTATATCGTTGTGTAGAGAGGAACCGAGATGTTCGAGTAGAGAAACTGATGTTCAAGACGCTTTCAACGAAGTGAAACAATGTGAAAGCGAATGGTCAAATCAGGCTGATATAAATAGGCTGCTATCCTAAAACATATAGTGAAATGTACATGTAGTGAAGGAAACCAAAAATGGAGCTCAAACTCAGTAAAAGAACACAAAACAAAAGGCAAACAAACAAACAAGCAAACAAACAAACAAAAGGCCAAGGCAGGAGGAGGAGGAGAGCGACACCATGTGTGATGAAGGCAGGCCTCTAATCCTGCTGGCAATTATGGCAACTGGGCACAGGAGAGCACAACAGGCACAGGCACACCTGCACAACATGGCGTGGACATGACCCACCAGGCTCGTTACTATGTGTCTGTCTGTGTGTGTGTGTGTGTGTATTTGTTAGTATATACTGTATGTGCTGTGTGTGTTGTGTGTGTGTGTGTGTGTGTGTGTGTGTGTGTTTATGTATGTATGTGTGTGTGTCTGTGTGTGTGTGTGTGTGTGTGTGTGTGTGTGTGTGTATGTGTGTATTTGTTAGTATATATGTGCTTGTTTGTGTGTGTGTGCTGTTTGTGCTTGTATGTGTGTGTGTGTGTGTGTGTGTGTGTGTGTGTGTGTGTGTGTGTGTGTGTGTGTGTGTGTGTTTGTGAGTGGAGAGAGGAGGGATTTGGCCAGAGGAAGGGAAGGGCTTTTTTCATCTTTTTTTTTTTTTTTTTTTTAATTTGTCTCTTACCTACAGTATTCTCTCATTCTCTCCCTCTCTCTTTCCATGTATCCCTCCTTTCCAGCTTGCCTCCCTCCATCTCTGTCACTCACAGTAAGTCACCTGTGGCATGTCCTTACTGTCACTCGCCTGTCTACATCTGACTGTGCTGCAAATCCCCCAGAACTCTTAATCTGTAATCCACGGGCCCACTTTCAAATAAGATTCCTTTACTGCATGCCCACTCCTTCTACGGCCATATCTCTAACCCACAAAGTAATATGCACACCGGAGCTCCCATTTTACCGTTTTAATTGTGTAACGTTTCGGTCTAACGGACTAACTCACTGTTAGTCTGAAACATTACACAATTAAAACGGTAAAATGGGAGCTCCGGTGTGCATATTACTTTGTTTTTTTACAGTGATACTTGCTTTTGATATTGCACCCAACGTAAATATGTGCATGAGGACTAAAGAAATTTACATATCTCTAACCATAACCAAGGCGGGAAAAACAAAACAAAAAAACAAATAAATATACAAGTAAACAGACAAAAACATGTCTCTGATGCTCAAATAACAAAGATCATGGGATTTACTTACTCTTAAATAGGGAGCTAAAGAGAATTTGATTTTGGTCTGCCCTCTCTCTTGCAAAAATAGCCTAGAACTAGGAACTTAACAAACATCTAGATCTCTCGCTCCGCTTCTATCTCTGCTACTATTACAACTTGACCTCCTGCCCTTCACTCTGGCCACACACATGTTGCAATTAAATGTTAGTTCTTTGCTGACACAGAATAAATCTCTTTTCTCCTGAGGGCCCAAAAATCCAGGTATTCCTGGGTGGCATGTCCTATTAAAAATATATAAATAAATAAACATTATGCCTCTCAAGAGTTACAGTCCCTGAGCTGTGAGCAGCTCTATCCTCCGTGACAAACTGACATTGTTTAGTGGCGTGTCTTTAGCTTTGAAACCTGAACTAAGAGCAGCTAAATCCCGCATTCAGCAAGTCAAACGCCACCA
>JAODXP020000030.1:10388966-10397175 GCA_027497455.2 Sardinella longiceps
ACAGAGATGTGCTGAGTCTGCACCAGTGCAGCGGAATGTGGACCGCCCGCTCCCGGCGAACGATTTGCGCTTTTCGGGGGTGCAAGCACTCAGGCATGTGTGTGTGTGTGTGTGTGTGTGTATAAGTGTGTTTGAGAATGTATGTGTGTGTGTTTGAGTATGTGCCCCTGTGTGGGTGTGTGTGGGTGTGTCTATTTGTGTACTTGACTTAGTGTGTTTTTGTGTGTACAGTGTATGTGTGTCTGTGTGTGTACAGTGTATGTGTGTACGTGTGTGTGTATGCGTGTGTGTGTTTGTTTTCATGGATTGTGTGTGTGTGTGTGTGTTCATGAGTGTAAGTGTGTGTGTGTTCATGAGTGTAAGTGCGTGTGTGTGTGTGTGTGTGTCAGAGTGTAAGTGTGTGTGTGTGTGTGTGTGTGTGTGTGTGTGTGTGTGTGTGTGTGTGTGCTCATATGTTCTTGGCAGGAGGAGTGGGCAGTGACTGACGGAGGGAGCTGCTATAGGTATGTTGGAACAGCGCCAGTTTAATTGTCCAGCCCATGGAGAGGCGGATAAACTTACAGAGGACACAGAGTAAATGACTCTTTGTGTGTGTGTGTGTGTGTGTGTGTGGGTGTGTGTGTGTGTGTGTGTGTGTGTGTGTATGTATGTATGTATGTATGTATGTATGTATGAGCGTGTATGTGTGTGTGTGAGAGAGGGAGAGAGTAGGATCTATATGTATCTCATGCATGCATGTGTGCATATATGACTACATGTACCTTGGTATCCATCCAAAGTACGATCTATTTATGTGTGTGTGTGTGTGTGTGTGTGTGCGTGCGTGCGTGTGTGTGTGTGTGTGTGTGTCTGATCTTGTTGATGTTGGTGGGTGGCAACTGATAGCTCAACATCATAATTTGTGTGCACATTCAGTCATTCTTTTTCGCAGTGTGACTCCAGAAGTCCGGTGCACTGACCTCTCAGCTTAGTGCCAAAGTGGTGTCTTCAGTGCACACACACAACAGACTGCTGATTAATTGCACTAGCCACAACAGAGGGCTATCAGAGCCGAAATGAGAGGAGATATAACCTCTCAAAGAAGCACTATGGCACCATGGTATTCATCATTTGCCAGCACTTGGCCTCTGCCAATATGGTACCAGTCAGTGCCAGTTAGTTAGATCTGGTGTGCTGTTATTAAAATTGAAAATAATGGTGAGCTCACAGAGAGAAAAGACTTAAAAGCTTCCTGAGGAGTTCATCTTGTGAGTCGTCATGAAAGTTTTGTTGACTATTATTGCCAGATGTTTTCTATAGGATGAGATTCTTCATGACTGGCGGCTAAACAGTGGACTCATTTCTTGCGCTCGTCTGCTGCCAAGCTTCTTGCCAGTGACAATGAAACTCTTGACATGTGCAGAGTTTGCCTTCGAAATTCCAAGAAGTAAGCCTTTTTTTCTCCCACCTATTTACCCTATTTAATCTCATTTTGCGCAGGCCCCCGCGCGCACACAGTACGGCAGTGTACAACGGTGCATAATTATTTTCTGTCGTGCTGCTCCGGTGCGGCAGCATTCAAAATGGCCCTCTCAGCACTTTGCTCCCGACTACAATGGGGGCAAAGAGTGCCGCGGCTCTTTCCAACGCTGCCTGCGCAGCGAAACGAATTTCACGATGGAAAGCCTCTCTCTCTCCCCGTGCGCCTGCTTGCCAACAGCTGTGCAATTGTACCCGGTGCCGTGGAGCCACAGGCACATGCACATGCATCCCATAATAGTTCCCCATGCAGAAAACTGAAGGAAAAGAGACGCTGATCAGGGCTTATTAGTAATACTCAAAGGTCTTGTTACAGAAAGTCAAAAGTCTTAACACATTTTATTTGATATTGAACATTTTGTATCCATCCTTATATCACTATAAATGGCTCATACTAATTTGAAAAATAAAAAAAAGTCCCTTTGTGCAGCCAACTTTGTCGTGAAAACAGGTGCTGGTAGATTGCAGGTTCACAAAATTGGCATAATTTTTCATATTTAGGAAGGGATAACCACTGCAATCCCATGATGCAACACATTTCGCATGCTGTATGGTGCCTGAAGAAACAACATGCGAAGTGTTTTGCTCAATAAAATAGGTAAAAGATAGCTGTGTGCTCTGGTTACCCATATGCATTATTTTCTCATTACCAAAATCCTGGCATAGATGTTAGGTGTATACTATATGTATAACAGAGAGAGAGAGAGAGAGAGAGAGAGAGAGAGAGAGAGAGAATTTATTTATTTGACCTGTGTTATGACTTGTTTTCATGACAGGTTCATCTGAAATAGGTTGTCATTGTCATTTTACCATCACCTGGGAAATAGCTACCATGACAGCCTTGGTGTTGTCTCATAACACATCTGCTCATTAGTGTAACATATGACTGTCATCGGGCCAACATGTTTCGACATTTACAGGAAATGGTGACAGTTATAGCTCTTATCTGCGGAATAACTCATGCGCTAGTACTTGGATTCCTATCTGCTAGGTTATGACATATTGGTAATGACAGCAAACCAGGTATTGTCCCTGATAACAGCACCCACATGTCAGATCTCAAGACAATATCAGTGTGTTATAGGAATGTACAGCACAGTCTCAGTAAATATCAATCTTGACCTGTCTTGACTAATAAGTGCACTCAAGTTGAGTACAGATTATCAAATGTAATACGAGATTTTTGACATGAGGTTTTTGAGTTGCATTTGAGTCCCTCTTACGATTGTTTTGCTTCTTCACAAAGGTCTTCTGACCTCCTCTAGGATTGTTGCACTCAGAGGTACCTGGTAAAGAAGAAGTGTTTGGTGGGCAAAAAAAAAAAAAAAAAAAAAAGCCAAAGTTAATCCGTAATGCTTTTGAAACATTTATTTACCTCTGCCAAATCTGTGGCATGTTGAAAGTGGTTTCCTGCAGTTCACAATGTTTTTTTGCCAAAGTGCAGGTGAAATTCTGTTTATGTTGTTCCTTTTCTGCTCTCCACAGCACACACTTCATTTACTTTGTATCCTGCCTCAGTTTAATTAGCTAACTAAATCAGGACACCGAAAATTAAAAAACCAACCAATTAGTCACAACCTTCATAAAGTCAAGCTAACAACCAGGGAGAAAAAGTCCTTCACACTGAGTTTTTATTGCAAGGTACCAATACTGCCTAATTCCCTGACAGACTTATTGACCTTAGCTCAAAATTAGTGCAGGGCAAAGTATGGCTCGAACAGAGAGTTGGGATTTATGCACTCAACGCTCCGCCATTCCAAGGATAATGTTTGTTTATGGAGCCCCTCTTAATCTCCTCCTGTAGCTAATTAAACCATTAACAGTGAATGACAGGCGCAGATTAATTCTAGTCATTTAACATTTAAGAGGTAAGTTTGGCCTTTCAGTGTTACATAATCCTAATTACGCCACTAGCATTTTGATGGTAGGCCACGCTATGGTCCAAATTTGATGGGGGAAGTTTGACAGCCATCATCATTATGGTGTTTTTAGTAATAATTTTCCATGTTTACATAATCCTCTTCGATTGGACCGTCAGAGCAGTAACACGGGTCAGCCTCTAGCCTAATTAATTAAAAAAAACAGTAACAACAATAATAACTGAGGGCTGGTGGGGGAAAGGAGAGGACAAAACAGCTACGGTGATAGGCTAACGTTCGGAGAGCATCATACTGATGTTATTTACTGAGAACATCATAACTCCATAGGCTTGTATGACAATCTCTGTCCAGTGATGTGACATGATGAAAACTGCTGTTCATGGAGGAAAATGCATACATGGTATAGCCATTTTCAAATCTGTCAAGGACATGGATTAATGGGATCACACTGACCCCATCATCATGTTTCAGGCAGTTAGGCCTGCAGGGCCGCTTATACAACACCATAATGGCAAGTAGAAAAGTATAACAGTATGATTGACATTTCAAGGGCAGAGAATCTAGGGGGTTAGTTCGTTGTTAGTTGGTTAGTTTAATAGGCTACATATCATATAATAAACTCTTGATTAACTCTTTCCACTGACAAAATTATTGAAGTAAAATATTAACAAATATAGCTATTACAGTGTAAAAACCTTAACTGTGAACATGCAGCAGCTAGTGCCAGAAGATTGTAACTGCATTTGACTAAATGTGTGTGTCAGTAAATGAACTTAAAATATGTGAAATCAGCCCTTGATTTGAAATTATTGATTTTACACTTACTGTTACATCTGCCATTGGACTAGATTTTGGTTGGTACCATAAAGCATCGCATCGCCAAATCATGTACATATCACATTCACCATTCAGAAATCAAGCACTTTATTACCACAAATAAGAGATCAATCTAAACTACTAAATTATTAAATTCAACCCAAAAGGATTTTTAAAAACAGTTCTTGTACTGTTCTAGTGACTGATAAGTATCCTGGCTCCTGCACAGCAACCTATTGCAACCTCGAATATCATTCATGGTAGTCGTATTCATGGTAGTTAAGAGTACGACCCTGTTTGAGGCACAGCTCGTATGGTGAAGGAAAGGCCTTCACTAATGGAAAAGGGAAGAGACACATTCCCTCTTCAGTTTTCCTACACAAGGTCTTCTTTAATCGCTCTCCGACAACGTGGAGGGAATATTGTGTATTTATTTGAGCATGTTTGCGTAAGCTATGTGTGTGTGGGTTTTTGTTTGTGTGAGTGTGTTCAGTGGCATTTCTGTGAATGTCTGTGTGTGTGTGTGTGTGTGTGTGTGTGTGTGTGTGTGTGTGTGTGCATGCCTGTATGCCTTTTGTTGTGCGTGTGTGTGCGTGTGTGTGTGTGTGTGTGTGAGTGTGTGTGTGTGTGTTAGTGAAATGTGGCTGACACAGTGCTCCATTATCTGACAGGCCAGGCCTTGGCTTTTATTTGGCGCTGGAAGCAGCTAAGAGACGCTTTGAGGCAGATAAGACCAGAGGAATCTTATCCCAAGCAAAGCAATTTTACCATGGCTGAAAAACCAAAGCAAAATCTTTCAGCAACATCAATGTGTTTTCAATGTGTGTGTGCGTGTGTGTGCGTGTGTGTGTGTGTGTGTGTGTGTGTGTGTGTGTGTGTGTGTGCGTGCCCTCGACATGTGACAGAGATTGGACAAGTGTACATGTGTGTTTCAAGTCTTATGTGTGAAATTAATTACACTCAACAGGAACTCTTTTGCTGCCCTTATCACCTTATCACAAGGGCTTGAGAGCCTGTCCGTTCAAACACAAACACACACAGACACACACACACACACACACACACACACACACACACACACACACACACACAAACCTCATGAGTGAACATAAGGACAAAAAGGCACAGCCACAACCTTTTACCACAATCACATGTACAGATACAAAGACAAGCACACACAACCCTTGAACACCATCTTGAACACCACTCCAAGACAGAGACAAGTGAAAGATGCTATCACATGAAGCTATGTATAGAATTTTGGCAGGATTCAATTAGTCTTTAAATGCATTAAGGTATGTCATGACTGTAATCATTTATTGATTTGCTGTACAGTGCTACCGAGGTATAGAGGAGGAGTATTTCAAGAGCAATGATCCATGGCTGGTTGGTTAGGGGACATCTGCAGCAATGCAGAGCTAATAGTAGAGAGAGAAAGGAGGGAGCAAGAGAGGAAATTAGTGAAAGAGAGATATGGGGACAGGGTGTAGGATGCTGTCTCTAGGGGTCACTACTCTACCCAGAACATGGAGCTTTCAAGGCCGATTCAGACTGAAGATCTGCGATGAGATGAGACGGTTTTCGAAAGGAGGGTGTGAAAGAACTGCCACATGACGTTGCGAGCAGTTGCAAGCCGTCGCAAAAGATTTCACATGTCAAAATGCAGTTTCAGAGTTTTAGAACATTGTAGCCCATCTTGTCCCGGATATTCGGTCTGTAGCCACGTTTAGGCATTGTTTCAGCATTCGAATTCCATTCTTTCCATTCCAATTTCAATGTGTTTCTCAAAGTCTAGGAGGCATGTCGGTACACTATCTGTGTCCGAATGCACGATCTGTGTCTTCGTTCTGTTTGTTCAAGTAAACATAACAACAAACATAACAACGGAAACTGTTTCGAATGCATGATTAGTTTCCCCATTATGACAATAGCCGTTCTAAAACAAACAAAACAGACATTCTATAATAAATAAAGCATCTAGGCAACGCGTTCTATTATTGGGTCCTTTGTCAGGAGCCGTCGCCAGTGTATGCGTAAGCATGTTGTTTCAATTAATACTCACTCCTTGTCTATTTGCGAGGTGTATTTGAGTACCGACGGCATTCAGTCTAATATCTCCATCATAATAGCAATGTATTTCTTTTCCTTGATTGGTTAAGGCATCTTCGGCGCGAATTTCTGTCACTAACGTTACCCAAAGAGAAAACACTAGTAGAAGAGCAGGCTCGGGATACATCGTTCTTATTAACCTTCTCTACAAGAACAACTGGTGGATCAAATCAGGTAAGAAAGGCTTATCATGTTATCTTTTATCCAAGTTATAGCCTCAATTTCACTGTATTTTCGTGTCTTTGAACCAGTAAGTGTACCAGGAAAGAAGTTAGGTCTTGGGTCAGGTCAGGTTTGTGTTTGATGCAGCAGCTGATATTAGCGATCTGAAAACTTTGATGAAATATGAATATTTTCGATGTTTTGAGGGGTGTTACTAAATGTCAAACAAGATTAGACAAGTTCCATTGTGGGTATTTGGGGTGCTTCTTCCGTTTTGATTGAAATAGCCAGTCAGATAATGTTATTTTTGGAGCATGTAAAGTTAGCTGCTAGTTCTAGCTGCATGCAGCTACTGCACTGTCACCCAAGTTTCGTTGCTTGTTTCATGTAACCTAAAAGTTTTTATGCCATATTTATATAATACACAAGGCATTGTCCAATAAATCTATTATTTTGTTGAACTATGTTGCATAGTTTGCAGATATTTCTAGCCAAGTTGTTTAGCTTGCTACCTAGCTATTTTTCAAACGAACTTGGTAGAGTGGCAATGACAAATGTTAAAGTAGCCTAAGCTCAAAACATTGTCTGCTGTTTTTGATGTATGATTGTATAACATTGTCATATTTCCTGCTAATACTAAAAATCATTTCATATATTGGCATTGTTTTTCAAGCTGTTACATTGTAAGAAGTAGTTTATTTATAAGTTCAACTCAACTCAAAACTTCATTAGACCATCATATAGGCTGTTTCTCCATCTGCCTGCCCAGCAATGTTGCATGCCTTTGGTGAAATATACCATGGTTTGTGGTGATTCATCTGATGTTGCTGTGATGTATATCCCTAAAAACCCCAACTTGAAAATAAACATTAGGCTTCCTTTTTAACTGTTCATTATTTTAGATGGAGAGAGAGAAGAGTAGCCTAAGGCTTTGCACGGCTGATTGAGTCGGCTGGAAGCGGCAAACTGCAGATCAACATCTACAAACCTCATCAACCATGATGGGATGGATTTAGAAGAAAATGACAACCTGAATCGGAAGTTGATCGGTGAAGAGTAAGAGAATGAGAATGGTGTAGAAGCAAAGGACAAGTGGGATCTCCTTTCATCTTGAGCTGGGTAAGTGTGTGTGGGCAACCACAGAACTTGGTGCAGGTGCACATGTCTGTAAGAGCAGTGCTAACTTATGTAATTGCAAAAATAGCCTAATATTAGTGCTTCATTTTAATTTCTACCCATTGAATGATCTGTGTTTTTTGTCCAGAGATGGGGAATTGAGTCTTACTTAAGGCCATTACTCATTTGGCAAAAACTTTCCCTTCAAAATGGAAAAAAAAGAAAAGAAATGGTCATTTAAAAACATTAGGATAATTGCCTAAACATCCTCCCTCATAAGACTATTCAATTCATATTCAATTCATATTACTGTAAATCCCTTGCAGAAGTTGGGAAGAAGTGAAGCATTTGCGTTTAGTGCAGTCGAGTCTATTGCCTGAGTGTGCCTGTTGCAGGACAAAAACACCTGTCAACTAAGCTTTTGCGCAGGGAGCAGCATCATAACAATAGCTTAAACAGGCGATTGTGGGTAGCCTAATTTAGCCTGGCTATGCCATCCTATGTACCTCCGCTAAACATTTATCTCCGCACGTAGTCTGGAATAAACCCCCCTTCCCGGCTTTCCCTCGGTTACTCTACGGTTTAGCCAATCAGCACATAGTTTAGAG
>JAODXP020000030.1:10397275-10399775 GCA_027497455.2 Sardinella longiceps
GGTAAGGGATAGAGGGATATAGAGTGAGGTGGAGAGAAAAGGGAAAAAGACAAAGATCAGAGCAGGTGAATAGAAATTCAAACAGAAAAAAAGAGAGAGAGAGCCAAGAGAGAGAGAGAGAGAGAGAGATTGAGAAGAAGATGATGAAAGAAAGAGGGAATGGGAGAGAAGGTAAAAGAAAGACAGGAACAAGGGCAATGGGGAAGAGATATGAGAGGATTGAAAGGGAAACGGAGGGAATGGGAGACATCAGGTCTGAGGAGAGAGGGATTGACAGGCAGCAATGCAGGATAAGTGAAGGCAGGAAAGGATGGCAGATGGAGAGATAGAGAGAGAGAGAGAGAGAGAGAGAGGAGAGGGAGAGGAATGGCTGCAGACGCAGAGCTTGAGTCCCCCTGTCTGATAAAGGGAGCAGAGACATTTAGAGGGAGAGCAGGGGTAGCATACTAATCAGCTCTCCTCTCTTCTCCCTCTTTCGCTCTCTTCCCTCTCTACCTCCCTGACTTTCTTTTTTCATCTGTCTTTTACCTGCTTGCTCTGAAGCCTCTCTCTCTCTCTCTCTCTCTCTCTCTCTCTCTCTCTCTCTCTCTCTCTCTCTCTCTCTCTTTCTCTCTGTTTTCTTTCTGTATTTCTCTCTACCCTTCCATAGCTTCCTCCTGTGCTCCTTCTCATCGTTCCACACCTCTCTATTTCCTCTTCTTTCTCTCCCTCTCTCCCTCTCTCCTCCACTCTGCCACTGTAATTCATGTTCTCTCGCTAACCATCTCTCTCAGAGTGCATAAAGATTCTCTCCGAACAGCCTTTGCTATCACCTCCTCCTCCTCTTCTTCCTTCTCCTCTTCCTCTGATCTTCGTTCCTCTGCTTTTCTCCTCCTAACTGAATCCTAAACCCATCCCCTGAAGTCCCTCTCTATCCCTCTCTCCCCTATACCACTTATCTCTTCATTCATTCCCTTCATTCTCATCCTCTGCTCTTCTCTTCTCTACTCTATCCTCACTTCTCATCTTCTCATTTTGTCTCTCTGGTCTCGGTGTGTTCCTATCCACATCCTTATCTCTTCAAACAGTCCTCTCTTTGATTTTGTTTCTCACCTCCCTCTCTCTCTCTCTCTCTCTCTCAAATTCAAATTCAAATTCAGATTCAATTCAAATTCTCTCTCTCTCTCTCTCTCTCTCTCACACACACACACACACACACACACACACACACACACAGAGAGAGAGAGAGAGACACACGCACACACGCACACACGCACACACACACGTACACTCACTGTATCATCTCACTCCTTCTGGACCCTTTCATGTATATTTCCCTTTCCCTTTGTTCTTTCTCTCTCTCTCTCTCTCTCTCTACTGTGTCTCTCTCATCTGCTCTCTCTCTCTCTCTCTCTCTCTCTTCTCTTCTCTCTCTCTCTCTCTCTCTCTCTCTCTCTCTCTCTCTCACCTCTGTGCATGTGCATTGTCTACTGAAATTAATTCACAGTCCTCCAAAGTACCCTATATGTTCTCCTTCACTCTCTTCCTCTATCCTCTAAAGTCATTTCTTTTACTCCCTCCCTTGCTCCTTCCACCTCTATTCATAACCCAATCACATCCCCTGTCTGACTGACATCCCCTCCTCTCCTCCTCCTCATCCTTCTCCTCCTCCTCTTCCTCCCATCACTTTGCCTATGCTTGGCTCTTGCATGTCTGTGTTAAGAGTACGGCAAATGGGTCTTTTATGACCAGAGGACTATCAAGCAGTTGTTTTTATAATCCTTTTTGCTGACAGCCAGGGTCCTGCTATCTGTCTGTCGTATGTGTGTATTTGGTGAGAGGAGAGAGCTGAGCTCATTGTGCTGGAGGTTCTAAGATCCATGCTAGCACTCAGGGAGAGTAGTGGCTTCTTCTCCTCAAGAGTGAACAGGGATTCAGCCCCTCATGGCCTCTGGAAAGGGCACCGGATGAGATGTTGACAGCAGTGCCTGTGTGCAGGGCCGTCGCAACAAGGCAGGCAAACCAGGCAATTGCCTGGGGCCCCAGACTGAAAGGGGCCCCCAAGATTGACTGTTTAATCATTTTAGTAGTTAAGTTGTTGGTGTTTTTCAACAAAAAATGACTTTAAACTGGAGTTAGACAACTGTACAATACAAATAATTATATTGATGATGTTTGAAAATTATAACAATGTGGTTCATGTAAGTATTTACGGGGAGTGAAGGGCCCCAATGTCCTGTTTGCTTGGGGCCCCCAAGTACCTTGAAACGGCCCTGTCTGTGTGCAGTATACCTGCAGTACCCACAGATTGCCTCACGGGTTGGTAGGAGAGAAATGGATACCTTTGTTGTTTACGTAAAAAAGAGGGGAATCACCTTTAGAGCCTCAGGAGAGAGTTTTTTTTTAGATTAAAAGGATCTATTTGTTTTCTGTGAAAGTCGGTCATCAGTCAGAGTTGAAGGATGTTACAGCATGAGGGCGGACTGGTGAATGCTGATTGCAGGAGGTTAGTGGTAGTTTG
>JAODXP020000030.1:10404775-10432275 GCA_027497455.2 Sardinella longiceps
TCTCTCTCTCTTTCTCTTTTCATTGACCCGTTGATCGGCATACTGAGTTGCATTAGCTTCCAGTAAGAAATGTTCTTTTGGCTGACTTAGTTTTTTTTTTTTTAGTCTCCCACCAGAAACTATTACTGGGATTTGTTTTGGATCATTGTCTCCACCAATTATTAAAGTACACTATTCCATGTCTCCAATTACAAAAGCTTTTATGACTACCGTACCGTAATGTCAGCACAATTTGAATGGCTTCTCTATTTCAATGGATGCCAATTCCAAAAAGGTTTAGGGGAATTTTCGTCCTCCCCCCTGGCTTATACGTACATTTCAAATGTCTTTTTGAGTCCTTTCTTGGCAGAGCTCAACTGACAGGCATTACCGGACAAAAAAAAACTAAAATAAAATACCCTTTTAAAAAATGTCCGTAGGCGATTGGCCCTGCTAGGACCCACCAGGATTCCTCAGAACAGAATTGACGGCAGAAAAAGTCGTTTTAAATTGAATAAAGCTAGAAGTGGCTGTAATACACGGAACTCTTTCTCTCAGCCTCTCCTTAGACCTTCACTCTTGCGGTTCCTCTTGAACTTTAAAGATGACAGCTGGTCCTGTCTCAAACCATTGTTCGCAAAATCGCTCTCTCCCCTTTCTGTCTCTTTCTTCCTCTCACTTCAAAAAAAAAAAAAAAAGAATGAAAGAAAGAAAGAAAGAAAGAAAATGAATACCAGGAGCTGTGGGAAAGTCAAAGTCAAGTCAAATATGTGAAATGACTGAGGTAAATAAATTAATAAAATAAAACAAATAAATAAAAGCATTTGTACTTTGTATATATTGTTCTGTGACACAATCTGATATAAATGGAGCTTTAGTGTCAGATGCATTCCCCTCCTAAGATGCAAAGCTTCAATCAATGGTGTTCATATATTAGCAGCCAATATTTCTGTCTCCCCTGCATTGTGTCCAGGCTTCGGCAGCTTCTGTCAGGGGAGTGGATCTAAAAATAGAAGCGGTGTGACTTCAGCCACTCAAAGCACCGGGAGCATACGCTTCTGCACTGCAACAGAAATGCAACCACAGGGGTCTCACATCTTCCCTCTCCTCTCTTTCTTGCTCTCTCTTTATCTATCTTTCTCTTGCTCTGTCTCTCTATCTGCCTTTCTAGCTCTCTCTGCCATCAGTACAACATTCAGAATGTCCAGGTGGACTTGCATGTTGCTGATCACAAATTTAAAAATAAATAAATAAATAAATAAATAGACAGAGAGTAGAGAGAGAGAGAGAGAGAGAGAGAGAGAGGGAGAGAGAGGGAGGGAGAGGGAGAGAGAGAGAGAGAGACTAAATACCACTCTAGAGCTATTATGCTCTTTAGATACAATCTACAAAGAATACGCATTGTGGTTCCTTTCATACAGACAAATTTTGATCATCATTTTTTAAAGACATGCAATTACTGTCACACATTTTAGGAAACAATCAGGTCATCCTTTGGCATGGAGCTGTTTAATCATCCATTGTTTTAGAATAGTAGTATAAAATCTGTGAAAAGGACTGTCCCCATTTTGCCTGCGCAGTGGCGTAACAAGTCTATCACGGGCCCAGGTGCGACTGTGCATTGCGGGCCCCCTTAGCCCAAGAAAAAAATATCCCTAAATGGACTCTGGTGTTAGCCTAACTCTAGCTTACATGTAGGCTATTACTCATCATCTGCATCAAACGTCAAAACGGACTCAATGTACACATAAATGACAAATGTAGCCAACTATGCACAAGATCACCCTCTTGCACTTCACCCTTGCTTTGGATAAAAAGCCTCTGCTAAATGCACAGTGCTGAGTCTCTATTGCCACATGCTGCTCAAGCAAGATTATCAAGGTGGTCCCCCTCAGCACAATGTCCACGAATGCCAGAGAAGATGATGAAACACAAGTAACGGCCTATCCCAGGCTAATCGTAACGTTAACGTTACCACACCAAAGACACAAATTGATGACAGCGAGCGCACCATTCATTAGCCTAAAGAGGAAAAACATTGGTGACGGCGCACCATGCACAAAACTCTTAACTTACTTTTGTGCAGTCCTCGTCCGATTTTAAGTCAAATTGTCTCTATCTCGATTCTTCTCTTCCACGTATGAAAACTCTCCACTCATCCATATTAGAAAAAAACCTTCACTACCGTCTAACTGCTGCAACGTTAATAGTAAACTTTTCAAAAGTAGCCCAGCCATTTTTAGTGACTGAAACTGTCGTTCATTTAAACGAGAGATGCAACCTCAAATAATATGCTACGTGTTGGAATCAGTTTTTTTTTTTTTTTCCGAAAACTACTTCTGTTTATATTTCGACTCATAGTCTATCAACTCTGCACGTAGCCTAATGCGCAAGTTCATTAGGCTACCGTAGGCTATCCCACAATCCCTAGTAGCCTAAAGCAAATTAGACTACCAAAATACACGTTGTTGTTCACTTCGCTGATTATTATCACTATATGTTGATAATGATTTATACACATTTGCCTATAGTTTACATTGCCCTATTAAGTTGGACAATATTTCAGGTGTCACCATGAAGTGAGATTCAGGGTAAATTACGCCATATAAACCTAGCGGTCATTTGAGTAATCTACCTGAGGCTAAAAAATTCAACGTCGACATAATCCATTGTTACAGTAATTTATGATCAGCTCATTGCTTGTTTCAAGGGGCCCGTACATACATGAGGTGATCGGATAGAAAAGCTACTGAGTTGACAATTAAAGTAAATTCTCAATGCAGAGGTGGCGACGGACGGGCCCTGGAAGACCACGGGCCCCGGTGCAACTGCACCCGCTGAACCTGCGGTAGTTACGCGCCTGTGCCTGCGGTTGTTATTGTCTATTTGCAATAGGCCTATACATTAACACAAACAAGACATAGGTTTCATTGTTGTTGTTTGGGCAGCAGTTCATTAGGGCTAGGGCTGTGAATCAGCACATATATACACACTTGGGCCACTGATGTTTATTGTGATACAACGTGAGACACAGATTCAGTTTGACTCCTAGAAAACCCCCATCTAAACAAACTAAAAATGTACAAAGTTCAGGCCCAAGGCTATAGGTTTTGTTGTTTGTCTGCTGACAGGGATTCTGGTCTGGTAACTCTGTCTGATAAGCAGCAGGAAGAATATTCTAGAAACCATGGAGGAAGCGTATGATAGTTGAAACGTCAGTCAGTCAGTCCATCAACGTGAGACATGCTGTGTGTGAGTCCTTTCCCCTGTTCTTGATCGATTTGTTGTCTCTTGCACTTTGATGTATTTTGTATTTGTCTGTCTTTCTGTCTGTCGGTTTGTGTGTGTGTGTGTGTGTGTGTGTGTGTGTGTGTGTGTGTGTGTGTGTGTGTGTGTGTGTATTGTGCACTGACGGAATGTTACTAACAGCCAAGACGATGAGAGGAGAGGATGCTCACACTCATGCTAAAATATTGTAACAAACAAGTAAAAATTCACAGATTCAAACCAATAACCTGTTACTGTAATTGCTGGGACATATTAAGACATCAAGAATACTTCTCTATTGTTAAATACTGATGAATAACCTAATTAGTGAGAGAGGAAAAACAGAAAGAAAGAAGGAAACTTTTGAATACTCACCAGTAAAAAATAACTTGTCGTTCTGCAAAATAAGGAAACACAGTGACCAATCAGAATACTCTCCCTGTCATTCTCTCATGCTGAATCTGTTGCTTTTGTGGGATTTTGCAGGAATTTGTGGGAGATTATGCAATAAACATTTATTTGCATGCATCAATAAGCCATTATTAATGTGCAGGAAACTAAAGAAGACCAAATTGCAGGACATATCAGGACCTTCAAGTTTACAAAATATCAGTAGAAAGTAACAAATGCTCGCTCCTGTCGTTAATCTTTGTGTTAAGATGGCAACTATTTCAGTTATGTTACCTTCGATAATCCTGTGTCCTTTCAGTCATATAATAGAACATATGAACACCAACACACTTCAACTCCTCTGACAGCCATCATCTATGAATAATGACAGTGTACTGTGTTATAGCGTGGTCTTGACACAAATAAAACCATTCCATTGAAGGCAAGCTGCAATGAATTAATACATTTTTCTTTCATCTGACAGAGAATAATGGAGGCTTTTTCATTCCCTGGTATATTGTCCTTAAGGAACATACAGTCTGGCACTCACCCCACTATTTTCTATCTGATCAAAACAGCCATGAGGAAGAAAAGAAGCTGATAGTGTGAGAACGAGAGAGAGAGAGAGAGAGAGAGAGAGAGAGAGAGAGAGAGAGAGAGAGAGAGAGAGAGAATAGTGTGTAACCCTTCTCTTCTTGTTTTGGACGAATCATAATTTCTCTGGAGGGCAGCAAAGCCCGACGTTCCCCATCAGACCTTATCTCATAGCTGGAGAGTGTAGTGTATCCGCCTTGGCCTTTTTATGTCCCCCTGTGAACATTACTATGGTGACCATTGTTCTTTTGCAAGTGTGACTTATGGGTTTCCTTTCCTTATCTTCTTTAGGTCTGCTCTGCTTACAATGGACTCCCCAAAGACCTAGCCAGTGTTGGCCTTTGATGGTGGTAGTGGTGTGTGTGTGTGTGTGTGTGTGTGTGTGTGTGTGTGTGTGAGTGTGTGCATGCATATGTGTGTGTGTGTGTGTGTGTGTGTGTGTGTGTGTGTGTGTGTGTGTGTGTGTGTGTGTGTGTGTGTGTGTGTGTGTGCATGCATGTGTGTGTGTGTGTGTGTGTGTGTGTGTGTGCATTTGGTGTGCATGTGGTGTGTGTGTGTGTGTGTGTGAGTGTGTGTGCATGCATATGGTGTGTGTGTGTGTGTGTGTGTGTGTGTGTGATGTGTGTGTGTGTGTGTGTGTGTGTGTGTGTGCATTTGGTGTGTGTGTGTGTGTGTGTGTGTGTGTGTGTGTGTGTGTGTGTTGGGGGTAGAAGATGACAGTGCGAGGAGACATAAAAGGCTTTGAACGAAGTCTCAGAGTCTGCTTCATGATTTATAATTCCCCCTCCATCTCACTCTCGTCTGCATATGTCACAAGGAGACGAAATTTTTCTTCATTTGCCCGACCTCGGTGGACAAGCGCTCAGGGCGAAAGAGGGATGTGGGGTAAAAGGGAAACGGATGAAAAATAGGAGGAGAAAAAAAAATGACCTGGACATTAATATTTGCCTCTGACACTGTCATTGTCTGCCCCACCCTTGACTGACTGTCACCCTTCACTCAATATCTACCCTACAGGGCCTTTCCTCCCTCCATTCATCCATCCATCCATCCATCCTTCTTTCCTTCCTTCTCTCATTCCCTCACCTCTTCATCCTCTTGTCTCACATTCGTTCTTCTGATATGAGTATCTAAGGCATATTTGTACACAACCCAGGTTAAGTTCATATAATGATTTCTTAGTTTTACACCTTTTTTCCCACCAAGGCAGGACTTACAGTGTAAAAAAAAAAAAGTCAGATGCATTCTTTTGAAAATACCAGCTTTGCTTGGTTCACTTTGCAGTGTGGGATCAGGGTTTTGTGTTGGCTTAGAACATTTGGCACGGAATTTCAAATGTGGATAAGGAAGATTGGAATGTTTGGTTTCCGTTTACCTGGGGTAAATGTAGATGTAGGCCTAGTACTTCTCTGGCTCATCAAGGCAAGGATCCAAGCCCCTGGTTCTACATTCTAAGTCTCCATGTAGAGGATTGTGGGGAATGTAGAGAGACATCTTTCAGAGGTGGAGAAAAATAAAACATGAAATTTAGACCTCTCCTTTTCTTGACACTGTAGATTTCTATAGCAGTCTCTGTGGAATTATTTGAGCAGCACTTTGAGATGGACTGAATGTGTACTGAAGAGCTCTTTATTGCATTCATTCCTGTGGGACCTGCATATACCATAGATAAGCCATTCTGTTTGGAATCCCATGCTTTTTAGCTTTGCAGCAAACTTAGGATGAACCTATTATTAGCCTAACAGATTCTATGAAATGGGTTATAAATGCAGTTCTATTTATCTGATTCGGGGGAATGTTGGCGGTAAAGAGCTTGTCTGGCCATATATGACTTTTTTCTAATGGCACAGCCTGAAGGATGGTAAGAATGATTATGAGAGTCAGAGTTTGATATTAGATTATACATATGTGATAGCCTGGGCCTGCCCATACCTCCTGTTGCTGCATGAAATTTTGCAATCAAGTCAGTATGGATGGCCAAGGAGGCAATTTCCTCAACTCTCGAGCCCAGAAAAATCAGGACCCAATGAGAAACAAGCAGGCTGAAGGAGGCAAGCTTATGATGACTCTGTCCAGCTCTGTCCCATAACATTGACAGAAGTTTGATTGCATTTGATAGACGTTTAAATTAATCCTGCTTGCTTTGCCAGACCACAGTTCATTTGTGAATGTGGCCGTGCAAGCCAGGCTACATATGTGAAGATATTTCTCAGGAATCCAGTATCCAGTAAGGAATCCAGTACTACAGAACAGGAGCACTACAGGGACTCAACAGGAGACAAAATGGAGAATTTATCTCATATGTCCATTTAAAGTGTCCCCTTTGCTTGATTGACATCCTGAAAAACCAGTGCCTGACTCAGTTCTTCTGTAAATGGCAAATGGTAGGAAAATGCTTGAGGTTTCCCCTACAAGTTATAGGAGAGAGAAAATCTCTGTAATGCTACCCAGAGTGTTCAAAAACTTTGGCTTAGAGCAACCTGGAAGGACATCTCTCTACAAAAAGATGAGCTTTTGATCAGACTTCATACATAAAACACTTACTCTCTCACACTTTAATGCCATGGCTTTTAAATCTGGGATAAATTCCCAGCGGGACAGATTATAAGAGCAGTGAGGCAGTTCTAGAGCTTGGGCCTTGCTTTTTGTCTTTTGTCTTTTGATGTTACTGATGCCCAATTATATCAGACACTTCAACGATTTCAGGTAATTATTTATTTATGCGAAACTGGCTGGTTATCCTCCTGGATTGTCCTTGATTTTTTTTTTTTTATTTCTGGTCTAACGCTGATATTTTCACAGGGTATGAAGATTATGTATTAGATTTTGATCAGAAGCTGATTAAATGTGCATATTTGCCTTTCATGTTGTGCAAGAGAAATCATTTTTGCCTCGTAATAGCCTAATAGACCAGTGTGTGTGTGTGTGTGTGTGTGTGTGTGTGTGTGTGTGTGTGTGTGTGTGTGTGTGTGGGGCTCGTAATAGCCTAATAGACCAGTATTTAGCAGAATTATTGCACTTAAACATACGACCTGCGAGGCAATCAAAGCCAATTCAGGTGAAATATTTACTTCTTTCATTTTTCAATCTGCCGACAGGGTAGAGAAAAACAGATTTCATTGTGCAATCTCTGGATGTGGTGAAAAAGTCATCCAAAACTACTTAAAAAGCAATCAACCAATATTTGTATACAACCAAACAACCACTGATTTGTACAAACTTATAAGCAGATGCAAGCAAAAACAGGCAAGTGCTGTATTCTTAGGGTAAAGATGTCACTGGAAACATTCATGCCACACTGAATTCGCCTTTTCACAAAACTCACTACTCTTTCACTGATACGGATATTGAATATATCACTCCCCAGAACTGTCTAGGAAGTATGTGAACCCCCTGTTCTGCTAGAAATGAATTGCAATCACTGTGTCTGCTAAAGACATGCATGTTCATGGTTTCCTTTTATCTCAAACTGCTAAATGTTTCATGTTGAGTAGGTTCTAAATGTGTGTTAAATCTTTGCTTAGGGCTACTTGTCAAGTCAAACTGCTTCAGTGAATTTCCTGTTCTATGTATGCCTATAAGTCAAGCGACACAACCTGGCATAGACAACCTGTTTTTACTTAAAATTCATATTCAATCATAAAAAAATTCAATCATTACACGTACAACTGACTAGCATAAACATCCGCATTTAGAAAATGAATCCATCCAATGATTTATCTTTTTTTGTCCATTCAGTGAAGAAGAACCTGCTGTGCTGTCCAAACCTAAATTACACATTCCGGTGGAGTAATAGAGACACTCCATGTCCAGACAAAGATTAATGATTCTTTCTATGTCTTCCATACATATTGTCCCATTTTAGAAAGGAGCAAAGTTGACCAAAACAATCAATGCATTTCTCAGTGTTTTCATTCCTGGCATCACTAAAACTATATTATAGACCAAACATCATTCCTTTCAGATACTTTATTCTTCTGCTTGCATGTAAATCACTAAACCAGTCATTCAAGTCTAATGACTTAAACTGGTGCCCAATCCAAGAATAAAAGAACAAGCTTTCAGATTAGTCCATTGAGATACTGTCACACGGACCAGAGGAAGTTCAGAGGAAGTTATTCTCTGTGTGTTTGTGTGTGTGTGTGTGTGTGTGTGTGTGTGTGTGTGTGTGTGTGTGTGTGTGTGTGTGGGTTTGCATGAACTGGCAAACATCTTCCTCTTCCATACCCAGGGCAGGATCTCTTCAGGTACCTCATTAATCCTCCTCCAGGGGTGTAGCATCCAGGCACTGCTGTTTGGCCACATGCCCCACAGATGCAGCTTGGTGCAGATTAGCTCCAATGAGGAGGACTGTTTGGTCCAGCGACCACCACCACCACCACCACCACCACCACAAGACTCCCACTCTGGGGCCAAGACCTCCAGAAGCACCTCATCAATCCCACACTGCAAGGGTAGAGCCAGCTAGGCTACTTCCGCCCACCCGTATGGCCACGTGCGCACTGATGCTATCGAGTACACCACGCCAAGTACTATCCTATCTCTAATGGGCCAGAACAAGGAAGATTAGATTCTCACTGGTCCACTATTAATTATGCTTACAGTCAAAGAAGAGGGGAATCTCTGGTCTTTCCTGATTGGGAATGTCTGAGTATAGCTGACTTTTGGAACAGTGGGGGAAAAGCAGACTTTTGGAACAACTGCTTCATCCTGTAGAAGCCTAATGTGGCTAACTAATTTTGTGGACAATTACATGCAGATATTGGGGGTAATTACAGTACATGCAAAAAATTCTGTCACATTCACAATTCAAATAAATGACTATGTATGTATTTGAATGATGTTGTGAACAATTATACATATATGAATCAAGAATTTTTACAAAATGTTTTCAGTAAGCGTGTAAAATTATACAAAATTTGAGTAATTGCTCTTGTTCTGTCTGTGAAATTTCCAAGATCACTCTCATGTGAAGAAAGTGCAGATCCAAATGCAAAATCATAATAGCCTCCCTTCAGTGAGAATTACCTTTATTTGGCTCAAAGTGCATCGTTATGGGAGGTGTCACTAAACAATTATAGTGCAGGTGGGCCACTGTACAGCCAAAACTGGCACTTTAAAGTTAAGCAGCATGAAATGTTATAGCTTGTAGTGCTTCATTGTTAGAGCTGCAATCATTTTGGTTCATTTGGAAAGACCTGTGCTTTAGAAGGCCTACATGGGAGGCATTCACATTGAGAAGCTTCTGGTTGCAGCTGTTTCTTTATGCAACTATGTTAAAAGGGAAATGTGAAGTAAACATTACAGCAAAGCCATTTTTCTGGATACTAATAAGTACTTTTCATAGCTGAAGTAATTGATGCAGTTATTGCAGTTACCTTTTGTGCAGAAGACTTGCATATATTTTGATGATAATGATAATGTTACTAATAATAACAATAATACATACTAACTAATAATAATAATTACTAAATAACAAGCTTTATTTGCATAGCACCTTTCATACAAATTTCAGCTCAAAGTGTTGTGCACATAAAAAAAAGAAAAAAAAAGAGAAGAAAAAATGAGCTATTACTATTAACTATTAATTTACAGAATGAATTGATCACATTTATAATTTTCTTCCCATTTTTGTTGTAAGTGGATTTACAAACCAGTCCTGTGTGAAGGGTGACTTTGATTCAGCGAATGCTCTCTCCTCTACTTGTCTCGCTGCCAGAGTTCATGTCTGTGTGAAGAAAACACTTCCACTGTTCTAACAACTGTGTTCTGATCATCTGTTCTGAAGCAATCATGTGAGACAAATCTCAGTTCTGCTGTGATTTGAGGTGATTGTTGACTACAGCTGCACATTCCCCGGAGCTTCAGGGAGGGAAAGATTCACAACACAGGCCTTCAGACGTTTAATAATACTGTTAAGGAGACTTAGAGGCTGGAAGGAAAGTTCTTTACACAATTTTTTCTGCTCTTCTCTTCTCCTCGTCAGTCTTTCATACACTACTCTCAGCGAATACATCTATTGAGCTGTGGAGTACAAAATGTTCTCTAAATGGAGAAAGCATTCCTTTCAAGGCCCTCGGGTTGTTTGAAAGGATGTTATACTCAAAAGGCTTTAGGAGAGGAGTGGGAGAGAGAGAGAGAGAGAGAGAGAGAGAGAGAGAGAGAGAGAAAAAGGGAGAGAGAGTATTAATGTGACATTTTTGCTATCGCAACCCTGCGTGGCATGATAATCACATACACCAGCAGGCAGACATTTATAAAAAGCATTCTGAAATCCAGGGGAGAAAAGTAATATTCTGTCTGAAATTTTTCTTCAGCAAATGAAAATACATCTACATTAATTTTACATCTACATTTATTCATTTTATTCAGTGAAGTTGCTTTTTTTTGTCCAAAGTGACAGACATTATTGCTAAAGCATACGTTCACTTTACTAGTCTGAATTCATTGGAAATCTAACCCACTACATCGGTATTTGTGGTGTCCCGCTTAGTGGATGATCCTGGAAAGGCACTGTATCCATTTTTAACCATGAACTTGACAAAAATATATATTGACAAATTCAAGATCCACAGCCATCATTTAGATGCAATGACTTCTTTTTAAGTGATGAACCCAGGGCTGTTTTTTAGTGCTGTCAAAATTAACTGATTAATCATGTGATTAATCCAAAAAAATTAACTCAGATTAAAAAAATTAACTCAGATTAATCCTGATGGATATGGGTCCATTTTCATGGCATTTATTATGTTAAATTTCAGACAGAAAATGGCTCGGCTATCAAGTCAAACTATACACAAAGATTATGGCCTAGTTCCTGACTGTCCAACAACATGTTTGGGGAACCCTTGGGGGTGGGGGACAGGTGTAAATTGCCTCATTTGAGAAGAACAGGGCCTTTACAGGACAAAATAAGGATCCAACAGACCCTAGCATCCAACTTCTTACTGGAGAAAATGAGTTGCGATTAAAAGTGATTAATCACGATTAATCTTTGTAAAATTTTGTGATTAATCAGATTAATTATTTTAATCGTTTGACAGCACTACTGTTTTTATAATATTATGAGGCTCAGGTGTTAACCTATCCGGGCTAGGCTGTCTTGAGCTCAGGCCTATTTTGAAGGCCGTGGCAAGTCGTGGAGGTGGAGGGTTCATGGCTGAAGGGACATCAGAGGTATCTTGAGAGGCCTCTTCCATTTTTCATGCATCCATTTGATTTGCACACTGGCCCTGTCATGTCCGCTCACCGGCATCCAGAGCCACCATTGTGGCAGTGGTCCGCAGCAGGAGCCTTCAGATACGGCCCAGTCGTGGCCCAAGTCTGGGCCACAATCAGCACAGTGTCAGCAATGGCACTCTTGCATGGGTATCTATGAATAAGTTAGCAAGCTCAACTGGGTTTACCTGTTCATTTATTAAGTACCATAACAGTTACTTTTTCATGGGTTCTATTTCTCAGTGAACGAGGTGGAAAGTATGCTTGTGGTAGTGTTTTTTTTTTTCTCTTTCTTTTCTTTTCTTTTTTTCTGAGGAGACGTGTGGAATGACTGGCAGAGCGGTTGGCGGTTTTTTGTAAAGGTAGAATGAAGTGAAGGTGTAATCTCCATCCAGGTGATTCACGGGAACTACTTGTCCAAATTTAGTAAGTGTGTTGAAGTTGCCATGTCAGCTTATATCACTATGATCAAGAGAGACAGGAGCCTTATTGGCATAATGGGTTTCTGATAGCCATGGTCTTCTGAGCAGAAGGATCTTCAATTCAGCTCTCTAGCTGCAATGATGTTCTTTTATTTTTTTATTTTTTTATTTTTCATTCGAGATAAAACCACTAAACCTCCAAAGGAGGTCATGGGCGAATCTTGGGGAATGATGGCAAAGAGGCAATTGTGGGCACAAATCCATGGAAATGTCCCAATGGAAATGTCCAATTGCTTTTGGTTGACCTGTTTAGGTAGTGAAGAGTGGAGTGGCTCTGGAGTGTACTGGGACCAAAAGGAACGGATGTGGTATGTTATGTCCATCATATTTATCATCTGAAATGCTCTAAAGTGAATATGGGGACAAGAGACCAGGGGAGGAATGTAAGGACAGAGCATGAGTGCAGAGAAATGGAATCGGAATAGCCCAGGAAACTTCTAGAATGAGGGGATTGTCTGTCTCATGGTTGCCATTTCAGCAGATGAGTCTATAGTGAGTTGGTCTGCCAGTAGCCGAGGAGAAGGTCAGAGTTTTCTAAGGAACTATAAAAAAAAAGAGTTTTCCAATAAAGTATATTTGACGTAATGCTGTTAACTATCTGTGATGAAATGTGATCATTCTTTCTCTGTGTGAAAAGGTGAACACCCACCGGACGCATATGCAACGTTAGACAATCAAAAAAATCTGACAAGCTGTGTTCAGTGGGTGCCGGTCTTTAGAGTCAGACATCCTTGATTAGTGGATATGTTTTAAACAGCAGGTAAGAGTCAAATGATGGCATCCATTCTACAACTGTAATACAAATTCACCACTTTGCCATTTCGCAATAGAGCCTCAACCAGAGTTGAGTAGTCTGGTGCAGTATCCATTTTCCACTTGATTCCCCTGTTAGCATCAAATTTACACTAGCATGTGACATTAATGCGCTATATATATCATTTAAACACAGTACAGTGTGAGAATGCTGTGTCCGAGTTTAATTTCAGAAATAGCTCCTTTTCTTTAAGTGCCTTTAGCCATGTGATAATCACCTAAGTGCCCACAGCACGGCTCAGAGCTGAGTGCATCAGCATTTGCAGTTTTCATGAGCATAAATTATGACTTAGAACATGCACTGTACCTGCATGCGTATCTCACCGCACACACAAAAAAAGCCCCATCCTACTTCCAGCTTCCATCCGGTGCTGTCAGTTTTTTGATTGCCATTACGAAGGATTTGAGCAATCAAAGTTAACACAGCGTGAAACTTAAGCTTGTTTTTTTCTTCTTCTTCTTTTTTTTTTTTTTTATTTCATCTGTGAGTGAAGTCGTTGCTGAGAGCAGCTGAATTAATCGATGAAATCAGAGGAGGGCAGGTGGTCTCCTAACCTTGCATGGTGTGTACTTACTTTACCATACTCTGCCCTCAGGGTTACCTACCTACTTGTTAAGCTACCGCAAATGCACTTCTTAAGAGAATCATTTTTTATTAGGTTGATGCACCTGACTGCAAATGAAAAGAGGAGGTTTAGACTGAAAGCTTCTACAAATGTCTCTGGGAATAAGAAAAACAAGCACTCTTGTTCATGCTCACGAACATGAAAGGCTCTGGTATGCTCACTCTTACTTCTGTAGTGGGCATAACTATTGTATGTTGCAGTGTTGGACTCATGTATTGACCTTGCGTTTTTATTGTATATTAGAACAGTGCTTGGGGAGTAAATACAATACAAGAACAACAGACTGCACAATGTTCTTTGTAACCCATAGGTATTTATTTAAAGAGGATATTTATATTTATATAAATTTATATTTATATAACCATAAGCATTTAACAGTTTATTGCTCTAAGAATGTGCCAATTTTATTTTAATTTTTAATGAAAATAATACATGTGTATATATTTTGTCTTCATGGTGAGTTTTCCAAAATCACAGTCCAAGTTCCATCACAGCATGTAGCACGAGGCGTTTGGAGAGGCCACCCTTGCTCCGAAAGGACCTATAAATAGACAGCTTTTCCTCTCCGCTAAGAGGAAGGACACAAAAACAAACACCAGGCCCCAGCACTCTTGACACCCTTCACCAGAGCCTCCCCTCCCGATGCTTTGGCATCTGGAGCGAAACTGCATCAGCCATGCTGCATCGTGCAGCTCGGCTCTCCGTGCCATCGCTCTGAATGAACCGTGGCATCTGCATACCGTCTGAGGCGGCAGTGCCGGTGTCGGTGGCCAAAAGCGTGATGCTGCTTCCTCCATGCTGCGCGCTGTGCGTTTGCCTATCAACCCCGGACACCTGTCTGTCTGTATTCATTCACATGCCACCCCATGAAGGAGGTGCTGCTGCTTAAATCAATGTCTGCAGGATGGGGGGAAGCAGAGGGGCCTTTTGCATGGGCCTCAAAAAAAGAAATAAAATAAGAAATCTCTTTTCATTTTGCCGCATTAGCTGTAATTGCCTTCCAAGGTGGTCTCGGTTTTCATCTGCGCGATAACGACGACCCTGCGGTTTCGCCTTCCCCCCAGTCTGTGTAATTTTTGCAGTATCGTAAGACACGTAATAGTATTTCATGTTGAGATGTTTGTTTGAATTGAAGGGTTTCACTCAGTGGAGGGTTCGGTAATGACAGAGAAATCAGCCGTAGTAAACATGGCATGCAAATTATTCAACAGCGATCTCTAGTTACCAAAAAAAAGAAGAAGAAGAAGAGAAGAAGAAAAAAGATATGCCGTGAGAGACCTTGAGATTGGATTATGGCTCTAGGCCAATATTATATTCTGTTTAAGATGCACTCACACGCGGCCATGTCTGCCTCAGATGAACACAGAGAGATGTGAAGAGCTAGGAGACTGTATGGGTTTTCTGCTTCCCCTTCATAAGTGTTCTGTTAGAGCCCTGGGCAATAGGCTAGCAGACAAAAGAGTTTGGTGTGTGTGTGTGTGTGTGTGTGTGTGTGTGTGAGAGTGATGAGAGAGAGAGAGAGAGAGAGAGAGAGAGAGAGAGAGAGAGAGAGAGAGAGAGAGAGAGAGAGAGAGAGAGACTGTGTTTGGAAAGGTTTAATTTTCTGTGCACCCTCCAACCAACACACCCTCATGCACATGTGTGAAACTGTATCTTTGTGTTTGCATTATTTTTGTGCATGGTTGTACAGGTGTGTGTGTGTGTGTGTGTGTGTGTGTGTGTGTGTGTGTGTGTGTGTGTGTGTGTGTGTCTGTCTGTCTGTAAGGAAGATTTAGAGAGAGAGAGAGTTAAAGTTAAGCATCCGCGGTCTCTCTGGCCCCCTCACAAGTCATTTGTTAGCGAGACATACAATTTTTCATCTCTTTTTTATTTGTTTCCCTGGAGCTCTCCTCGCTCACCTTTACTTTCCCAGAGACTGCAAACTTAGACAAAACCCCTCATATTCTCCATCTTTAGCTCACACAAGGACAGAATCCTCCTGAGTACCTCTCTCTCTCTCTCTCTCTCTCTCTCTCTCTCTCTCTCTCTCTCTCTCTCTCTCTCCTCACTCTGCCTCTCTCTCTCTCTCTCTCTCTCTCTCTCTCTCTCTCTCTCTCTCCTCTCTCAGTGTTTGATGATCACCTCCCTGTCTCAGCCAGCCTCATCAGTATGGGCTTGCATGACCTCGTCATCTCTGCGGCATAATCCCCCCCAGCTTAGGAGCCCTAGAAGTGCGTCTCAATCCCTATATCACCACTGTCATAAGTGCTTTTCCTCTGCCCCCCTCTCGTCTTCCCAGCGCCTGTCTTACTTAGCCATACATCCGACACTTGTCCCCTTTTTTTCTTTCCTCTCTATCTCCTCCGAGAGAGCCTTTTCGCCTGGATGAACGTGGCAGACGTAATGGATGCTGACTGTTTTAATTAGATGTTGTGATTGAGGTGTTGCGTCTAAGTCTCTACAGCTGGCGCGAATGAGACACTGTGCAGCGAGCGCGTAGGCAGACTGCTGATGCCAAGCTTAATCGTCTTGTTGTCTATTGTGACGCAGATTTTATATTTACAAATGCATGTCATTGCCATTAATGGGGAGAATGGAAATACAAGTAATTATGCCAGCAGTTTGATTTTTTTTACAGTTGTTTTGGGTTGTGTAACTGCAGTGGTTTCATTTTCTAAGGTATTTAAGAAGATGATTTTTTGACTACTCTCCTTGTTACAGTAAGGCCCAGATGGGTCCACTAAGGACTTTAGCCATTTGTTTGACTGAACGCACTATTGCACAAATAAAGAAGACTAGCCAGAAAAGGCAGAAAAAACTAGGCAGATTTCCATGATACTTGGTGGACAGGTTAAGTGTAAAGTAGTCTATGTCTCACTTTGGTCTCTGTCGACAGCCCTGTCACCAGTTTCACTCTTTCAGTCCTTGGCCAAAGTGACTATCTGAGAAAGGAACTGCAGTGTGTGCGTGTGTGTGTGTGTGTGTGTCTGTGTGTGTGTTTGTGTGTGTGTGTGTGTGTGTGTGTGTGTGTGTGTGTGTGTGTGTGTGTGTGTGTGTGTAAAGAGAGAGAGAGAGAGAGTGTATGTGTGTGTGTGTGAGAGAGGGAGAGAGAGAGAGAGAGAGAGAGAGAGAGAGAGAGAGAGAGAGTTTATTTGTGTGATTGTGTGTGTGTCGTCTGTGAGTGTATGTGTGGTGGATGCATAAGTGTATGTTCAAAAGAACTAGAATCCATTTTAAGAATGCCATTTTATATTAAATGATTTTCCAGGGCAATTTTAATGTATAAGCAGAAAGGGTTGAAACCTTTTTATGGCCACGTTTTAAACCTAGGAGCATGTGTGTCGAATGAAAATAAGGAACAGTTGATTTTCATCTGCACTGCTACCTGCCTCGTTTTCAGTTTGTGTGAATGTCACTTAACCAATATGTCAGCGTTGGTCTGATAAGCACGACTTTGCGAGAGAAAGTAAACTTGACCTCACGTCCTTCGGCACCAATGAATCCAAACCAATAATAGTGTGTGTCTCTCTAATGGTGTTTTTCCATTATGCTAAACATTGCTGCATTGCTACATGTCCACATCCATATTACTGCCTTGCTGGAACTGGAGGCTACCAAAGCGACCTTGGGTATCTTGAAAGGTTCCTCTATAAAAGAATAACAATAACTAGAAATGCACTTGGAGAGTGCAGACCTCCACCAAGGCAACATGGTCACTGACGCCCCTTAGAGTTCTGGCGTTTACAGATGGATGTGATAGCTGTCAGTAGTGATGAATTCTTTAAAAAAAAAGTCCTGATCCGAATCTTCGCCAAATTTAAGGGGTTCTTCCTTGGGCAATGATAAACCTCTGGTAAAAATTCCATGCAAATCCGTCTTTTGCCGTTAAGTTGCTAACAAACAGGCAAACAAACAAACAAATTCCAGGGAAAACATAACCGCCTTTGGCGGAGGTAATAAGAATAAATGTATGGCTCATAAACAAGTTGCCTTCAGTTTTGTTCTTTGGCGAGGCACACGGTACATTATATTTCGGCAAGACATCATTGAATCATTTACTGTAATACTGTAAAAAATCACTAAGTCACTAAGCTGGCAAATTAACCTAATATTCCTGCTTAGTGTATCTTTAAAGTCAACAAACAAAGATGAAGTAACAAAAAGCACACTAAAGATAAAACACACACACACACACACACACACACACACACACACAGAGAGAGAGAGAGACACACACACAAATAAAACCTTAGGATCATATGGTTAAGTCTTGTGGTTAATGGGGAAACTTCACACGGTTACGTGCTGTGTTACCCACTTGCCTTATATACTGTAATTGCATTGTTGCCAGGTAACACAGGTCATGTGACACACATCCCAATACCTATTAGCTTTGGCTGCCCCTGGCTCCCCCCAATCTCATTAAGACCAGTGGTGTGGCTCCTGTGTGGTCTGAGGTGCTGTGAGGTAAGGGGTGTGTGTGTGTGTGTGTGTGTGTGTGTGTGTGTGTGTGTGTGTGTGTGTGTGTGTGTGTGAGGTAAGGGGTGGGGGTTGGAGAAGATGACCGGGGGCCACTGATAGGCTACAGAGAGAGGCCATGCGGGGCTCATGGTGTCTGGGTGAGCAAAGTGATCTGTCATGAGGTAAGCAATTAAAGGGGCTTCAGTGCAAACCTCCAAGGAGAGCTGTGGCGTGGATGAAGCCAGGGGGGAGAGACAGAGAGAGAGAGAGAGAGAGAGAGAGAGAGAGAGAGAGAGAGAGAGAATTAGAAGGGTATCAGACGTAGGTGTCTACACGCGCGCGCGCGTGTGTGTGTGTGTGTGTGTGTGTGTGTGTGTGTGTGTGTGTGTGTGTGTGTGTGTGTGTGTGTATGTGTGTGTGTGAAACTTTTGTTCATGTGTGATTGTGGAAAGTTAAGTTTGTGTGTGTGTGTCTGTGTCTCTGTAGCAAGTTTGTGATCAAGGAAGTGAATGTATGTGTGCATGCCAGCTGTGTATGTATGTGTGTGTGTGTGTGTGTGTGTGTGTGTGTGTGTGTGTGTGTGTGTGTGTGTGCAGGCATCAGGATGCAGGCTTATTTACTACCTCCTACTAACTCCTTTGTCAATCCTGTGGCCATCCAATCAAGTCAGACTTTTCCAGCGGAGGTACTTAAAGCTTTCTGTGTGTGCTCATGGACATTACACCACCCACACACAGAGTCATGGCTCTCTCCAAGGGCGACAGACCAAGAAAAGAAAGAAATCAAGAGGAGAAAGCCAGAGATCTTACTGTAGAAAATCAACTAAAGTAGCCTACACTTGAAGTATTTTAGATGTGCTCTGAAGAATTATTATAACTGCAGTAGAAATAAAATAATGCTTTGAAACGTTAATAAAAATGTTTATTACAGTGTAATAAATATGTTACTACACAGAAGGGCACAGTACTCTCGACTGTAGTTATGTAAGCCTATGTGATAGTCTTTTGATATGTACTGTACCTCCGAATATGGTTATAAATAGCTTCCTCCATTACTGCCTGTACAATGCATTTATTTCCTTCATGGAAGCATTTAATCACAGCAGTATTCTCAGATCATCAATTTCTTTTCCTCTTTAAGGGAATTCAAGACAGTTTGAGTGTTTCACATTTCGCTATACAACGACTTTGGAAGTAAATCATAACCATTAGTCATGGCAAGTTCAACTGTGCACATGAAAAATAGAATGAAAAAAAAAATGAAATGAAGAAATCTGTTGACCTGATCTCTTTTTCCCTAGGGCAGACCAGTTTGAGTGGACAGCATTTTGCTCCATCTGCCTGCTGTAATTTCTCTCTCTCTCTCTCTCTCTCTCTCTCTCTCTCTCTCTGTGTGTGTGTGTGTCTCACAGACAAAGTTGATGTGAATATTTGTGTATTTTTGTTCATTTGATAGAGAGACAGAAGTGAGAGTGAGTGTGTGTTTGCCAGAGAGAGAGAGAGAGAGTGTGTGTGTGTGTGTGTGTGTGTGTGTGTGTGTGTGTGTGTGTGTGTGTGTGTGTGTGTGTGTGTAAGTAGGTGTGTGTGTTTGTCAGAGAGAAAGAACAAAGGAGTGTGTGCATGTGTGTGTGTGTGTGTGTGTGTGTGTGTGTGTGTGTGTGTGTGTCTGTACTAACTCAGACCCAGACCAGGCCTGTGCCAGACTGGATGTCTGTTTGGTCAGCTGTCAACTGAACCTAAAGGAATCAAAAAGTTCAGCTCCGGATTCTCCTGTCCCATTCCCTCTGTTTGCCTGGCCAGGGCCAAGCCTGTTGTTTTCATTGCCATTGCAAAAGCAAGTCTACTAGCCTGATGCTATCTCATCCTGCTTACATGTCTAAACCCTTGCAGGCAGATGGGTGAGATAGCATGAGGCCGGTGAAAGCCGCACAGATTTGCTTCTTATGTAAGACACAGTATCAGTAAAGTCCAGCTGCTTCCTTCCTCCTTCATCCCTCTCTCTCTCTCTCTCTCTCTCTCTCTCTCTCTCTCTCTCTCTCTCTCTCTCTCTGTCTTTCCCTCCCTCCCTCAAGCTGTCCTTCATTGAGACGCTTGCATGGGTACGGATCAGAACCACACCAGTTGTACCAGAGAAACTTGACAGGCAGGGAAAATAGACTTGAAGATTTGATCCAGAGTTGGATAACAGATCAGAGATAAGGACAACAGTCTCTGGACGTCAGCTAAGGGTGTTTGGTGAAGAAGACCACGATGTGTAATGCAGCAAGAGGATCTCAGATCCTGCTGACAGGTTGGGGGGAGGGGCTTTCCTTGGTCATGTAAGCAGGCAGAAACCAACTGGTATTTGCAAACTCCCCAAGGGGGTCATTATACTTAAGCTGTTTTGAGACCAGCAAGCCTAGTGCTAGTGCCTGAGCAGGTTCCCTTGCCAGTAACCCTGGGAACCAGAATGTGTGGCCCGTGTCCAATCATGCGAGCCCATGACGCATTATCCACACCAAGGCGTAAAAGTAGAAACTATTTGTTTTTACTTTTTCTAATGCTACTGCCTAACTTGTGCTGGAAATATGTGGACGTCCAAATATTAAACAAATATTTGTTTCATTCGCCGATCACTGCATCAATTTCCTTTTCACTTCATTTCTCTCATTTTCCACACTCACGTTCCCTTGATTACATTATTTTCTGCTTTGACCCCTGGGTGACGTCCTGAGTGAGCAAGGCCAGTGGCCAGAAACCCAGACTGTGTACTGAAGGGAGATGAGAACCAAGCAGAATTGCATATGAAGGCAATGGCTAGCCAACAAAGTTAGCACAGTTAAGATGCCTACAGACCAAAGATCTGCGACGAGACGGGCTGCGATGTTCGAAAATCCTGACGTTCTAAAAACTCCGAAACTGCGATTTGACACGTTGAATCTTTTGCGACAGCTTGCAACTGCTTGCAACAACCTGCGACGATTGATTCACACCACCGCAACTACTCTCTAAAACCATTTCATCTCGTCGCGGATCTTCAGTCTGAATTGGCCTTTACACTTAAATGTAAACTTGTGATCAGACGTGCCAGTGATGGGCTTTATGAAGCAAACAGATCAAACACAATTCTAAAAGTTCACTGAATGCAGAGAAAACCTCTCATATGGTAGTGAACCGGGTATTTATATTGTCTCACCAGTTTGAGGGCAGAGGAACAGACAAGTCTTTATTTTCAGTGACTCTTTTGGCAAACAATGAGAGGTCTGTAGCCGTGCTAAACCAGGGCAATGTAAGTTTGACCTCCGCTGTGTTGTTTAAGGTTTACCCTTTTTTCTGCCATCGATTTTTGTTCCAAGTCCAAGTCTGATCCCCGGTGTGTGAACAGTCTAAATGCAGCCTGTGTGTGACGGTCACGGTAGCCTGTTACTGTGCTCAGACGGGGCCCCAGACAGCCTTTTAAATGCCGCTATTTTTCTGGGTCTTTCTCAGACAAGAGAACAAACACTGCCAAATGTTGAGCACAAGGGGTTACGCTACAACACTTAGGGGAGTGGACCAGAGAGGCTGCCGCAACCAGGGGAGAATGATGAATCTGTTTGTCTTTGTTTACTGCTCAAAGAGTCGAGACTACTGGGACCAGATAAGAGGCCTGAACTGTTGTAAGCCTGCTTAAATAATTATGTTTGGATCTTGTGGTTCAGCTATTCAACTTTTTTTTTTTTTATGTGCTATACAGCATTTATAAAGAATTTATAAAGAATATTACCTTCCAGTGACTAATTGTAATTGCTAGGTACTAACGTTCGGTGCCATTGCAAAAATACACATATCTTAAGGCGTAAATGGCCAAATTTCAATCTATAGCTATAATATTACTGTTTACAAAATTCTCACATGGCATTATTTATATTGTTTAAACAACCCATTATAAACAAGTTTATAATACTTTGAATACTGAACGTCAGTATAGTTTAAGTCCTACTGTTTTGTTTCCTCACTGCTTGAGGCTTTTGCACCCACTAAATGTAAACAGGCTTTTTATTCCCCCAGTGGCGGCTTGTGTTGATGTGGACGTACAGACTCAAGGGTTAGTTTGTCGTCACAGTTAGCGCTTGCTGAAGCTGGTGCTTGATGATAGCCGCCCTTCGATCGCTGGGAGTTAATTCATGTGTCACTCAGAGATGCAGCAGTCTGGCCATGTGCAACCGTTCTTCCTCCCCCTTGTCTCCCCGTTCTCTCTCCCTCTCGTTTTCTTTCCTGCTCTCTCTCTCTCTTCATCTTTTCATCTCTTTTGCTCTCTCTCTCCCTCACTCTCTCTCTCTCTGTCTCTTTTTCTCTCAAACACATACTCAATCTCACACACTCTCTCTTATCCCTGTTCCAGAAGCACTCAAGGATTGCTGGGTTTAAAGAACAAAACTACTGTGTGTTCAACAATGTGTGACTAGAAGCTGAGGAGGTGGACCTCAACAAAAACGAGAAAAACACATTTTATACCCATACTTTTTTTTCCCTCTTTTCCACAGATTGTAGAAGTTATTGCACAACACCAGATCTAGGCCTAATTAAAAATTTGTGAGCAACACTGATATGAATAGTATGCAGATCAAACCTGCAGTACGGTGTTCATTTTAGGACATCCTCAGTAAACAGCCACTATTGAAGTTTATTCTATTCACGTTCAATTATGTGATGACAAATGACACGTATGTAAAACAGCAACAGCTTCCCATTACATGTCGGGCCAACAGAGGTTCTCATTTGGCATGGACAATTTCATACAGCATGTGTGCACAGTGCTTCTGACAGCTTGGTAATGGACTTTATCCCCTCATTTCATGGTCGTCCAAGGTGTGTTATTCAAATGATCTCCATCTCAGCTCTCACTACACACATATACACACACACACACACACACACACACACACACACACACACACACACACACACACACACACACACACACACATATACCACACCCATACACACACACACACACACACACACGGTATACTGTGCACACACTCACACACACACACACACACACACACACACACACACACACACACCGACAGCAATGAGACCTATTTTATTCATTCGGTGAGGTTGAGTTTCCATCCCATTTTGCTCTGAGTCAAAAGGTCACAGAGCGTGTTTGGTCATGCGTGGTTGGTGAGTGAGTGAGTGAATAAAGTAAGGGTGTGTGTGTGTGTGTGTGTGTGTGTGTGTGTGTGTGTGTGTGTGGAGAGAGAGAGAGAGAGAGAGAGAGAGAGAGAGAGAGAGAGAGAGAGAGAGAGGGGCCGGTTGTGTGTGTGAGTGATGAGGTAATTAGTTGAGATAATAGGAGCACACTGTAATGATCCGTGGGGAGAAGTGCAGTACAAAGCATCACATTCACTGTGGAGAGGAGAAGTCCCGGCCCAGTCATCATTTAAAGCCTTATTTATGGACTCTAGGAAGGAGGCACATGGAGGCCAAACACACACATATATACACACACAAGTAAGCACTTGTGTATTTGTGTGTGAGTATGTATGTCCACGTGTGTGTGTGTGTGTGTGTGTGTGTGTGAGAGAGAGAGAGAGAGAGAGAGAGAGAGAGAGAGAGAGAGAGAAAGAAAGAGAGAACATCAGTGTCTGTGTGTTGAATTGTGAACAGTGGGGAAACGAGTCCAGCATTGTATGTGTCTGTGTGCTGTATTGTGAACAGTGGAGAATAGAGTCCCGCGTTTGTGTGCAACACATCTCTCTCTCTCTCTCTCTCTCTCTCTCTCTCTCTCTACTTCAAATTCAAATTAAAAAATAGCTTTATTGGCATGACCATAGAGAATAGTGTTGCCAAAGCATATTACAGACACATAAACAACAAAATAGCATATCTATATCATATCTCTCTCTCTCTCTCTCTCTCTCTCTCTCTCTCTCTCTCTCTCTCTTCCTTGCTTTCTCCCATCTCTTGTCACATTACAGAGGTAGGAGGCGCTGATGCTGAATCACCTGAGTGGCGTCTCGTGAGCGCTTCCTCATCTGTCGGCACCTCAGAGCCTCCTGGTCAATAAATAAATCATCCGGCAAACAGGGGACGTGTCGGGTGATCTTAAAGCTCCCAGCTTCCATAAACATCCTCAAAGACTGCGGGGTAACAGCGCACCTGATAGATTCTCAATAGATTTGTACGTATATCAATATTGCTTCGCAAAATGATTAAGACTCTAATTTTGTAACATTTAAATGTCTAAGCGCCATCTTTGAATGTTCCGGAATATCTATGTTTATCCGATGGCAACCCAAGGCTGTAGAACACCACTGAGGAACCTGAACACATTGAGTTTTAGAACCATTTGTGGGTAGGAAGAGAACATAACATGACCATAGCTTGACTCATTTCTGTGAGGGGAAGAAAAAAAAAAGAAAAGAAAACTGTTGGCTTTATTTGTTCTCACATCCTGTTGGTGCCAGTTGGCTCACTATGTATGTTAAGTCTTTTGTCCAGAATGTCACTTACACCTATATTGTTTTCACCCCTGGATAGCCTACATACATACAGCAGCATTCTTTATAGTGTTCCTTGCACCATGGAGGCTAGCCAAGCCAAGGCAAGGCAAGGCAGTGTGACTTACAGTTAGGAAGATGAATAGAGGGGTTGCCTCCGCTTGCTGTGGTTGAATGAGGGGTCAGTGGGCACAGTGTCTCTGGGAGCGGCTATGCTCTGCTCGGCTCGACTCTGGACACCACAGCTGCAGCTGTAACTGAGTCCCACATCATCCATCAGGCCAGAGTGAGGAAGTGTGTGGAAGAAGTGTAGGACTGAATGCTGAGTTTATCACTGGGGAGTGGGGAGCACATGGGAGAGAGAGAGAGAGAGAGAGAGAGAGAGAGAGAGAGAGAGAGAGAGAGAGAGAGAGAGAGAGAGAGAGAGAGAGAGAGGTGAGCATTGCAATAATTAGTTTAGCTGTCACTTTAATCTGTGTCACTTTAATGTGTGTGTGTGTGTGTGTGTGTGTGTGTGTGTGTGTGTGTGTGTGTGTGTGTGTGTGTGTGTGTGTGTGTGTGTGTGTGTGTGTGTGTGTGTGTGTGCACATGCATTTCAAACTGGCTGGCTGACTGGGTGGTAAATAAACTTGTATTTAAGAATGGCATTTGTTTTTTCACTCTTTATTCTGTTTACCAACATATTGTATCTCCATCATCAGACATGCCCGCAGGCTTCACCCCTCAGCCCAACACTATTGAAATCTGTAGACATTTGATCTTTGTGTCAGGTCTAAAGCAGGTTAATTTCGCCTAGGGTCTAGTATATGCATGGCCCGCGGCTCCTTAAAACAGAAAGAAATGTTTAATTAATGTGTCTGTCCTTTGAAATAGTGATCATTTGTTTAAACTTAAAATAGGCTATACTGCCATATAATTACTAGCCTCCTTAAAATTGGCTGCTGCCCTTTTGACATTTTGTCAACTGTATGCCTACAGTTTTGTAGTTTTTCCATGGTTTTGGTTTGACTGGGCATGCACAGTAACCTACACTACTTTCTGCAGCTGTAGCTGTAGTCTCCCTATGGAGAAGAACATTTGCCTTGAAGTTCTCTCACTCAGGATGGCTCAAGATGGCTCTCAGGATGACACCACAGTGACAAGCCCCCCATCCCCCACGCTTCTTCAAACACACACAAAATATACAACACACACACACACACACACACACACACGTTCACACTCACTCAGCGATCCTCCATGGACCAAGATGCCCATGTATGGCCTATACTGTCCGTGTGTTTCAGAAACATCATGAAAAATTGAGATGCAGTGTGCATGTGACAGGATCCTCAGAAGACCCCAGCACATGGAACATTACATCAACAGCTTTTCTTTCCTCTTCTCTTCCTTTCTGTCATTCTGTCTTTTTCCTTTTTCTTTTCGTCTGTTCTCTTCTGTTTATCCTGCTCCAAAGGCTTGTGAAAGATGCTAAATAAATGTATAAACAATGTGGAATATTCCATGGAACTCACAATGAGAAATAATGATAGCTATTTTGAATTTAGTCTGAAGTTCTACTGTATTTCTTTTTTTTTCGTTCAGACTGAGTAATTGTTTGTATTTTTGTTCCTCTGTAAACATCTGCTCACAAACAAAAGAGAAAACAATATGTGATCATGTCGTACTTATGATAGGGTTTGATTAAACAATGGGATTGACCCCCAGACCCAGATGATGAGATGACAGCTGTCCCTTTTTTCCCCCACTTATGCTTCAGCTAAATTGGTTTAACCCCAGGTCTGAGTTTAACGAGCAATCAGATCACGATCAGAGGGGAAAACATTTATTAAGGCTCCAATCTGTGTTTCAAATGTAGCTTTTACAAAACATTTTCAAAATATTAAGGTTGAACCAACAATTTTTCCAAATAAACTAAAATTGATAGGGGGGATAAAGCTACCTAGTGGAGGATAACACCACTTTGGCTCAGAGAAATACTGGAAGTTCTTGATTTTCTGAATTCTGATCCTTCTTCCCATTTAACACCTCTTCCTCCACCTTACATACACTTATGCAGAAGAGTATTTAAATACAGTAGATTTTGGGGTATGAGGCATTGACCGGAAACAACTAGAAAGGGAGAAAAATACGCTAATGAGCATGATTTCAGATCTGATTTGTCTCTCAGAGACAAAGATATCATATGCTGTAAGGGACATTTCTTTATTTCCTTTGGGCAGTTGTGAGTGTCGTTTTGTTTTCTGTTCCAGTGTAGCTGTAGCTGAGACATTATGGATACAATAATGAGCTCTCAACACCAAAACCAGCAGCAACTGATTCACATTGTGTCAGATGAGGTGCGCTGTGTCTAACCATTTTGTCAGTTGGGGTATGCTGTGTGTGTCAGGTGGCGTGTGCTGTCATAGTGTGTCAGTTGAGTTGGACTATGTCTAAGTATGTCAGGTGAGCTGCGCTGTGTCAAGATTCAAGAGTTTATTGGTCACATACAATCAAATATAGTCAGACGAACACTGCCTGTTGGTTCCACTCAGTTGTCATTTCTCTCCACCACATAGTCAGGAAGAGCATAATGCATTTTCGTTTTCAACGGCACTGAGCTATGCGGGCAGCAATCAGCGAACAGAGTGAGAAAATGAAACCATGATTTTGAACCCAGACAATTACCAACCTAAAGTTCAAAATGGCAAAATATTACATAATAACATATTTTCACCCATAGGGATGAATTAACCTCACTCACGTCAAATGATGCGTTATGCAAGGATGCAATCTGCATGCATCAATCTGAGAACAATATCGTTGGGAGGTAGTCTAGAAATCTAGATGTACCCTAGCGGCAGCAAAATAATTTGCTCAGCCTGTACGTCTAGTAGCAAGACATCAGGAATTTGATTGGATGACGCCATTGGCGACATCTAATCACAACGCTCTATGTGTTTGGGGCAGGTAACGATGACCTTTTGAATTGGTGTTTACATCTGGTTCCACCGATTGGCCATAGGCCTGTTGCATCTAGTTTGAAAGATAACAGCCTTGTTCCGCCCACGATTGAGTTCGGTATATCTTTCGATTCCAGACTATTCATTTCAATGATATAGGATGGCCTGCCAGGCTAGTTGGGAGGGATTTCAGGACAAAAATGAAACAGACAAACCAATCAAGATCGCTATTCTGTTTCGGTTTCCGTCAGATTGGTGGTTTTTGTTTTGACTGCTGAAC
>JAODXP020000030.1:10449775-10452275 GCA_027497455.2 Sardinella longiceps
CACACTCAATAAATGCTTGGCTAGCCAGAAATCTGACAGACCAAGCTGTTTTCAATTGACTAATTGAAAATCATAACATGTCGACTTGAAGAGCATTAATGAACATCAGGCTAACAGTCTTTCTTTGCCACAGATTTGATCATACTGATACTAATATTTTATCACAAAGGTATTAGCGTCAAGTACACCCATACTGCACCTCAGTCAAGACAGAGAGTTGGTCTGGAGACGAGCAATTGACCTCACATTTGCAAATGTTTAACCAGCATGTAATTGAAGTTAAATGGTTTGGAAATGGCGGAAACACATCTCTCAACTAAACTGTTGTGTTAATTGTAGCAGTTTACTCAATTCAGAGGAGAATGCATAGCCTATACTTTAACCACTGGCATTGGTTGGAAATCATATGAATACCAACTGTCCATTCACACCAAGAAACACTAAAGCTGTATAACACACACACACACACACACACACACACACACACACACACACACACACACACACACACACACACACACACACACACACACACACACACAACAAACACATACACACAACCAGCCTGCACATATTGCCATCAAAAGGTGCAATGGTGTCAATCAAGACCGCCAGCTAATGCTATCTGTTGATGCCTCTCATCTCGTAACAGGACCATATCTGCAGTAGTGAGAGAGATGAGATTGAACTGGACTATTGTCTGCATTCAGCCAAAGCCACCATCTGAAAGGAAACAAGAGGCAGGAGAGAGGTGTGTGTGGTGAGTTGGTGTTAGTTTGTGTTGGTGTTGATATATGTGAGGAAAGTTACACAGATTTTGAGTATTGGATAAGAAGTGTGTGTGTGTGTGTGTGTGTGTGTGTGTGTGTGTGTGTGTGTGTGTGTGTGTGTGTGTGTGTGTGTGGACGTGCACACGCACGCTCCAAATTTTGTGAATGTGTTTGTGTGTCTGTCTTCCTTCTCTTTTATGATTTTGGTGATGAAAAGGCCTGGAGGCCTAAGTGTCCTCGGTGGCTGAGCATTCTCTCATACGCAAACACACACACACACACACACACACACACACACACACACACACACACACACACACACACACACACACACACACACACACACACACACACACACACGTGTGCCTGTGTTTATTGATCCTGTGGGCCAATATTGTCTTTTAATGTCCTTCCTCCCAACGGGGAGCAGCAGGCTTTGGTGTTCAAGCTTTTCTCTTCTGAATGGCATAAAAAGAACATCCCTCTTGCGTCTTTGCTTACATCATCACGCCTGGCTTCAGGACAGTGGAAATGTGTTCTCACACACACATATAATCACACTCAAACAGATACACACACACACACCATACACCACACACCACACACACACACACACACACACACACACACACACACACACACACAATTGTTTTTTATGTTGTCCCCCCTCTCTCTATAATTCTCATTCTTTCTCTCTCGCTCTCTCTCTCTCTCTCTCTCTCTCTCTCTCTCTCTCTCTCTCTCTCTCTCTCTCTCTCTCTCTCTCTCTCTGCGTCTGTCACACAGACACACTAATGACATTCACAGAAATTGAAGTTCGTGCGCAGACACACACACACATATGCACACAAATGACTACATGAATTCACACAAATGTACACACACACTCACACCCCTCCAAATCTTTTCCTTTCACTCATATACTACTATAACACACCCACACACACACACACACACACACACACACACACACACACATAGGGAAAGCAAGCAAGAGAAAGAGTGATGGTTTTGTGTGCAGAATATATTATCCTGCATACATGAATAAGGAAGTCTGAAGACTTTGCATTAAAGAGAGAGAATGAAAAGAATAAATGAAAAAAATAAATAAATAGATAAAGGACAACCCCCCCCCTTCTCCCAGGAGAGAAGTCTCCTTCACACAAACACACATACTCACACACACACAACACACACACACACACACACATACACACGCACACATATACACACAGTAAAGAGACACACACATAATACACAACACACGGAGTGAGTGTGTGTGTGTGTGTGTGTCTGTGTGTGTGAGTCTTAGTGTGTGTGTCTGTGTGTGTGTGTGTGTGTGTGTGTGTGTGTGTGTGTGTGTGTGTGTGTGTGTGTGTGTGTGTGTGTGTGTGTGAGTCTCAGTGTGTGTGTGAGTCTCAGTGTGTGTGATGTCTCTTGATATCAGCTAATTCAGTTGGGTTGTAAAGGTGGGGAAGTGGAATGAAGGCGTTGTGTTGAAGCTTAATTGATTTCCCTCCTTCCCCCCGTGTGGTGCAGGCTGTGCAGGGGCTGTGGGGAATGGAAGATGTATTTGTGATTAAGAACACAGTCGTGTGGGGAGTGACTGGACTCTGTGATTAGCTGCTGCTCCATTTAAAGCCATGCTATGCTATTCTACCCAGAGTGCTCCCAAGGCTGGTCTGCACCCGCTTCAGGTTAATAGAGAGAAAATACACACGGTGTTCATG
>JAODXP020000030.1:10457275-10464775 GCA_027497455.2 Sardinella longiceps
AATGTACACACACACACACGCATGCCGATCCCATCCATTCTCCATCCCCGCCCGCGGCCTGACCGCAAAGGCTGCTTATTCTGTGATTATTTTAGGCCAGGACCACGCGTTCACTTTTCCTCCACAACTTCTTCACACACCGAGATGTGCTGAGTCTGCACCAGTGCAGCGGAATGTGGACCGCCCGCCCGCTCCCGGCGAACGATTTGCGCTTTTCGGGGGTGCAAGCACTCAGGCATGTGTGTGTGTGTGTGTATAGGTGTGTTTGAGAATGTATGTGTGTGTGTTTGAGTATGTGCCCCTGTGTGGGTGTGTGTGGGTGTGTGTATTTGTGTACTTGACTTAGTGTGTTTGTGTGTGTACAGTGTGTGTGTGTCTGTGTGTGTGTGTGTGTGTGTGCTGATGTTGTGTGTGTGTGTGTTCATGAGTGTAAGTGTGTGTGTGTGTGTGTGTCATGAGTGTAGTGTGTGTGTGTGTGTGTGTGTGTGTGTGTGTGTGTGTGTGTGTGTGTGTGTGTGTGTGTGCTCATATGGGCTTGGCAGGAGGAGTGGGCAGTGACTGACGGAGGGAGCTGCTATAGGTATGTTGGAACAGCGCCAGTTTAATTGTCCAGCCCATGGAGAGGCGGATAAACTTACAGAGGACACAGAGTAAATGACTCTTTGTGTGTGTGTGTGTGTGTGTGTGTGTGTGTGTGTGAGAGAGAGAGAGAGAGAGAGAGTAGGATCTATATGTATCTCATGCATGCATGTGTGCATATATGACTACATGTACCTTGGTATCCATCCAAAGTACGATCTATTTATTTATGTGTGTGTGTGTGTGTGTGTGTGTGTGTGTGTGTGTGTGTGTGTGTGTGTGTGTGTGTGTGATCTTGTTGATGTTGGTGGGTGGCAACTGATAGCTCAACATCATAATTTGTGTGCACATTCAGTCATTCTTTTTTTCGCAGTGTGACTCCAGAAGTCCGGTGCACTGACCTCTCAGCTTAGTGCCAAAGTGGTGTCTTCAGTGCACACACACAACAGACTGCTGATTAATTGCACTAGCCACAACAGAGGGCTATCAGAGCCGAAATGAGAGGAGATATAACCTCTCAAAGAAGCACGATGGCACCATGGTATTCATCATTTGCCAGCACTTGGCCTCTGCCAATATGGTACCAGTCAGTGCCAGTTAGTTAGATCTGGTGTGCTGTTATTAAAATTGAAAATAATGGTGAGCTCACAGAGAGAAAAGACTTAAAAGCTTCCTGAGGAGTTCATCTTGTGAGTCGTCATGAAAGTTTTGTTGACTATTATTGCCAGATGTTTTCTATAGGATGAGATTCTTCATGACTGGCGGCTAAACAGTGGACTCATTTCTTGCGCTCGTCTGCTGCCAAGCTTCTTGCCAGTGACAATGAAACTCTTGACATGTGCAGAGTTTGCCTTCGAAATTCCAAGAAGTAAGCCTTTTTTTCTCCCACCTATTTACCCTATTTAATCTCATTTTGCGCAGGCCCCCGCGCGCACACAGTACGGCAGTGTACAACGGTGCATAATTATTTTCTGTCGTGCTGCTCCGGTGCGGCAGCATTCAAAATGGCCCTCTCAGCACTTTGCTCCCGACTACAATGGGGGCAAAGAGTGCCGCGGCTCTTTCCAACGCTGCCTGCGCAGCGAAACGAATTTCACGATGGAAAGCCTCTCTCTCTCCCCGTGCGCCTGCTTGCCAACAGCTGTGCAATTGTACCCAGTGCCGTGGAGCCACAGGCACATGCACATGCATCCCATAATAGTTCCCCATGCAGAAAACTGAAGGAAAAGAGACGCTGATCAGGGCTTATTAGTAATACTCAAAGGTCTTGTTACAGAAAGTTAAAAGTCTTAACACATTTTATTTGATATTGAACATTTTGTACCTCATCCTTATATCACTATAAAAGGCTCATACTAATTTGAAAAATAGAAAAAAGTGACCCTTTGTGCAGCCCATGGACGTTGTTAGGTCCATTTTGGGGGGGCTCAAGCCTCCCTAAATTTCCCCCAAGCCCCCCTAACGCTGGGCAGATTATTTTCATTGTATGTAAATTACATCTATTCTTAGCGGTTATATTACTCGCGCAGTTAACGTCAGATAAGCGATCTCCGGACACCATCGGATTCAGTAGGCTCCAAGCTTTCCAATGGTACTAATTGCTATGATAAACGGTCCACGAGAAAGTCCACTTAAAGTACATGTGAAATTTCTCAGTAAATTCTCCAGCTCTGCCTGCATCCACTGAGATCGTTTTTTTCTTGTTGTAATTGATGACGAACTATGCTTCAAGTTGAGCAGGAAAAATAGTCTTAAATCTGAAGTTTGGTAGGCTATAGTCTGATCCAGCAAATTTCTAGGCAACATATTCTCCAAAAGACTGAACTATGAAATATACATTAGCCTGTAGTCTATGCCATATTAGTTTGTCCTACATGCATTGATGGACATATTTATTTGCTATAGCCTAGCATAATATTGTAGTAGCTATTGTATGCTCATTTTGCAGAATAAATGTTTTAGAAACTTTCATATTTGACTGTATCATCAGATGTCCCTAGGATTTGAACTAAGCTAGTTGTTACCATTGTTGTATCTTGCTCAGTGCATTAGACTGAAATAAATGCAGCTATATAGAAGAGCCTAGTTCATTTACACCACAGTCATTGATGGAGATATTTGCAAACATCTCTCTTCACAAACCAGTCTGATGAATTGATTTAGACTAATTTTGTTAATAAAAATAGCCTAAGATATGAGATATTCTGATAAATGTCCTTCAAGTAATAAATAGTTGGCAATATACACACATATACACTGTAGGCCTATAATATAATTTATTTATTAAAAATTTTCAGCGTGCGCTCTGCACGCGCATCTACATATTACCCCTCTGGGGCTAAGCCCCCCTTGACTATGGATCCTAGTGACGTCCATGGTGCAGCCAACTTTGTTGTGAAAACAGGTGCTGGTAGATTGCAGGTTCACAAAATTGGCATAATTTTTCATATTTAGGAAGGGATAACCACTGCAATCCCATCATGCAACGCGTTTTGCATGCTGTGTGGGGCCTGAAGAAACAACATGTGACGTGTTTTGCTCAATAAAATAGATAAAAGATAGCCATGTGCTCTGGTTACCCTTTCCTACATATGGTCCATATTAATGTTAGTATAATATGGATATATTTCTCATTACCACAATCCTGGCATAGATGTTAGGTGTATATTGTATAACAGAGGGAAAGAGAGAGAGAGAGAGAGAGAGAGAGAGAGAGACAGAGAATTTATTTATTTGACCTGTGTTATGATTTGTTTTCATGACAGGTTCATCTGAAATAGGTTGTCATTGTCATTTTACCATCACCTGGGAAACGGCTACCATGACAGCCTTGGCGTTGTCTCATAACACATTGGCTCATTAGTGTAACATATGACTGTCATCGGGCCAACATGTTTCGACATTTACAGGAAATGGTGACAGTTATAGCTCTTATCTGCGGAATAACTCATGTGCTAGTACTTGGATGCCTATCTGCTAGGTTATGACATATTGCTAATGACAGCAAACCAGGTATTGTCCCTGATAACAGCACCCACATGTCAGATCTCAAGACAATATCAGTGTGTTATAGGAATATGTACAGCACATTCTCAGTAAATATCAATCTTGACCTGTCTTGACTAATAAGTGCACTCAAGTTGAGTACAGATTATCAAATGTAATACAATACAAATACATTTCAGAGGTTTTTGACATGAGGTTTTTGAGTTGCATTTGAGTCCCTCTTACGATTGTTTTGCTTCTTCACAAAGGTCTTCTGACCTCCTCTAGGATTGTTGCACTCAGAGGTTTGGTAAAGAAGAAGTGTTTGATGGGCAAAAAAAAAAAGCCAGAGTTAATCCATAATGCTTTTACCTCTGCCAAATCTGTGGCATGTTGAAAGTGGTTTCCAGCAGTTCACAATGTTTTTGCCAAAGTGCAGGTGAAATTCTGTTTATGTTGTTCCTTTTCTGCTCTCCACAGCACACACTTCATTTACTTTGTATCCTGCCTCAGTTTAATTAGCTAACTAAATCAGGACACCGAAAATTAAAAAACCAACCAATTAGTCACAACCTTCATAAAGTCAAGCTAACAACCAGGGAGAAAAAGTCCTTCACACTGAGTTTTTATTGCAAGGTACCAATACTGCCTAATTCCCTGACAGACTTATTGACCTTAGCTCAAAATTAGTGCAGGGCAAAGTATGGCTCGAACAGAGAGTTGGGATTTATGCACTCAATGCTCCGCCATTCCAAGGATAATGTTTGTTTATGGAGCCCCTCTTAATCTCCTCCTGTAGCTAATTAAACCATTAACAGTGAATGACAGGCGCAGATTAATTCTAGTCATTTAACATTTAAGAGGTAAGTTTGGCCTTTCAGTGTTACATAATCCTAATTACGCCACTAGCATTTTGATGGTAGGCCACGCTATGGTCCAAATTTGATGGGGGAAGTTTGACAGCCATCATCATTATGGTGTTTTTAGTAATAATTTTCCATGTTTACATAATCCTCTTCGATTGGACCGTCAGAGCAGTAACACGGGTCAGCCTCTAGCCTAATTAATTAAAAAAACAACAAAATAACAGAGGGCTGGTGAGGGAAAGGAGAGGACAGAACAGCTACGGTGATAGGCTAACGTTCAGAGAGCATCACACTGATGTTATTTACTGAGAACTCCATAGGCTTGTATGACCATCTCTGCAGTGATGTGACAGGAAAACTGCTGTTAATGGAGGAAAATGCATACATAGCCATTTTCAAATCTGTCAAGGACATGGATTAATGGGATCACACTGACCCAATCATCATGTTTCAGGCAGTTGCCTGCAGGGCCGCTTATACAACACCATAATGGCAAGTAGAAAAGTATAACAGTATGATTGACATTTCGAAGGCAGAGAATCTAGGGGATTCGTTGTAGTTGGTTAGTTCAATAGGCTACATATCAATAATAAACTCTTGATTAACACTTTCCACTAGAAGTAAAATTATTAACAAATATTAGTAAATATTAAACAAACAGAAAAAATCTTAACTGTGAACATATAGCAGCTAGTGCCAGAAGATTGTAACTGCATTTGACTAAAAGACAGATCTGTGTCAATAAATGTGCTTAAAATATGTGAAATCAGTACATAAAGTAGCAAAAGAGCAAACTGTCATAAATTTTGTTTTGGTTCTCTCCTGTAAAGTTGGGGAAATGTCACTTATGTCCTCTAGGTTTTCAGCCCTCGATTTGAAATGTTTCATTTTACACTTACTGTTACATATGCCATTGGAAGTGTGGACTGGATTTTAGTTGGTATCATAAAGCATTGCATCGCCAAATCATTTACATATCACATTCACCATTCAGAAATCAAGCACTTTATTACCACAAATAAGAGATCAATCTAAACTACTAAATTATTAAATTCAACCCAAAAGGATTTTTAAAAAATGTTCTTGTACTGTTCTAGTGACTGATAAGTATCCTGGTCCCTGCACAGCAACCTATTGCAACCTCGTATTCATTTGAAAGTGTAGAATCCATAATGGTAGTTAAGAGTGCGACCCTGTTTGAGGCACAGCTCTTATGGTGAGGGAAAGGCCTTCACTAATGGAAAAGGAAAGAGACAAATTCCCTCTTCAGTTTTCCTACACAAGGCCTTCTTTAATCTCTCTCCGACAACGTGGAGGGAATATTGTGTATTTATTTGAGCATGTTTGCTTATGTACTGTAGGCTATGTGTGTGTGGGTTTATGTTTGTGTGAATGTGTTCAATGGCATTTCTGTGAATGTCCTGTGTGTGTGTGTGTGTGTGTGTGTGTGTGTGTGTGTGTGTGTGTGCACATGCCTGTATGCCTTTTGTTGTGTGTGTGTGTGTGTGTGTGTGTGTGTGTGTGTGTGTGTGTGTGCGCGCATGCCTGTATGCTTTATGTTGTGTGTGTGTGTGTGTGTGTTTGTGTGTGTGTGTGTGTGTGTGTGTGTGTGTGTGTTTGTGTGTCTTAGTGAAATGTGGCTGACACAGTGCTCCATTATCTGACAGGCCAGGCCTTGGCTTTTATTTGGCGCTGGAAGCAGCTAAGAGACGCTTTGAGGCAGATAAGACCAGAGGAATCTTATCCCAAGCAAAGCAATTTTACCATGGCTGAAAAACCAAAGCAAAATCTTTCAGCAACATCAATGTGTTTTCAATGTGTGTGTGTGTGTGTGTGTGTGTGTGTGTGTGTGTGTGTGTGTGTGTGTGTGTGTGTGTGTGTGTGTGTGTGCCCTCACATGTGACAGAGATTGGACAAGTGTACATGTGTGTTTCAAGTCTTATGTGTGAAATTAATTACACTCAACAGGAACTCTTTTGCTGCCCTTATCACTTTATCGCAAGGCTTGAGAGCCTGTCCGTTCAAACACAAACACACACAGACACACACACACACACACACACACACAAACCTCATGAGTGAACATAAGGACAAAAAGGCACAGCCACAACCTTTTACCACAATCACATGTACAGATACAAAGACAAGCACACACAACCCTTGTACACCATCTTGAACACCACTCCAAGACAGAGACAAGTGAAAGATGCTATCACATGAAGCTATGTATAGAATTTTGGCAGGATTCAATTAGTCTTTAAATGTATTGCTGCATGTCATGACTGTAATCATTTATTGATTTGCTGTACAGTGCTACCGAGGTATAGAGGAGGAGGAGTATTTCAAGAGCAATGATCCATGGCTGGTTGGTTAGGGGACATCTGCAGCAGAGCAGAGCTAACAGTAGAGAGAAAGGAGGGAGCAAGAGAGGAAATTAGTGAAAGAGAGATATGGGGACGGGGTGTAGGATGCTGCCTCTAGGGGTCACCACTCTACCCAGAACATGGAGCTTTTAAGGCCGATTCAGACTGAAGATCTGCGATGAGATGAGACGGTTTTCGAAAGGAGGGTGTGAATCAATCGTCGCATGCCGTTGCGAGCAGTTGCAAGCCGTCGCAAAAGATTTCACATGTCAAAATGCAGTTACAGAGTTTTAGAACGTCGTAGGATCTTCGGTCTGTAGCCACGTTTAGGCATTGTTTCAGCATTCGAATTCCATTCTTTCCATTCCAATTTCAATGTGTGTTTCTCAAAGTCTAGGAGGCATGCTTAGAAGGCTTCTTTTCCAAGTATTCCACGTCATTGTGTGTCACCAAGCACTGTTCCAATGTCAAGCATGCTTCTAAATTCTTTCAAGAGCTGAGCCCTTCATTTCATGATTTTCATTTCAAGGTTGTACTGATGGAACCTCGTACAACTTCCGAAGCGAGCCTTCTACCATGGAAGCCTATAGTAAGAACACATGCTACTGCTTGCACTCAGTAAAAAAATACAACATGGAAAAGGAGAAGAATAAGAAAAGATAGAATAAAACGAGTTGGAATACCTGAGATTAACTCTCTCTCTCTCT
>JAODXP020000030.1:10469775-10477275 GCA_027497455.2 Sardinella longiceps
CTCACCCCTTGAGATATTTATAATTCCCTTTTGATCAGGTCCCTTGTTGTTTGTCAACAAATTATGACAAAATTACATGATTTTTGGTTATGTTCAGCCCCGCGCAGTCGATAATTATGTGCTCATTTGCATACACTCCAGAAAGACTTGACCCAATTGAGTAAGGCTAATTAAACAGACACTGTTGCTATGCTACACTGAATGTGACTGTGCCACAACATTGTTTTAGCACAAATCTCTGTAAGTCGCTTTGGAATGAAAATATATAATGAAATATATAATAAATAGCCTTTATATAATATATGCTAAATTTGAGACACTGAGATAATAAACCCTTTTTCAGAAATGTGTGCTATGTAAAACAACGCACAACCTCCACCACCATCGGCGGTGACTTTAGTCTAAATCTACATGAGTTATTCATTGACTTTTACTCCATTTTTTAAAAAAATACATTTCGGGATCCATTCACGTCAACGACCCACAATGCCAAGTTTCTCCCGGGCGCGATTTATATTTTATTCATCCTGTCAGTCCCACCCCATCTTTAAAAAAAAAAATAAAGAAATAAAATAAAAATCTATCACTGCTCTTTTTCTCCCCTGCTCTTCATGCTTTTCTCAGACGCTCCTTGGTCTGTCTTGTCTTTTCCCTCCTCCCCCACTCCTCCCTCTCTCTGTCTGTTTCCACCATTCCCTTCATTTCCATCTCCACTCCTCCATCGCTTACTATTTCCATCCAAATCTCTCCCTCTCTCTCTCCTCTCTCCCTCTCTCTTCCCTCTCTCTTTCTCTCTCTCCCCATCTCTCTCTGTCCATTTCCCTGTCCATCTTTTTTTGCAGCACCCCCCTCCACCACCACCACCACCACCATGACCAAAGACCCTTCCACCCCTCAGCCTCCCTCGCTGTCTCTCCTCAGTCCCATCTCACCTTGTCTGATTCGCTCCGCCGTCTCCGGCTTTCCGTAATCCTCGCCGAGCCCCTAGCGGCTGCATGTGAGTAGAGGAGAGAGAGTCTAATGGTGGTGGTGGGTGATGTGAGGTAGAGGTTCATGTCAACAGACCAGGCAGCCACCCGTCAGGCAACTTGTAACTTGCTGTTTCCTGTTTCCTACCTCATTAGAAGCAGACCTTGGCCCTCACGGGAGATTACTGTAACCGAGCTGCCAGTCAAGCCCAATCTCTTCAGAAAAAAATAAATACTATACTACTTCTACTACTACCGATAATAAAAATAGCTGCAGTGCATCTGGACAACCAGTAGGGGGCAGTTTACCACATAGCTCAATGGCAGTTACTGTATGACCCTCTCCTCCTCCACTTCCACCATAACCCCCTCTTCCTCCTGTGTGTTTCCGGTGTGTTTCCTGATTGGCATTGGTGAGAATTAGCTGTCAAAGCCCAGGCCACTTCAACAGTGTCCAAGCTGTAGGTCTCTGTGCTTCACTGGGAGCATTCAATTGATGGCCTAATCCTAATGTCAGGGTCTGTCTGGAGGGGATTTCACATCAGACAGCAGGGAGAGCTGAGGTGTGTCCTCTTTGACTCCTCGCTTGTTTACAACTCCTCTTTTTCCATCGTTATGGTTACCATGCTGAACCAATGGGGAAAAGAAGAGATCAGACAGGCCCCGGAATGACACCCAAAAAGCACTGGAACGTTCTAGAGGTAAAGAAGGTTTTACTTTCATTTGTGGTCAGATTGTCACCGCAGAGAAGAGCCTAGGCACCGCAGAGAAGAGGTGCGTTCAAATTCACTAACAGAAGTGAATGTTCGCGGACATAGGCGAACAGTTTTCAAATCCTTGGAAGTTCTTGGCTAATGTTAGCGAACACAGGCGAACGGTCTGAGGAGGTGGTGCTCCGCTAACAGTCCAGTAGGTTGGATAGCAAAAGATGTGCGTCCCGATTGGAAATAAATCCCCAAGAGCATTGAATGTTGTCAGCATGTCTCACAGTAACTTTTCCTCATATTATTAGCCTCCTACAGGTAATTTCTGCTCAGTTTGCCAGTTTAGGCTGTAATATACTATTCGGAACATTAATCAAAATCGTTCAAATTTCATAGTTTAATGTGAACATGTTTGCCGTGAGCGTGCGCTTGTTAGATGAATCTGAACGCACTTCTGTTGTCTCAATGTTATAACAGCACAAGCTCATCACACAAAAAGACATTAATGTTCTAAGTGATGCTTCGTTATTGAAAATGCGTCTCTCAGTTGATTTTGATATTGGATGGCCTATCTTTTATTCTTACCAGTTACCTTTCCAAGAACAAGAGAACTAGTGGGCCTCACATACTGTATGAACCTATTTAGCAGTGTTGTTGACTCTGTGATACATTTTACTTTGAAGGAATGCCTCTTATGACTCTCAAGTGTAACATCTGCCATGTCTGCAACTGCCACAAGCTAAATATGTTTTGTTGTTGTATCTTCAATCTTGTTTTTTGTATGTGTCTGCCACCAGTACTGTCATTGAGTCTTGCAGTATGCTATGGATTGTTCAATAGCCTAGGCTTGGTTTTTGAATCACTTCTGTGGGCAATCCCAAACAATATCACAATAAATTCAACAACACTTTCCTGTGTACCTTTAAAAGAAGCAATTTCATCAAAATATTTTCATAAACTGTTCATTGAAGGAGTAGTTTGAAGCCCGCACATCCAAAAAAAATGTCTGACCTGGGAGCAGGACAACCAAATGACTAGATAGAAATGAAAACAGTATTTTTACGTAACGTTTCGGGTTTACACCCTTCTTCAGACGTGACGTGTAAACCCGAAATGTGACGTAAAAATTATAAAAAAAGTGGGAGCAAAAAATTCTGGTTGAAGCGGACTTTTTTCATTTCTATCTAGCCATAAACTTTTCATTCCCATTTGATGTTGACGTATAGGCCTACGCCAAGAGCTGCACTTTCAAAAACAGAGCTGTTGTTATTACCATGTTATAAACATCAGTTAGCAAAACAATGTTGCTTGTGCTGCTTGTATTTGTTTCAAAGCTTATCTATAATTAGTAGTTTGTGACAAGAGTATAACTGAACACATGTTCTCTCATGTTCAACACGGGCACGGTTAATGCAGGGCCTCTGCCCCTGTAGGGGTGCATTCACATCAGAGAAAATGACTTGTGCCTCTGGCTTTTTTCCCTTTTTAACACACCCCATGGGAACACACACAAACACACACATACACACACACACACACACACACACACACAAACACAGACACACACACCAACACACACACACACCAAACACACACACACACACACACACAAACACACACACACACACACACACACACACACACACACCAAACACACACACACACACACACACACACACACACACACACACAAGGAAGGAAAGAGTTCATTCATTCATTGAGGAGAGAATGGGGAGAGGGCGATGCAAAGATCCATCAGTTGTTCTCTAGGGTGTGACAGGGGAAAGAGAAAAACGAGGGAGGGAGACAGAGGCAGGGTAATAGATGGCTAGAGTGGCATATCCTTTAGCGGTGCACTCTCTCTCTCTCTCTCTCTCTCTCTCTCTCTCTCTCTCTCTCTCTCTCTCTATTCTCTTTTTTTCTTCTCTCTTGGTCCCTCTCTGTATCTCTTTTCTCACCCAATGCCACCAAACGCACCTCCCACAGATTAAGGACAATGTGTGTGTGTGTGTGTGTGTGTGTGTGTGTGTGTGTGTGTGTGTGTGTGTGTGTGCATGTGTAAACACTGCCCGGCATGGCAGTAATTAGCTTGACGATCTCCCATTTCTGGAGACGGGGGAGGACTTAATTTCTCAGAAATGATGCAGCTGACCTTCAAATAACAATCAGCCATTAATTATCGCAGTATAAAGAGAGAGAAAGAGCCGGGCAGAGAAATAGGCGGTAGAGGGAAAGCACCACATGCACCAACTCCTCCCTTCCACACATGGATCCAATATTAAATCACAACTTCATCGCTCCTTTTCAGATCACAGTCAACCGGACCCTAAATATTCACCAAAGGTCATTAGCCTCCTATATGAAGGTAGGTAATTATGACCAGATTCCTCTGATATGCCACTGTATTTAATGAGCCATAGCCTATATGTATACACACACACACACACACACGCACTCACACACACACACTCACTCACACACACACACACACACACACACACACACACACACACACACACACACACACACACACACACACATTTCCCCCTGTGTTGAATCAAGGCAAAAGAAACAGAAAGAATAATGAGATCAGCAGGACACCAGCTCATCCTTTAAACACGCGTCTAATCCCTGACGGAGCCTTAAATTAGCCCGTTATGTCAGTAATCTAGGGATGATCACAGCAGGAGTCTGCCTAATCTGCAACCCAAGGGGTGAACAGTGGTTGAAATAATATAGCTGTCAAGCTTAATGCTGTGTAACCTTTTTATGCAATTAATGCAATTTAATTAATTTAACTCTGACATAGTTATTATGAGTAGAAGAACAAATTATTCACTGGATATGAACTTTCCAATAAGTTATTCATGTGTTGTATCATGTTAATAAATGCTTTTATACTTTGTAATTGAAGTTGGAGTAATTGAAATACTGAAGTTGTTGTCATATTGTGGAATTTCAATTCAAATATACCTGTCTTCACTGCTCCAGTAGTTAGAGTTGTTTAGGGCCAAGAAGTTCAATTCATAAATAAAACACACACACACACACACACACACACACACACACACACACACACACACACACACACACACGACACAGAGAGAGATGCCAGATACAGACACATGTGATGCGCATATAAATACACACAGATAGATGGACAGACCCCATTGAAAGGCCGTTTCACTGAAATTGATGTTAGCCTAGAAATCTAGGTGTACTGCACTCAAGTGGTAGCAAATTCCTTTACTCAGCGAGTACCTCTAGCCATCAGCCATAAGGAAAGTGGCGGGGAACTATAATCACAATGCTCTAAGTGGGCAGAGAGTCATTGGGCGGGCTTAGCGTTGATTGAATCAGCTTGTTCGTTGCTCTGATTGGTCTGAAGGGCTTTCTAGGCTCTGGTCGTAGTGCTATCCAATTCCTGGCAGTTTGAAAGATTCTGCCCCAAGGACGTAGCCTATCCATTGTGTCCAGACTATATGTTATAGTCAATTATATGTTATAGTCTGGCTTGTCAGCCTAGGAAAATGGAATGGAATAGGCTACAATCTGTTCCTTTTGCTGCTGTTTTGTTTCTTCTACAAAGAGCCAAATAGTTTGCCTGCCACAAAACCTTTCTGGAATATTTGGCTTTCTTTTTCATCAAAGCTCCATTGCAATAACATAACACTTGCAGAATGATGAAAAGAACAGAATGATGAAAAGTGAACAAGAGGCAAAACATCTGTTGGCATTGGAATCATTGGTAATTATTTATTTATTTATTTATCTATTTTTGCAGCAGCAGACTGCAAACATTTCTGAAAGATGTGGTTTAAACCTTCCAAAGGTATGTAAGTAAATTGAACTATCAACAAACAAGCTGACTAAAGCAATCACACAATTTTATACAAATTCTTTATTCTCCCTTGTAAGCAATAAAGGTTGAGTATGCATACTTGTAGCATAATGTTGCACAGCACCTCTATTCAATTGAATGTCTTCAGTGGTACAAATATGATCCCCTTCATTATGAACATCTGCCTCAGGCGTTGTGGCTGCATTGTCATCCTGGCCTACTGCACATCAGCTAAATGAATTGCATTTCATAAATAGCAGACTTGAATAAAGCAAGCACTCAACAGTTGTGTTTGACTTTTTTAATCGCCTCGTGTGGTAGCGCCCTTCTTCAGTGTGAGCTATGGCGATTTCACCTTTACACCTGTGTTTAATATAACCTTTCTCCTCCCCTTTGACCCCAACAGGTACCCATGCTTTCCAACAGGGGGAAACCCAGTGCCAATAGACATTTACGCATAAAACATACAAGCTCTCTATCATAATGCGCAGAAAAGACACACTAGACATGCAACATATTACATATTACGCAATACATAATACTGCATTAACGTGACATAGCCAAAATTCACATATACATACACCGTATCAAAACAGTATAAAAACACCTCCCAAACAGCCCTTATAAAAAAAAACAAGACAAAATCATTTCTTCATTCATCCCCTTGGGAATGAGAGTATCCAAGGAGTGTATCCGGCCTCCCTCTGTAATAATAAGTTATTCCGGTCTCAACCCCTACGTGGCATTTCAACTACCTCTATCCCCATATATTTCAATTCATTACTAGTGTGATTTGACTGATTAAAACGTCTGGCAACCGATGATTTTTCATCGTGGTTTCTTATGGAAATAGCCTAATTTTTCCAACCAACACTCAAGGGTTGTTTGAATAGAGATGGTTTGAACATGTATAGTTCTTAGAATAAAACTTTAGCTTAATTTTGATAAATTAAAGGGGAATATATAATTTATTTTAACATTTAATTTTTACAGAGTACTGTACAAGGTACAATATTCCGTTCCCCCATTCTATGTCCCCTAGTTTAAAGCCATTCCAGAGGACCTCCAACCATACTGTAGCCTTGATGTTCAAGCTCACAGAGTGAAAGAAGAATGAGAGAAGAACAAAGTACATACAGAACTAGACCAAATAGTGAGACAATCACCTAAACGCTAACTGAATGGGGCCATAAGCTCACTAGATTCATTACATGGTCCCCTTCAGTTATAACCTGACTCCGCCAGATGGACTTGCTCCTGCAATTCCATCTGGGAACCATCAGTTGAAGTAGTTTTGGTTCGCTAGTTTCGTTTTTGTTAGTTTAGTTTTGGCTGATTGGATAAGGCATCAACATAGGTGGTGATAGACAGGCCAAATCAACCAATCAGACCAACCAAGCATATGACGTACTAACATACGTACCCGCTTCTCGTTCCGCCACACCTCAACCCGCCTCAAAGTCAACGCTGATTGGTTTGTATGTTTGGTAACCTTCTCCAAATTCTCGTCAATGGAGAGTAGCCAGACTGAGCTGCGAGTGAAGACCTGAAGCTCACGAGATCAGTTTGGTCTTACGAGGCTACTTCAGTTAGGGCTATAGTGGGAAGGGCTGTGGACTGTTAAGAGACAGGGAAATGGCATGAACAACAACAAAAATGAAAGAGGCGAGAACAATGACGGCAATTTGATCAAAAATATTCACTTAAAGTATAGTTGTTAGAGTAATAGCCTTATAATCAACATTTTTTCTTTATCCATCATTGGTCTCTTTGTTGATTGATTCAGACTTTGACTATTAGACAATATATACCTTGTGAGGGAATGCAACATACAAGTAAGAAACAATAATACATACATATTACACATACACAAAATGATGGGATGGATTCACGAATAATGCAACAGAGTGAGATAGGCTATTTGGCCCTTTGTGGAGGCCTGTGTTCTTCAAGAGCCCTTTGAGTTTTCTTTTTCATCTGAGTGTGA
>JAODXP020000030.1:10492275-10507275 GCA_027497455.2 Sardinella longiceps
TGAGGTCTGACTGAGGCGTTTGGCCCTCTTTTTACATTAAATTGGACATTCACACACATAGACTACACACAGACACTTTGTCAATGACAATTAATTATATTACTGCGCTCCAGAATGCTGCAGGAAGTTCTGTTCATTTTGAATGGACATCAGTTATTTCTTTAATGACCGCTGAAAGTCTAATAGCTGAATGCCACCATCGCCATTTTGTATGTCACAAATAGCATTTGGACTGTTTCGACTCCCAAGGGAAGATTCACATCTAAACTTGTGTGTGCGCAGAGCATATGCATTTTTGTTCTTTTTTCCATCTAGAATGTTAACAGGTTTGTCCATGCACACTGCAAGCATGCTCTGTGCGGCTTCTATCTGATAAACCTGGCAGATCCCAAGCTGCTTGCTTGAAATAGAAACAAGTTCTGTTGTCTTAGTAGATTGCTAATGGCTTGGGCAGCCAGTTCACACAGAAGACCCCAGTGATATTGTCTTGTATGAATGCGCACACATACACATGCGCAAACGGACGGCACTAGTTACGGACCGTGAATACGCAATTGCACTTTACAATGCACTGTTCAGCAATATTACCCTTTGTTCTGCGTCATGCAAATTAAACATTCTGTCCCACTTTTTCTTACAACCCATACAACATGTATAGGCTTATAAGCTTGACTTTTGTCCAATAGTTCAGAAGAGATCGATAAAAGTGGTGGCCGTAAGGTTGAATCGTCAATCAAGCTGCTGACACTCGCTCGAATGCCACCGCAAGTTGTCAGCAATCTCAAATCAGCTTCGGTTGGTTTAAACCGGTGAATGGCAAAGCAGAAAAAGCTTTTTGCATTGTGTCAAGGCCAGAGCCATGGCCTTGCAGATCACAGCTTAGCCTATGATTTAATGCATTTATGCAAAATAGCTCAGCAAAGCATTAAAAACAAGCTACCATAGCCTACCTTGACTGCTGACAACATAATCAATCACTCTCTTGTGCCTCAGATGTAGCCTCAGTATCTTCTCCTCTTAATAAACAACACCATCTAACTCCTTGTTTATTTTAAATATCAAAACACACTCTAAGGTAGCACAATGCTTTCCAAGCAGTACTTGATGAAACGTCTTCAGTTACAAGTAACAAGTAGCGTTCATCAATTCATTAGGCAGCCTTTCCTTTCAAGAAAACTCCTAAGCTAACTAACAGTTGAACTTTTTTTAAAAAAAGGCAAAAAATGCTTTTTGTTATGCTATATTGAGTACTACTATTATAAAATCTTAACAGATTATTGTACTTCATATAACTGTATATGACAAATCGTCATTCATGATTCAGTCATGCGCAAGCTTGCTGACTGCTTCACGTAGTGAGTAGAACAAAAGAATTTGGAATAATACAGGCCAAACATGAACACTGCTCCTTCACAACTGCGTTCGCATTTGGTCTATTTTGATCCATATTCTTTCGTTCTCCTAGCTATCTACAGCAGTCAGCAAGCTTATACTGTAAAACGGGGCTATGATTGAATGACACCGAAATAGTAGCCTGACAAGCACACTATAATATAAAGTATAGTCTGGCCATAGACCCTTGGGGCGGAATATTTCAAACCGCCTCTGTGACAGCTAAAACCAATCAAGAGCAACAAACAAGCAGATTCAAACAACGCTAAATCCGCCCAAAGACTCCCTTACCACATAGAGCTATGTGATTGGCTAAACACCACCAATGTCTGAATACAACCAAGAGCGTAGTGATTGGATAGACACCACCGATGTCTAAGTGCAACTAAGTACAACATATGGCTCATGGGCAGACGTACCCACTGAGCAAATCAATTTACTACCACTAGAGTAGTAGTCTAGTCTAGAGTTCTAGGCAGCTAAAATAGTGCTTTGATGGGATAATCTGAATCATAACACATTACATGTAGGTTTATATTTTGCTGTTGTCTGCAACTATCCTTTCTCACACACACACACACACACACACACACACACACACACACACACACACACACATCTTCACCTCCTGCATTAGAGTCAGGTGTGATTCTGTTCCATCTAGTAAACACACACCCTTTCACACTCTCATTACCCAGCTATACCGAGCTGTGATGATGTCAGAGTGGAGAGGGATCAATCGCTGTGTGTTTGGCCGGGGTCATTTGTTACGGGCCATGACAGCAGCATCAGTCAATAGGCCCACTGCTAGACTGCTGCCTTGCCTGCAAATGACTTGGTTTGCACCAGCATGTGGGCATGACAAATGCACAAAACACACACACACACACAAGCACACACACACACAAGCACACAGGCACACAGACACACACACTGACTAACACACACACAAACACACAGACACACACACACGCACCCACACCACGGACGCACTCACACACACACACACACACACCATGAACGCACACACAGAGGACGATAATGAGTTTGCATTCTATTCATTTCGGCACACAACACTAATAATAACAACTAAATGTGAAACCTCGCTTCTACCTGCAATGAGAGTATGCTTTTAAGGCCATTCACAGAATATCAGCCTTTGCTTTTTGTCTTCAGAAAAGAGATGTATTGGTCCACTTAGGCTTTCATCTATGCCAGGCACATCTGCACCCGGGTAACGCACGCAGTCTGGCCAATATTATCGAACAGTCGCACCTGGCCAAGCACTCGACAGGAAATACAAAGGAAAGGCTTCTCCATGTGGGTGTCTCTGTACAGGGGGGTGCAGAAGCAGCACATTCAGGATGATGGATATCTCAGCGGAACCCAGACAAAGCGGCATTCATTTGAGGGACATTTGCAGCAAGCATCAGGGCAGCAGCTTGCACAGGAAATTTCTCCAGTCATAATGACAGTGAGGTCAAGCATCAGCTCAACTGAGGGCCCTTTGTGTCCGACCACTCTGTCTTCCCATTGGTTTGGGCTCAATGGCCTGTCCCGTGTTGTCAGATGTGAACCCTCCAGACAAATGCTCAAACGTTTGACCTTCCTCCATGGCAGCTCTGAGAGAACTGTAATATTCTGTTTCACTCGTCATCCATTAATGATGGATTACCGATTATTACCAATGTCTTGTGCTCTCTCATAAAGGCCTTAATTAATATGAACTGAAATGAATTCAAGAAGGCTTAATTCTGCTTCATTTTGTTTGCCCTCCATTTTCTCAGGGAATACACTGTCTCGACTCATCTCTGTTTGAACGAGAATTACACCATGAACCTTCAGAAAGAGACTGCACAATGAAATGTCCTTTTTCTATTTCAGTATATTCCATGCCAAAGCCATATCAGTCACCTACTGTGCCACTTACTACACATTCTTCTTTGGAAATTGAAAAGGCAATGAACTACTTATTTGAATTACTGTTAGCACTTTACTGATGGGTGAGTACATAACACATTCATTGCAGCATTGACAAAGCATTTATGACTGTTTCTTTAGACATGAGTCAACATCCTACCCAGCCTCACATAGGCCTATTGTAAATGTGTCAGGCAGAATGATGATAACTCATCAAAATAAAAGTCCAACCATCTCAAATCATCATTGCTGTTTTGGTTTTAAACCTGTTAGCCTTTCAAAGGAAGTAGAGAGTCATTTAGAATATTATTAATATCACATTGAATACTTCCAAATTAGTGTGTAATATGCAAACTTGTCCATATTATTAACTACATGATCCTCTCCAGGCTTTGTAAATACGTCATTATTATCTTCTGAAGTGTATTTGTAAGATCGCTTTTCTAGTTAGGCATTAATAAGTAATCATAACCACTCTGATAATTTATCATTATAGCTCCTAGCATTTATAGCTAGTTATGAAACAGTCATGAATGCACTGTGGAGGATTGATGTGCTCTGCTATGAATAGGCCTATGTACTCCCCCATTAAGTAAAGTGTTACAGAAGAGATAAAATTACAAAGGATAAACCAGACAAACAGGTATTTTCTTCTGACCCTATCCACATCAAGTGTGTTTTCATTTTTTTGTTGTTGTTTTTTTCATTGTTGTGCATGAGGAGCAGTTGTGCTAGTGTCATATAATATGGTGTTTTGAACCATTAAGATGACCCTGTTAATAAGAATAAGGCAACCATATACTCCATCTTCAGGTTAAACTGAAGACAATCGTCTTGCACAACCACAGAGCATTCTAATGAATCAACTCCCCGTCCTGCGCCCTTCCCTTTTAGAGAACCTGAAATGTTTCACTCCAACCACAAAAAAAAAAGAGAAGGAAATAATTAATTAAATTAAGAACAATGCGCCGGCTGCCGCCATATCAAATGGTTTACAAAGGGGAAAGTCCTCTTCCATTAATCTCCCATGACAGCAGCACAGGCACAGTGTCAGCTGAATCTTACTCACACTCACAAACACACACACACACACACACACACACACACACACACACACACACACACACACACACACACACACACACACACACACGCTGTGGTCCCTCTGTAATCTGCTGGGTCTTAAGAGGATTTACCCATTCATGCAGAATTATTATTTCCCCTGTTCTGTCTTCAGTCATATCACACACACACACACACACACACACACACACACACACACACACACACACACACACACACACACACACACACACACACACACACACACACATAGATGGAGTGTGAACTTCTTGATGGGCAGAGGCAGATACTTAAGACTACATTTGCCTGATAAATCACACTAATGTGAAAACTCTCTTTTAATGAAGCCCCGTGTCCAATTATGTGCCACTAATTTGCTAAGTTAGAAAATCAATGGGCTGCGCTGGTATTGTCACCTAAGACAAAGGGAATTCAAGAGTTTGGGGAGAAGTTACAGAAAAGATTAATCACAGATTTCCACCCCTCCCTCCCTCCCTCCCCCATGGATTGAAATTGTCCAAGTGTTAATGAGGTCATGCTTTGCGCCTTCGTATGAAAACCTAAATCCTTGCTGTAAGTTTCTACCAAATGTGTGGTCTCGGGGATCGCTTCCTTATTTGCCACCAAAATAGTGACTATGGTAACTATCAATTTGAGTCCCTCACCAAATTTGGGTGCCTGATGCTGAAATGGTGTTTGCTTGGCTAATATTCCACATACACAAACAGATGGTATGATAACATACAGTAACTGATTTTATAACAGCCTGATAACTTCACCAATTAAACGGTGAGTAAAACTAAAATCAGACAAAAGGGTTTGTTTGTGTTGACTGGCGAGACATCCCCTTTCTTTGTGACTTCCCCATAGGCCTACATGCGCGGTCCCGTGAGTTATTTTCACACTTCCTCTTTTTCTATACTCATAACTTGACAAGCAGCATTTGTTTTCTCAGATCTCTTTTGACTGTCATTGGCAGCTGAGGACTGACTTAGTGATAGTGAGTTAAGTGCACTGCGGTATTTGAAAAAAAAAAAAAAAAAAGATAAAATAAAAAATAAAATAAACAGAGACCGCAATGGAAGCTGCCACAGATGGAAGTTTGCTGTCTTCGATATCCGATGGAGAATCTCCTCCAAAAGAAAGTACTTTGTCCTTAAATTCACACCAGGAGGCTTCTCTTCCCAGCGGGTATGTACTGTACTTCAGATTTTCTATATAAAATGACTTCAGCTCCTTTTGAAAGGAATGACACTAACTTTTTGAATGGCAATATATGAGTCATCAAAATTGACAAAAGCATAAATGAACTTTCCTGAGGGCAATTTGAAGTTGGAGTCATGAAAGGCATACTCATCCTTTTGGGGCTGGTGGACCACATTCTTTCATGTCACAGTCTGAACACTGGGTGGGCACTTTGAATTTCAAACCTATTGGTTCTACCTTCAATCTCTGTTTACTGATTTGTTGCTAGAAAATCTGGTTAGGGAAAGTCTTAGGAGAGTATCTGTATACTATAGTGAGTTCTACGGTGAAACAACCCTCACTAGAATTCATGAATTCTGTTTCTCAGAGCCACAAACTGCATTTTTCTAAAATCCAATTGGTTTTTCCAAACATATTTTTTCATAATCTAGTCAAGTTGCAAGTTGTTCTAAATGTTTAATCATAATGAACTGAGAAGGACTTAAAAAAAGGTTCAAACTAAAACTCTGAATGTAGATGTCAAGCAAAGTTGGAACTTTTCACACTTCCATGTGACGTAGATTTTGAATTTCCACAGAGTGATGTAATAGCATGAAGTGCCGTCAACCACATTGGCCAATACTGCAACCATTACAACCCTTGAAAAGTACATTTAACAATGTATTATTTGCTGGCAAGCAGAAATGTGATGCAGCCATACAGAACAGAGAAGATAAGTAACAATAAGAAAAGACAGAAATTCAATGGTGCATTCACACATTCAATGCTTGGTGCTCAATAATTGGCTGCATCCATGCATTACGGTATATTGATAGGCTATGTCACCTTTTACACCACATTTATAGACCATGATCAATGGCTTTCCATAAGCCAATAGTTTGATACATGGACAGAAATTGAGATAGAAATACTGTGGAGGGGGGCTTTATCCCTTATTACATAACTTGACCTTCATATTTCACCTTAAAGATTTTTACTGCCTGTAGTAAATTACAGATAAGAAGGGGGGGGGATACCTCTTTTTTCCCCTTAATATTTTTATTTCCCTTTAATACCACTGTGAGACAATTGGAAACCAGAGCATGATTTTTTTTAAGACATAAAAAGTCCCATTAATCATGTTGAGCTGCCTGCACATCTTTAATTGAATTCTTATGTTTCATTTGGAAGAGCTTTCTGTTTGGTTCCCTATTTTCAGTAATAGCCGTGTTGGATCATTATCCTTTCAGTGCAGTTCTTTATGACATTGCAACACCTCCTATATTGACTGACAGTGTGAATCAAGAGGTTTACTTGATGGATAGTCTTGAATTTACTTTTCTTTAAAAGGTACTGTAGGCCTTCAGTACAGGTCACTGTTCATAGTCTAGCCTTCTCATTTGGGTTTGAAACCTCTCTAGAATTCCAGTGTTTTGGCACCTCCATGTCAAAATGATGTATCACCCACATAACCCTGTCATAGCTATAGAAAAGGGCGATATTATTTTTTCCATTTTCTATTTTCTATTTTTGTGATGACAATAAATTCCAAACAGTTATAGTTCCAAATAATGTGAGTATATGAGTTTAATGTCCTTTTAAGACTACTTGCAGAAATAGGACTTTGAACTTTTGGTTTCTAACTTTTGGCTGCTATTTCTGAAACTTTGCATACCATCTGGGAGGAAGTGTGAGTTTGTAGAGGAAATGGCGTGCATGTTTGGGTGGAGGCCCAGTCTGGTCTCCAAGGAGATAGATTGTATACTTTAGAGGGTGGGGGTGGGAGGGTGTTTCTAATCTGCAAAGCACCTGATTCTACTCTCCAGGGACAGGGCTTGATTTGTCCATGTGACCAGATGAGCAAATCAGGCGTCCATTTTCTGAAGCTTTCTTAAAGGAGAAATCCAGTGTAAATCAATCCACCAATCCAATCAATCCAGCCCTGTTGTTCAAACTCACCAAGTGCTGTAGGTAGGAAAAAGAAAATTTGACGCAACATCCACTGAGCAGTGAACCGGCAACTAACACAAAGTGAATGGGGCAGAGCAACTTATAATAGCAACTTTCAATACATTATGCCCCATTCAGTCAGCATTAGTAATCGGTTTGTTATTCAGTCTATGTAGTATCAAATTTTCTCTTTCCTTTTCTTTAAGACAGCAGTCAGGCACCTGGAACGACAGGCCAATTGACTGATTCACACTGGAATTCTCCTTTAACATTAAATTGTTTATGACATGGTTGACATGGTTCCTGTCATGTTCGTAGCTTAAGTATATCTTCTGTAAGTCATGCTTTTTTAGGAGTGGGCTGGACATAGTTGGACATACCTTAAAGCAACTTAGTAATGAAGACTGCAGATATAGTTTGGGGAACATACATAGGCCTATAAAAGTAAACACATTTTTAGAGTTTTCTTATAGAATTCTAAGAGTGAACGTTGTCAGGAAACCAGACCTGGGACAGTGTCAGTGGATCATCTGGATCAGTGTATTCAATCTTACTCTAATGCAGTAATAACCATTTGACATGCAGCAAGTAGCAACAAAGCATTAAACAGCCCATAATAATGAAAGTGCAAATCGAAGCGTGAAGTTGTATTTATACTTCACAGCAGTTGTTTCTTTAGGTTGTTTGCTACCCAAACAACATGAGCTGTGTCATCTGTTTCATACAATAGTAAAAACATTTCCAGACCAGGTAAACTACACCTGTGGGGGATTGGCCTAGTTGACAGCATGTTAGAAAGTTACGCCTGCAAAAACTTTTAACTTGATTTATTTTAATAGTGTTCATGGTGTTTGAAGTGTAATTCAGCTGTCTGTCAAACTTGTTTGATGAAATATTTCGTAATGAAATGGTGTTAGTGGACAAACATATGGGCGTCGCATTGAAAAGGGAGAAAACAGCAGTGACATCCATCCAGGATAGAGACCGGTAAAACTGCTTAGAATATTAAAAATCTTTCAGTCTTTGATCTATTCAGTCACCTTATGGTGGAGCTTTTAGAAACATCATGTTGAACCTTCAAGCAAATTTGCTAATGAACCAAATCTGTCCAGATACTTTACTTTTTTTTGTTGTTGTTTTTTTCCAAACAACAGCTGCCACTGTTCTTACACCAAAATGTTTGCCGACGTAAAACAAGTTGTGTCACAACTTAATTAAAACTGGTAATTAATTAACCCCTCTGACCCTGATAGTTGCAGTCAATATTTGTTGTTTTTGTTTGTTTATTTGTTTGTTTGTTTGTTTGTGTGTGTGTTGACAGAGCAGTAGTGTTTCTAGAGAGGGGAACATTGTGTATAGTTCAGTACAGTGAAGTGTATCAGTGATGACATCCATGAAGCAGATGCCACAGTTGGCTGAAAGGAGAACAGAAAACTCAGTGCAGTAATGATGTAGCTGCCTGCAGGAATCTTATGGTTGTGATTTTTTTTTATTATTATTATTTCTTTACGCTTTGTTAAATTAATTAAGTATGACCTTGCATGACACACGGCAACTTCCCGAGAGATTTTCTTTGGACATCATAAAAATATGGATAAAGACGTGCGGAGAATACACCTCTCAGCTCACTGTCTCAGCCGCAGTGACTGGAGAATTGCCTGCGGAGTAAGATTAGCTTTTTTCACGGGCCTTAAATTCTTACAAGACCTGGCCAACACAAATAAAACCCAATTAGTGCTTGACTGGCCCAATCACCTACTTGAATTGTGGGCACCCCAATAAATGCACATGGAGTGAGGCCATGTCTGCTTATATACAAGTCCTCTGTTAACTCTTCAGTTGAACCAGATACATTATTTCTTGATGTCAAAAAGCATTTTTGACACAGCCCCATACATGATTTATAGTGGCATAGAATATGAGTGACAGACTTGGCAAAACAGTCCTTTGTTACTGATGTGTGAGTGACGTTTAGTGCTACATAGTAATGTTTGTATTCAAATAAAGTCATTCATAAATTCATTATTTATAAACTAGAGAAGCAGAGAGTAGCCTACAGACAGCAAGGCAATATTATCTCTAAAACAATATAAATTTTAGATGGTGTTATGGGCTACTGATCACCACCAAATTTTCACAATACCCACGCTGTCTGAAAATTTCATCCAACTCTGTGCAGGAAATATAACTTATTTGGTGAAGGTAATGAGTACAATCCACATTCATAAAGTAGCTGTTTCCTTGTGTATGTCTTGTACATTAACTGACTTGAAATGTTTACTGTGTGCACACAATGGAAAAACACAAGCAAGCTTCCCTTTACTCTACATGATATTATCATGTAAATTACATCTTAAATAGAATTCATATCTCTAGTTTTGTTTTTGAGACACATCATGCTTCACCTGAACACAAATTATTTGATTGAAACACATTTCTTCATTTCGTCACCACTCAGTGCAATTCTAAATTATCAACAGAACAAATTATTCAACAGGAAGACAATTTTTCGTAATGGATTTTTTTAGCATATTTATTATTATTATTCAAACAACAGCAGCTGTATCTGTTCCAGAGCAGTTGTCACACCAGGCTGTTAAAACACCTTCTTTCTGCTCAGTTCAATCCACAGGCTGAATCCCACACAGCTATAATATACTGTATACTTTATACTGTTTATTCAGATGCCCTTTATGATGTCCTCCGATAAGCAAAATTATTTTCTTTATTGCCACCCTGAATATAGTGCTTCGCATAATCTGTGACAGTGAATTACAGTGCCGGCCTTGGCAGCATTGCATTCCTACGAGAAGTTGTGCCCTCCCATATATATATGCGAGAAACCATTTCCAAACTTCAGACATCGTAAAGCGCTTTACGATCTGCTTGGTGGTCGCTGCGAAGCATAAAGGTACTGTAGCACGCTGCAAGGACATCTGCAAGCACAGTGACCTCATCGCTGTATAGGAAGACCAGTTTTTTATTTGGAAAATATTCCATGATAGCCACTGCAGCCTAATAAATAGCACCAGAGCTAAAGGAATTTTCGTGAGCGCTAGATTGATGCATCTCCTATTATGGTATTTTAGCCGCCCCACGACCGTGTGATTGAATCAGATTGCCACCGGGGCTAGTTAGTCTGGCAGGCAGATCTTTGTCAGCTCTAGAGCTCTAGATATGTCTGTATTTCTGTCTATATATGTGGAGATTCTCGACAGCAATGAAGCAACCCTTTGATTGTAATAATCCATTCAAGTTTCAAGTTTCAAAGCCAAAGTGCTGAACTTCAGGGCTTTTTTGTAAGACTTTATGATGCTGTAAGTCATTGTGATTGATTTTCTGTCACACACACACCCACCCACAGACAGACACACACACACACACACAGCCACAGACAGACAGACACACACACACACACACACACACACACACACACACACACACACACACACACACACACACACACACACACACACACACACACACACACACACACACACACACACACACACACTAACACATCTCAATCATCTTGACATTTTCTGGCTCTAAATAGTAGCTCTGAAGCTTGCTATTGCATATAAGCCTAAGCTAGCTTTGATGAAACACTAGGTTATTTAACCACAGTTTAACATGAAGGTGATAATAATCACATATTCACGCTGGACTTTGGCCATATGTCTGAGCCATATGCTAAAGCCCTGTGGTTAACGGGCCGGTTGAGGTCTCCATAGGCAGCAAGCTTGAAACTTGCTCAGTGGACAAAGTTGTCCCAGTTTGGTGGTTCTGAGCAGATGCTGGTCCATGGCGTGTGCTGTGGAGTGAGGAGCCGCCACATGCTGTGTCCTCCCCTGATAACGCCACACTCCGCCTCCGCCCAGCATGCCTCGTGCCTTCCTCCTTTTCCCCAGCGGCTTTTAAACACCATTTGCACTCACTCTGGGCCCCAAGATGCACGGGGCGCGCAAACAAGATTTTACTCAGCAGTTTTTTGGCCATTCAGGTCTCTCTCTCTCTCTCTCTCTCTCTCTCTCTCTCTGCATCTCTTCTGGTCACGATGCACTTGGTACCACCAGCTCTCTCTCTCTCTCTCTCTCTCTCTCTCTCTCTCTCTCTCTCTCTCTCTCTCTCTCTCTCTCTCTCTCTCTCTCTATCACCAGGCCTGGGGGAGAGATTGCTGTGTGTTCCTGTTTGTAGGCCTTGCTGCACATTTCAGCATGAATTGGAGAGGAGATGAGGCTGGGAGAGGAGGGCTTGCAAGGAGATTAGCTTGCCTGTTGGAGTGGGTTGGGATGGGGCTGGTGACAGCGGATTGGGCCTCTTCGGAGGCGGGGGGAGAGAGAGAAGACAGGTTGTGATCTCTTTGTAGCGAGGTTGAGAGCAGACTAATTTTTTCAGAGAGGAGTGAGTGAGGAGGGGCGGGGGCGGGGGCGGGGGCAGCGGTTGGGGGAGCGAAGCTGATAACGGAACGGCTTATCTCTACCTCGTCCCTGCCACTCCACTCATCACACCTGACCCGAATGCTGTGGGAAGTTCACAAAGGCCGCCGGAGAGAAATACAGTCATTTCCATAAATTAGGCCTCGTAACAACACTTTGTGTTGATTTCACTGTGCCTTGTGGAAAAGAACATCATTGTCTGGTTAACCTCCAACTAAGTGTGGCTTTTTAAAATTATGCTGTGCTCAGAATGTTTCATTCTGTCAATTTAGACCATTAGAATTAGCCTACTACAGACAAAACCAGGATTTTACCCTGGCCCTGTCATAGAAGTAACTCAGAAACAGAGTTTTGGACTGAATACCATTTCCTGCTACATAATAGCAGCACATGTTACATTATTAGCATATGCCCTCTTCTCCCATACTGAGTATGGCTGGGAATATGCATTGAAATATGTATTAGAATATGCATACAGTATGCATTAGAATAGAGATTGCCACTGGGGCTGGTTTGTCTGGCAGACAGATCTTTTGCAGAACTGACTGTTTTTTTTTGTTTTGTTTTTGTTTTTTTGTCTAGAGCTATATGACTGCTCTATGGGGAATCTCCATAGCAATAAAGAAACCATTTTTTACTTGGCCAGAAAGATTAAAGTTTCCAAAGTTTAAAGCAAAAGTAGACTTGCAGGGTTCATAAGAAGCATATTTTATTAGTACAGTATATTAGTAGCCACAACTAGTATTAGAGTAGCTACTGTTTTTATTTCGTTTCATACTTATTTCTTGCCTTTATCTGTGGTCGGGGTCCCAACAAACAAACAAAAGTCGTTGATAGCATCCAGACCCAAATATGTGGCATAGATTCAGCAACAGCGCCCCCTGTTATCACTACTCACATGTACACGTATTGCCTGAGTGAGTATAGTAGTGGAATGGAAGTTTTAGCACGTATGTTTACATCCTCTGTTGACATGCCCCGCGCCCAGTGCATCTGCGTGTGTGTGGAGGCTTGGCATTATCGCCTCTTCGGCTCCATAATGGGATTCGTCAAGTCAAATGAAGGGTATTAGACTGCACTCAGAGTCTCATCAGGCCCCTCTTCATCAGGAGTTTGCTACAGTAATGTGAACATAATGCCACCATGCACAGATGCGTGAGCGCAACCTCTGGATTTGTGATAGGCTCTTAATTGCTTGATTTGATTCCCTCCATTGAATTTAATCAAGCGGCCGCGAGATCTAATGGAATTTGGTTCATTTGAGAGGCGTGTGTGTGTGTGTCTGTTGTGTGTGTGTGTGTGTGTGTGTGTGTGTGTGTGTGTGTGTGTGTGTGTGTGTGTGTGTGTGTGTGTGTGTGTGTGTGTGTGTGTGTGTGTTTGTGTGAGTTAACCATCAAGAAGTATTAGTACTGAAATCAGTCATGCTTTGCTGAATGAAGGGCCTGAAATGTGCGAGGCTCAATGAGATGTCAAGGTCTGCCCCTCTGGCTGCTGTAGACTGACTTGATTGCCAGGCTGGCAGCTCAGCAGGAGCCAATCATGGATTACTGTATCTGAGCCGACGAAGGGTCATGCTTGGTGTTAAATAACAAATGATGAATCGCAATGACATCTGAATGTCTGAATAGTGACTCATCTTCGTCTGTCTGTGTATGTGTGTGTGTGTGTGTGTGTGTGTGTGTGTGTGTGTGTGTGTGTGACGTCAGGCTTGAAGAGGAGCAGAGAGAGAAAAGAGAAGAGGAAGTGGAAGAGGAGGAAGTTGAGGAAGAGGAGGCGGTGAGTGGAGATCGCCTCCTCTCGGCAGAGGAGCACGTGACTCTCATCACAGACAGCATGTCCATCACGTCAGCCGACGAGGAAAAACTCCAACTGCTCAACAAGAACATGGAACTACGCAGAATTAACAAGGAGGTGGGATGCAATCACGGTCAAACACACTACCCTCTCTCCATACTTGTAAATAAGTACTAGTTAGTACATAACTATGGTGGGTTATACACTTGACCCAATATCTGTCCTACATTAACAAAAGGGGTTAAAGCTACACATGGTGGTAGTCAGATGGTAGCCATATGTGCAATATATGTGTTAGTGAACATTCCCTTCAATGTCATATGAGATATGCTACTGACTGAAACAAACACTATCAAGTGGGGAAGAACGCAGGTTACATAGAGTGTTTCTCAAAGTCGAGAATGCTTCCTTGCTAGAACTCTCACCTTGGAAGTCAATACTATGGAGACGAGGTTCCATCAGTGCATCCTTGAAAAATCTAGGAATGAAGGACTCAGTCCTTGGCAGAAGTATCATTGGCATTGGAACAGTGCTTGCTGACACACAATGACTTGGAATACTGGGAAAAGCAGCCTTCCTAGCATACAGTACTTCCAAGCATACTTCCTTAGAGAGACATTCTTCTATGAGGAGGAAGCATCATACCCACTTCCACACTATTATGGGTTTGCTGACCAAACCACTGATGTTTCATAGGTCTGTCTCACACCAGTAGTTTGTTTACATAGTTACTGACTTCAGTGCAACTCTATACTGACTAGTAGTGACTAGTACTGACCAGTAGTTTGTTTACATAGTTACTGACTTCAGTGCAACTCTAAACTATACTGTTGTGCTGACAACAATTTGTCCTGATCTCATTTTAGTACACTAGTCTATCAGGGAAGCATTGTAGTATTAGAGTATGTAACAATTTAGCACCAAAACTAGACTGGGATGAAATAGTATACTAAATACATCTTCTAAATCTACAAAATATTTGTATTGCATTCTAATGTCTACAACATCTTGTCTGTTGGTTGACGTATACTATAATTTACATAATATGCAACAAACATACTGTTGAAAACATGACAGAAAAGCACTTGAGCAAGGACCTACTGTATTTAAACAGGCCTAGAGTGACCATCTTCTTCTTTTAGTGGTTCCCATCCAAGCATATGCTGTGTGTTTATATGCAGTGTCTCTCTGACTTCACTTGCTTATGGATCTCATTGTGCAAGCTGTCTCTTTCTGT
>JAODXP020000030.1:10512275-10599775 GCA_027497455.2 Sardinella longiceps
TACACTCATTCAAAAACTATGACATTATCGGTCTTGTTTAAAGACTGATTTAGGATTACAGTACTCTTGCTGCATTTTTTGCAGAGCTCTGAAACAGCTGGAGAAGACCACCATCTAGTGGTTGAACTCTAGACTGCATCCAGCTGGTCAATCATAACAACAGCGTTTCTGCTCATTACAGTCACTGAACAAACAAATACCACTTGGCGGTGCTCTAACACAACTGATAATACAGGATAGGTCTGTTTGGGCACTCAGTGCACACACACACACACACACACACACACACACACACACACACACACACACACACACACCATTGCTCAGACCCAGCCCCAATCAATAAGGAAATATTCTGCTGTTGTCATTTTTATAGCCGCAGAATAGGTACAATGTTCCTGTGTAAGTTAACATAAGGACTTCATTTTTAGTATTGAGTTACTGGTATTGATCGAGACTGAATGAGTTTTGAGCAAACTGACCAAATTCTTATTGTTCCCCTTTAATTTCCCCAAATTCTTCTGCATTATTGTCCTTCTTAGACTAAGATCTACGAGGCGGACTTCAGGACGGAGCACAAGGACCACGAGCGCATGCTGCAGGAGAACAAGAGATTGCGACGCCGCGAAGCAGACATGCGCCAACAGATGGCGCTCTTGCAAGAGCAGGTCAGTGTTTTGACAGTGAGTTCCTCTACAGTAAAGCTGGTGGTCATCAGTCTGTCTTGATACTCACAGTTTGAAACTTCCCAGTTCCTTGGTGTTTATTCTACTTCCTGTGAGGTCACTAAAAGGTCAAAATATTATGTGGAAGTCCCATTCAGAGGAGTCCTGATGCTTATCACACTAGTCGTATTCTTATCTAGGCTATTTGCAACCTGTTGGTCGAGCTTTACATTCTCACCTGTCGTAAAGCTGGTGGTCATCATCAGTCTGTCTTGATACCTTGGAAACGGATTGCTCACACTAGTTCCTAGGTGTTTATTCTACTTCCTGTGATGTCACTACAAGATCAACAAATTATGAGGAACTCTAACCATAGCATTAGGAGAAGTCCCATTCTGTGGAGTCTTACATATTCTTATTTAGGCTATTTGCAACCTGTTGGTCGAGATTCCCATTCTCACCTGGCCCATGGTAGAGCCCTATGTATGTTATACATATTTATGTAATTTCTGCCTCAATCTTTTATGAGACATCACGTTAAAAAGTAAAGAAAAATCTGCACTCTCAAGTCTTTGCAAACAAGTTTTTTTTAACTCTATATGCAAGCTTTCGGACAGATGACCACCAGATGATTTTTTTTTACTTTTTTCATGAGACATTCTGTTGCCACCAGTCCTCTTTGACTTGACTTCAATTATCCAACGTCACCGTACCTACATTAGACATTTTGAAAAGAAAGAAACTTAGCACAGACCTTATCACAATGGTGAACATAATGTTATCAGTGGAGGAATGGCATGATTATAGCAGTGAGTATCAGGGTCATTACGGTTTAATAGGTTCCTTTAAACAGAAATAGAGCCATTATGTGGGTGTGAGCCAGATAATAACACAGGGGAATAGGTTATCCCAAAGGGTAGTAATCGAACCTCAGTCATGTTCAGTTATATACTCTGAATCAACTACAATTACCTCCTCAATTACCACTTCCTGTCACACTAATGACCAACACATTAGCTAGAAATACCATGCTATCCACTTCAGTGTATCATGATGACGTTTGGTACCTGTAGCAGGGCCTAATAGATTCATTTAATTAGAAAATAATTAATGTTAATTGCTCTGTGTGTGTGTGTGTGTGTGTGTGTGTGTGTGTGTGTGTGTGTGTGTGTGTGTGTGTGTGTGTGTGTGTGTGTGTGTGTGTGTGTGTGTGTGTGTGTGTGTGTGTGTGTGTGTGTGTGTGTGTGTGTGTGTGTGTTTCCACAGTTGAAGGTATATGAGGATGACTTCCAGAGAGAGCGATCAGACAAGCAGGTCCTCCAGAGACTGCTGATGAAGAAGACGCCTGCAGCTGGGGAGCGGGAGCCTGCACTGGTGCACCGCTGCAGTGCCAGCAGCCAGGAGCGCGAACGCACCCATGCCCAGGAGCGAGAGCGTGAACGTACCCATGAGCGAGAGCGTGAACGTGCCCGGGAGGAGAGGAGGAGGAGGAGAGAGGATAACCGCGGCCTTCATCACCCCACCTGTCCAAAGCACTGTGACCGCCATGCAGTCGGGGAGTTCTCCTGAGCAAACTGCACACAGCTATACATACACACACACACACACACACACACACACACACACACACACACACACACACACACACGAGCACACATTCACAACCTACTGTATAATGATGAATGTAAATTTTAGCCAAACACTCACTCACTCACACACACACACACACACACACACACACACACACACACACACACACACACACACACACACACACACACTCACATAGGCCTACACAAACACACACATGAGAAATAATTTGAACTTAAGAATGTAAGTTAATAATTTTATATATTGCAAAAGTACAAATCTATTTATATGACTGTGAAATATTTCCTGATATTTATTAAAGACCCTTTCAAACTTTTACATTTTAGTCTGTAGTTTTATGTAAAGTAAGTAGAAAAAGTGAAGGAGATATTTCTTAATGTACATTATGCTGACATGTGAATTTCTATTTCTTTTTTACCTCAAAAGCTGCAGAAGATGTGATGGTTTCTTGATGAAATATGAAATATTATTTTTATATTTTATCTGTCTATGTATGTATATCTTATTTCTTATATTGTATGATATACTTTTAGCTATAGTAACACTTTATTTTATGGAACATGTTAGCCACTAATATGTATATTAAGATGATATCAGGAATAAAGGCCTAATTCATCAAGAATAAGAAATTTGGGAATTCATGCCTAAGAAATCATTGATGTTGCTACACAAATGTCACAAATAGGCTTACTTACTTTAATTAGGCATGTATTAGTGGCTAACGTGTGTTCCTTAAAATTAAGTGTTAACCGTAATATTTAACTGCAGGTTTCCGGGGGAGCTTTTGCATTCATTGTAAACTACTGATGTAATGCTTGTTAGAACAATTAAAAAAACTTCCTGGTACTGTATAAAACTAGTATGAATCTCTGCCTGTGTGTGTGTGTGTGTGTGTGTGTGTGTGTGTGTGTGTGTGTGTGTGTGTGTGTGTGTGTGTGTGTGTGTGTGTGTGTGTGTGTGTGTGTGTGCTTCCTTCACCGTGTGTGACTCTTACAGCTTGATTCTATAGAAAAGTTCATTGTGCATCTGGGTTATTAGGTATTGCTTAAATTGATGTCTATCTAATCTTTCAAGTATAGTGAAACTGAGACACCCAATTGGCATCACATACAGTAGAAACGTTCCTGAGAAACCTATTGAATAGACCCTACTTAGGAAACAGGTGACAGCATTTAGATCAGTAGTCTGATGTCACAGGACTTATCTTTGTCACATCCTTGGTGAACACAGGCGACATGATGACAAAGGGGACATGAATTGATTTTTTTTTGTTTCCTGTGCCTTGACACATTGGTCAGTAAGTGACGAGCTTTTTGGGAAGTCACACATCAGCGATGGGACAGAATAGGTCAAGCAGGTATGGGTTTTCCTTGTTTAGTCACCAATCACTCATCTATCGAACAGTAATTTAGTGTTTGTCTTCCTCCTTGGCCAAGGGCACGAATACTTCACTGACATTTACTGCCATCACCTACACAAGCACAGCGCAGGCATGGACTGGCCATAGGGCATACAAGGCAATGCCCGGTGGGCCGACTGTCGTTTTTGGGCCGGGGCTGTCATAATTTAATTCGACACTTTACATATCGAATACATATGTGTATACATTGTAGCAATATGTTTCCAAAGCCTTATGTTCATCAAACATGGGTTTACAGTTGTAATGGTTTTGGTCCACATTGACAGAATTTGAAATGCATGGACTCCAGTGCCATAGAAGTTTATAACCACACTCACAGACATTGATCAAGCTGTGGAAATATAGACATTTATATAAACATAAGTCTACTGTGGCATGTATTGTTCTGTTTATTTATTTGTTTTTAATGTGTAAAAAATCTGTTGCACTGCTACTCTTCTACAGCCCTACTGTAATGTGTACTTAGGCAAACGCATTCAAAGGTGAATAACATATTTGCACAGTTGCAAACTCCCCTGGCCTGGACTCTCTTTTCTTTTCTTCCTTTGCTTTCAAGCTGGTTTAACCACCTAGGGCTTTTTCCTAATCCCTCAATAAAGACGAGGTCTATAAAAGATTTAAGGTGATTTCTTTAAAAAGCTTGTCTTTACTGTAAAAAAAGAGAGGTAGGGTACAATCAATGTTAGTGTAATATGAAAACAGCAAAAATAATTTATTCACTTATTGGTCCTATGAGGATGTAAATTTCACAGACCTTCTGGTTAAGTACAGTATTTCTCAGAAAAAAAAACTGAAAAAATCCTGACCATACATGTTCACTGACAACCTTGTGAAAACTGTGACCGGGCCGCGTGATCCAAACCGCGTGGACCGGGCCCATTGGTCTAGTTCTTCAACTTTCAGTTTCAAAGAAGAAGGGAGGATTGGAGGACCTGTTGTGTTGGCCGGTTTGCTGGTGGTTGTGTGAGTGAGGAATGTACACGGTTGTGTCATCGGCACTGTGCCGTGATGCTCATGTGAGTTACAGAAACAGACAGAGAGACAGACTGGTAGACAAGCAGACAGACAGACAGACAACAAGACAGAGAGAAGATGCAAATTTCACTGAGCTTCTGGCTAAGTATTTCTCGGAAAAACAAGAAAAATCCTGATCATACTGGTTTACTGACAGCCTTGTCAATCAAGAGCCAGAGATGTTTCCATGGGTCAAGTTCAACAACATTGCAAAGCTCAGGAGTCACACACATCATCACAGACCGAATAAGGAAGGAAAGACATAACTCTTAAGAACTCAATAAGGAACTTAGTGGAAGTGTATGCCAAAGCCAGGTATACCTGGAAGCCCTTTAGTGGTCATTTGTTAACACTGCCCTACCTTCCTTCTTTAGTGGTGCAAATCTCCCTTGAAGTGAATCCAGCATCACTGTTTTAAGGAATCTAGTTAATTATCAATTAATTCATTAACTAATGTAAGACTTAAGGCATCCTTGTTCATAAGTAATATATAATATTATACATTGCTTTTGTTTATGTTTTGTCAGGTATGACATCAGGTATGACGAAGTTTTCCAACATGGAAAATTATTTACTGTGTCCATTGTTTATGACGTCAATGAAGCAATCGATGACCAGCTTTTACAGAAAGGATGTGAAATAGATCCTCGTTTTTCCAACTGTTTTGTCTGGGTCTGATTTTTTTCCTGTACCAATAGGGTCAGGTACAATGTGCTGAAAAGAGCTTTGTTGAAGAATGCTCTCAGGTTGCTCTCGTGTATGTACATAAATATGACCAGTAGATGGCGATGTAGCACAGACACCTCATCTCAGTTCTTCATGAGATTATAGGCTTTTTGGGAAAGTCCTAGAGCACACTCACACACACACACACACACACACACACACACACACACACACACACACACTGCTACACATTCAACTTATAGGTGTCACCATTTTCCACTGGAGATGTCATCATTCCAGTGAAGCCTTTTTTTTTCTTCTTTTCTCTTTCAGTAGATTTTCCGTCACAAGTTTCTATGTGAGCTTATCATGATCATTGTCACCCAACCACTTTCATCAACCGCCATAGGAATGTCACACTAAAATGTGACTGGGACTTTTGGAGAAAAGACACACCCTTTACAGAAGAACCCACTCCTCTCCACATCTCAACTATATATAAGGAACCTCATGGCATGGAGTTGATACAAGAGTTTCCAAGTGGAGCTGAAGTGGACCTTGGACAGACCACAGTCAGAAAGAAAGAGACACCCATCTCAGAAGCCTAGCCAAGCCAAACCAAGAACATCATCATCACCATCTGAGGTATAGCGACAGAGTAATTGTAATGGCTGAGCTAAAATCACAGTAGCCTGTCTGTTTGAGGCTCGTGGTTCAAAGGAGCCCGATGACATTCTGGTGTGAGGTCTGGTTTCATCTGGTCTTAATTCGTTGTATCGTTTCATCTCTCTCTCATAGCTCACAGCTGCTGAAAGCATCAAGCATCACGCAAGGACTGAGCCGTCTCATCACACAGGTGTGTGCACAGGTGAGACTGGCTGAAGCGTGAGACTGAAATCACCTCAAGGCGTCAGAGACGTGTGTGTTTGTGTGTGTGTGTGTGTGTGTGTGTGTGTGTGTGTGTGTGTGTGTGTGTGTGTGTGTGTGTGTGTGTGTGTGTGTGTGTTTGTCAGACTGTCTGTATTACTAGATATTAATCTTTGCAAGGCTTTGTGAAAGAGAAAAGTCCTTGTAACAGCAGGTGTATGTGTGTGTGTGTGTGTGTGTGTGTGTGTGTGTGTGTGTGTGTGTGTGTGAGAGAGAGAGAGAGAGAGAGAGAGAGAGAGAGAGAGAGAGAGAGAGAGAGAGAGAGAGAGAGAGAGAGACTTTCTTTAGTGTGGTACATTGGACTTGTTCTTACACTTTCAGTTGCAAAGAAGAAGGGAGGATTTGAGAACCTGTTGTGTTCTCAGTTGGCTGGTGGATGCTTTTGTGAGTGCATGTGGAATCTACATGGTTGTGTCATCAGCACTGTACAATGATGCTCATGTGAGTTAGACAGACAGACAGACAGACAGGCAGACAGACAGGCAGACAGACAGGCAGACAGGGTAAGGGGGAAACTGACCACAGTATGTGTTGTCCTGTCTACTTTGGGGCGAGTCAGAACGAGGAGCGCTGCATTGGGCCCGTGGGACAGGGGTGTCGCCGCTCATTTGCGCAGCTCTAGTATGTTTTTGTCATTAGTGCCGTCATGCAGCACAGCACCCGGATTCTCCTGGCGCTCCATAAACAGCCCAGAATAATTTTAACCTGAGCCAGCGAGCGAGGGAGTGAGCCAGGGGGAGGAAGAGGAGGAAAACAGAGAAGAGAGGAGAGGAGAGGAGAGGAGAGGAGAGAGGGGAGGGGAGCGGAGGAGAGAGGGGTGCCCGAGAAGGAGACAAGTGCGTTTTCTGAGGAGAAACGGAAATACCTCTGTCAGGAGAAGCTTGTAATGGCACTCTCTCTCTCTCTCTCTCTCTCTCTCTCTCTCTCTCTCTCTCTCTCTCTCTCTCTCTCTCTCTCTCTCTCTCTCTCTCTCTAACTGTTGCCCTCTCTCTTTTTTTCACAAGCTGAGGGCAGGTTATAAAAACAGCTTTCGTCTGGACACGCTGAAACAGTCTAACAAGAGCCCCTGCTGATCTCTTTCACACACAGAAAGAAAGAAAGAGAAAGAGAACGAGAGAAGACAGACAAGACAAAGAACCACAACGACGTCAGTCAGCATCAGGAACACCCCAGAGCTTCATCCCTCAGCAGCAGCAGAGCAGTCATCATGAGCGTGTCTTTGGAGCAGATGTCCAGCCTGTACGAGCAGCAGGGTTACCTGACCGCCGTCAGCGTTCTGGACACCACTGAGCTCCGAGAGACCAGGGAGGCCTTCGCCCAGCTGGAGCGGAAGTTCGGTGAGTACCTGTGGTCATCCATCTCGAGGGGTATTTGAGGGGGCGAGGGTGGTGGGGGGCACAGCTATAGTACCTGCTGTTTTTATGAAGGTTAACTTACACATGATAACAGTATTTTTAGATTTCATGATGAGATTTTTTTAATGATATTTCATGATAAAGAGTGCTGCACTGGAGACCTGTGAAATGGTTCGATTTTTTTCTTCACATAACAGTCTGACTTAATTATGACAGTAATACACAGTGTGATTTTTCAGCTAATAATACAAAATTTGTCATTATCATAATGATCGTCATCAAAGCTTAAATATGCAGTAGTTAGACTTGGAACTGAGACTATATTTGAGAGCTTCTGTTGTAACTAAAGTGGAAAGATCTCTGTCATTAGTTTGTATAGCACAGCTCTGCTAACCCCTCATCTGACTTTCCCCACAGGTACAGATTATACCAAGTATAGCCTCCACAATGTACACATGCAGTATGACTGGGTGAAAGGACTGGTCAAGCACCCCCGCATTCTGGAGGTGGTATGTGCCGTCCTGGGCCCAGACGTCCTGCTGCTGGACTCCAGGTTTATCTGTAAATACCCTGTAACCAAGGGCAACGGAGGAGCGGATGTCATCCCCTATGAGAATGGAAAGGCTGGGGAAGAGACAGCCAGAGAGGAGAAGGGAGAGAAGGAGGCTAGCCTGCCCTATGTTGCCTGGCACCAGGATATGAGGTGGGTTTCTCCATCTTACTCCCATACACACACACACACACACACACACACACACACACACACACACACACACACACACACACACACACACACACAAACTACCACCATGAAATCATTGCACTGATGATAACCAAAGCAATCAAATTGGTTATATCCAGACTAATACAGTCTGTAAAATAATAATAAGGCTTTGCATCTTTTTGACTCCCAGGTACTGGGGCCTTGATGGAGGGCCAGTGCTGTCTGTATGGCTGGCCCTGGATGACTCACTAGAGGACAATGGAGCTCTTCAAGTTATCCCAGGTAATGAACTAAAATCCCCTTTCATACAATTAAATTACATCTATCTATCTATCTATCTATCTATCTATCTATCTATCTATCTATCTATCTATCTACATACAGGCTATGTCAAAGAGGAGTTGCCTAAGACTAAGTACAAACCCCAAGTAAATAAAATACAAGGCATAGTTTAGCTCACTCCAGGAATACCATTGACTCTAGGAGACCTGTGTCATTCATTTTAGCCAAAGTAAGCTCTACTCACATTTTTGTTTGAAATACCACAAACTGTTGCTTCAAAATATTTTCACAGCTTTCACAAACTTGGTCTAGACCACTTTGGTTTTGACAAACAGCTAGCCTGTTTTAGCTTCAAATAAAAATAAAGCCCCCTCTCTGACAGCAGGTAAACATAGCAGAAAGCCGTGTGATTGATGAAACAAACACAAGCTCACTTCCTGTCTCCAACAGGAAGTCACTGTTCAGGGATGCTTCCCCACCGCCAGTCCCAGCGGCCTGGGAACATGCTGTCTGTGAACCAGGAGATCCCAGAGGAGCTGGTGCAGACAGACAAGACTGTGCTCTGCCCCCTGTGGGCCGGGCAGATGTCGGTGAGTTGCGTCTGACTCCCATAACATCATGACAAATGTTATATATCCTTTATAATAACTCAATAAAGCCACCAATTTTGACATTTGTATCAAAGACCTGTCATATGATATAATACACATTTGTGTATTCCTGTCTTGTTATGTATTTTTCTTACTAACTTCCCAATAGGCCTACTGTACATGTTGAATTGTATTGTTATGTTATTTAAACATATTAATTGTATTGTATTGTTATGATGTTTAAACATTTTAAATAATCTCAATACCTTAAGAAGTGTATTCAGAATAAAGGACTTCAGTCAATTATTTCAACATTTGGTCATTTGGTCAGGATATTCATGTGGTGTATATTTTATTTTGTGAATAAACAGCTGCATGATGGACTGCTCGTCCATGCCAGTGATCCCAACATGTCCGACCGCAGACGCTGTGGTTTCGTCATCCGCTATGTCCCAACATGTGCTTATCCAATTCAGGTAAGAGCAACCATGCTTATGAGTGATATTCATGTCAAACAGGGAGTTTATCCAAATGTGTAAAAGTGTCTGTGTTACTCTTTAAATATTTCAATAGGGAGTTAAGTCAGCACTTGCAGAGGGCTGTGCCTGAATAGTTTCTTCTGTGAAATTTAGTTGGATTTTTTAAGACTGGTGGTTTAAAGACAGATGGATGAATGACTCATTTCCTCAGCAAGTTTGTATCTACAAGCAGAGGGACATCTTAAGAATGTAGGGGGAATGTTTAGTCCAAACACAGAGGGCAGACTGAAAGCTCAGCCCTTTTTGTTAGTCTTTTCCCTTGTCCCCTGAAGACATCTCTCTCTCTCTCTCTCTCTCTCTCTCTCTCTCTCTCTCTCTCTCTCTCTCTCTCTCTCTCTCTCTCTCTCTTCCTTTTTCAGGATCCTGACAGACCCAGGCGTTTCCCTGCCACTGTTCTGGTCAGTGGAAATGACCAGTACGGCCATTTTTCTAACAGCGAAGAGCCACAGATCTGAAGACGTACTCCTGCCAGTGAGCTGGAATGCGAAGAAGAAGACGAAGACAGACTATTTATCTTCCTTTTGTACTCATAGTATTAAACATGTCACTGTAATATTTACTGACTTTTTATCAACTGTAACTAAATAATATATAATGACTTAAGTTATGTGTAACAAGTTATTGCTAAATGATTTGTTTGGTTTAAAGGGATATACTGTATGTAAGGGACTTTGTACACTTGAAATTCTGAATGCTACATCATTTTAATAAAACACTTAACTGAATTGCATCAATCTATTGTTTGCTTTTTGCATAGTCGAACCATCTGTCCTATGGCCATCTAGTTAGAAAGGCTAGAGAAATATGACAACTAACATATGTCTGCCCCTGAAATGAACATGAAGAATAGAACAGAGCAGAACCAGGTGATATGTCGAAGAACAAGTGGGGGTTTGGAAGGCATTGAGATTAAAGTAGCCTACTAAAACCAGCTATCACTAAACTCCTCTTTTTACTGTAAACAATTGATTAGGTGGACAACAAGACCAGATAAAAAATATAAATATTAAGGCCACAAGGTCATAAAGTCAGGTTGGATGTTCAGATTATATAAGGCATCTTATTTATAATGCTCTTATATGCCCATTCTCACCCCCTCTGAAAACCATTTTGCACCCATGACTTCAGTTCCTCTTTCTTCAGTACAGTACATCATGAAAAGGTAAAAGGGAGCAGAGCAACACTCCTAAGGTTTCTCTCAGTGAGTGATTAAAAATTAAGTGGATTATTATTATTATCTTTTTTATCATTGTATTTTATTTTTTTGAAATAGATGAGTGTCTTGGAATTCCTTTTTTCAGCTCTTTGCACTTTTTCTGATTTCAATCAATGTCTTGCACTGACGATTGCTCCATTCTGTCTGTAACTTGCCTACATGCCTAAGTCTCTAGACGTCACAGGAATGTTCTAGAACAGAATTACTGTATATGAAAAAATAAGACTTTTGAGAATCACTACATAATCATGACATAATTTTTTGGCTTAAAGGAATGTACCGGAGTGAATTCAAGCATAGCCCTGTTGAAAGAGCTTGCTAAATGCGCTAGATAGCGAGTGGAACAAAATAATTTGGTACACCATAGACCGAATGCGAACGCAGAAGCGAACAGGCACTTTACACTGAATCAATGGGACCTGACTATTGGAAATCGAAAGTAGTGAGGTTACATTGACTCAATGTAAAGTGTTTCGCGTTCGCGTTAGGTCTATGCTGTTCGAAATTATTTAATTTCATGCAAGATATATTGCTGTTGGAAGGCTCGTGCAGCAGGGCTATGCTTGAATTCACTCTGGTGCATTCCTTTAAATAGCCATGAGTGATACTAATGCGACTTTACAGTAGTTTGAAACATGAAAAACAGACTCGGGGAACAATGCTTCTCATTTTTGTTCTGACAGTGGTGCTATAGCCTACATAGCCTATTCCTCATCCTGTGTTTATGTATAGAACTACTGTAGACCTAACTCAATTTTAGGGGAGGACAACATATCCAGAGTTTAAGAATAGTTTCCAAGTGTCTAACGTTCTCTACATAATTTGGTGAATAAATCTCCTTTATTTGGCTCGGTGTTGATAGACAAATGTAAGACCATGTTGAGCCTGCCACTGAAGGAGTGAATAGGCCAAGAACATCTATTTTATTAGAGTGATGTAATTGTTTATGTTTACACAATACTTTTATTTTTATTGACATTAATGTTGCAGTGTTGTCAAGTTTTGTCTGCACGTTTTGTCATCATTTATTCTCTGTGTTTAAATGTTCTGTGCTTTTTTACATCCTAATTGGAAGAAAAATAAAGTGTTATTTTAAATTACTTTTATTTGTTAGTTTGTTTGTTTGTGACCATTTCCAAGCCCTCCAGCATTAACATGGGACTATCCTTACTCATACAGGTGTAAAAAAGTGCCTCTAATTTTTTGATTAGCATCTAATGCCATGACCTGATGGAATTAGTTAAGCTTCTGTCGAATCTCTTTGTGTGTCCTCGTCAGACACTGATTCACTCCAAGATAAATATAAGTTATATATATATTAAAGTTATCTCCCTTCAGAACGCGATTCTCTTATCTGATTGGCTGACGGGGTGGCCATTATTTTCGTATAACTGGCTACTTTGGAAGTAGTTCCAAAAATAACTAATCTAATAACTAATCACCGTTTCATATGAATGCCTTTTACAAAACAATAAGCAGCCTTGATAAATACAAACGGGAGATAAGCGGGATAACGGCCTTCGAGGTGGCCTTTGAAATGCCAACAGATTATGACATTTGTCATGCAGACGGAAGTCATTTGTAAAATATGCCTTATTGTAGGCTAATCGATGAAAATGCCTTTGTTTCTCCTTTGTTTGGTCATACAAGGAAATTTATGATGCATGATTGTGTAAGATTGGCAGATGCTCCACATGATTAGAATCAAGTAAGGGATAACGGCCGACGAGGTGACCGGTTCTACAGCAATAATGTCTTGGCGGAGGTAACACGGGTTCTAAACCACCACCTTGCCATTATTTCTGTAGAACCGGTCACCTCGTCGACCGTTATCCCTTACTTGATTCTAATCATGTGGAGCATCTGCCAATCTTACACAATCATGCATCATAAATTTCCTTGTATGACCAAACAAAGGAGAAACAAAGGCATTTTCATCGATTAGCCTACAATACGGCATATTTTACAAATGACTTCCGTCTGCATGACAAATGTCATAATCTGTTGGCACCAGCACCTGATACAATCAATCATATCTCTGAGTTAATCTCTGTTAAGTCATTTTTCAACTGTAAGGCAAGTCTGGCTTTTCTTCCTTCACTGTAAAGGGCCTCCCTTATTACTCATGGAAACATCATGGGCTCACAGAATTGGAGTGTCATGACTTCTCAGAGTAATAGAGTTTATTTTGGAAGCTTATTTTCAAAGACAGGAAGTCTGTTTCTCTCGAAATGTCTGTGTTCATTGAAACAGAATATCTGTGGAAAACATCATGTCTCCTCACCTCACACTTAATGAAGACCTGTTAACAGGGGCGCCACTAGAAATTATGGACCCTATGAAAGATCATAAGTTTGGGTCCATCAAACATTGATTTTTAATATTCTTTTTTTTTCTCTGGGGCCCCCTGTCAGTGTCCGACTTTTAGAATCATCATCCTAATTGGTGGTAAAACAAATGAAAAGTAGAGGCTTTTCAGGAAATCAGGTTTTACAGCATGATAGTGACCCAAACACATCTTCAAGATGACAGCTGCAAACTGGCCAAGGACCTAAACCCATTGTAGCACCTGCGGTGCATCTTTACTGTAAGCAGGAAGTGGAATAGAGCAAGGTGTCTAACATCCACCAGCTCCATGATGTCATCATGAAGGATTCCTGTACAAACCAATGGAGTTCTAGTGAATTTCAATTAGGCAGTGCAAAATAATTGTCCTAACAAAAGATGTTGGCAGTTCGGGCAGAATTTTGACAGGGTCGCTGTAGGGTCTACTCCCTTTTGTTGACAGCTGTTTAAACTTTAAGTCTTTTGTTCGCTATCTACAGCTGTCAGCAACTTCCAACCTACAGTAGCCTACAACAGGGCTATTATTGAGAGACCCTGTACTGTGCTCACTCACTTTAATGACAGTATGTTATTTTCAGGCCAATAAATCTATTCTGCGATACAAGCTGTACATTGACTACCTCAATTGTATCAAAGTTCCATTTATTTTTATATATCATGAAATATTTGCAGAAATGCTTGAGGTGTATTCACTTTTGTGAAATTCTCTATCTTATCTGTCTTATCTGACTGTAGCCTACATTTTGTTTGTTAAAGTCTTACTTGTCAGGCTAATCCATTTATATTATTAAAAACAAAATGTCTAATTTTAATCTATCTTGTACATCTATCAGTGAGTGCATTTTTCCATAGAATGAGACTTTAGCACTAGAGTGCAAAAAAATCTCTTAATGGTAACATGTCACTGGAGTGGGTAATAAATTTTGATACAGTAGGCATAGTACTGTCTCTGGATTAAATGTAGTGAAGGCACTCAAAGTATGATGATGAAGTATGCCAGGCATTCTGACACTAAACCAAACAGTGGGCAACTATTTAGAAGATGTTAATATGTAATATGAGATCATACTATTCATGATAGAGAACGGACAGTATTTGTGTACAAGGCAGGAATGTCTGTTGGGTGTTTATATCCAGGGCAGGACATTGTCATGTGTTGCACAGTGGCTAATTTTATGACATATGGGAAGACCCAGCTTTCAGAGTGGCTGGAGCCTGTCTATATGGGAACCCTCTACAAATAGATCTAGTAGTCAAAAGTTCAATCTTCATTTTGCATCACTGCTTTAAACAATCGTAACCATTATACAAACAAATTAATATGTACTGTACATGTACAATTTAGTAGTACAGATCAACTGCACAATGACAATTAAAGTCTATTCTATTCCATTCTATTCTATTCTAATCTATTCTAGTTACAGTGGGTCAGTACTGGCATGTATGGTAACACAAATAAATTGAACAATAACATTTTTCACAAATGAAATTGTACTTTATTCATATTCAAGAATAGATTTAAATATTTCAGATGAACAACAAATTTTAAGGCAAAAAATGTCTTTTTAAACAAACTCTTCTGCATAAAACACAACCATAGGTTGAAACTAGATCAGTAACACAACCACAAAACATCCTGATGTGCGACTATTTAAAAAAAAAGGACATGGATCCAAGCACTGACAGTTACAGTTTCAGAACCTCAGTTACCATGACGCCGATGCCGTCATACACCTCATGGAGAGGAGCGTTGCACATGAAAGCACTGGTGGTCACCAGTTTGTTTTTCTTATCGACATGAGCCTCTGTCACGTTCTTGTTGACGTGTTTGCAGCCCAGTTCACCCAAGGCCTTGGCTGTCCCTGCATACGGCCACCTAGAGATGGAGGGGAGAGAAGAAAACAGACACAAACAAATCAATCCCCATTGTATAGGTGAGTCATAACCCAATATATGCATGATTATGAAGGATTTGCTAGCTGAGGACGGCAAATGGAACCAGGACTATAGTTTGGCTACCCCCGGGTTAGAGTGTTTTAGGATTGCACACTCACTTGTCACTCTCACAGTCCTGGCCGACAGTGACCTCACAGCCGGGCAGCACCTTGGCGGCGAGCACGGGGGAGATGCAGCACATGGCGATGGGCTTGCCCGCCGAGTGGAAGCTCTTGATCACCTTCTCCACCTCGGGCTTGACGGAGAAATCCTTCCCCTTTGTTGCCCAGTCACTCAGGTTCTTGGCCACTCCGAAACCACCTGCACGAAAGAACAGCAATCACAATAAATTGTTTAGTAATATTATTTTTGCATTATTTGGAATACATACTTTTTATATTTAAACTCTTCAGATATTGAGAGGAGTGCTATTATATTTACAAAGAAGTTTTGATTAAACACCAGGTTTGTGTGTGTGTGTGTGTGTGTGTGTGTGTGTGTGTGTGTGTGTGTGTGTGTGTGTGTGTGTGTGTGTGTGTGTGTGTGTGTGTGTGTGTGTGTGTGTGTGTGTCTGTGCCTGTGTGTGTGTGTGTGTGTGTGTGTTTGCCCTGCTCAGCTCACCTGGGATGATGAGGACATCAAAGGCGGCCACGTCAAGCTTAGCTAGGTCTGTGACGTTGCCCCGGGCGATGCGAGCGCTTTCCTGTAGCACATTTCGCTTGTGCTCCTGTGGTTTCCCTTCACAATGGTTAACCACATGCATCTGGTCAACATCCGGAGCAAACATCGTCGTCTAGCCCATACAGAGAGAAGACAAACGTCAATGGAAAGTAACATCCAGTACAATACTCATGAATTAGACCTATGACTTTTGTATGACTATTAAACATTATGCATTGCATTCTATTAGATATTTGCCATATGCAGGATTACTATATATCTTAAGATCAATTGCAAATTTCACATTTACATTAAAGCTTTGAAAATAATGAATACAATTATTTTAAACTATTAAACTGAGGAAATCTAGCATCATGACATCTGATACTACATAAATAACTAAATATGCATGTATTTTCCCTTTAAAGATACATGTACAGTATTTGTGTACAGATGCCAGCAAGAAGGCCAGAAAAAGAAACACATCCATAATCTTATCTTATCTGTTTTTGTCACTACTGAAATAGAAAAAACAGACCGGTGTTGCATTCGATGCGGTCTTTCAATTATAATTTGCCTAATGGCACCCGGCCAAACATAACATGATAACAGTAGCCTTTTATATGGTACGTGTCACCCTGCACTAGAGCTCATGATGATGACAACTTGAAACCAGGAAACCTGATGACAATGATCTTGCACTTGGACCACGCATCTAGTTACAAATAAGTGTTTGCAACCGTTTGCATGGAATGTAGGTGTCTGCATGGTTTCCTACAGAGGTGTTGTGGGGATTTTTTAAGTGGGGGTACGCAATATCATGTTAAAAATGGAATGCTCAATATAAAATTGTTCCAATAGCCTACATAAATGACCTGCTTAGAGAAGTGGGGGTACTCCGTACCCCCGCGTGCAACGCCCACTACACCCCTGTTTCCTACATATGAGTGTATCTTCCTGTGCTCTCGTGTGTGTGTGTGTGTGTGTGTGTGTGTGTGTGTGTGTGTGTGTGTAAGTTTGTGAGGAAAAGCCAGGTATGCTTGAGTGCTCACCTCTGCTCCCGCCCGACTCAGATGCACCAGCAATGCACAGGCCTCATTCACCTCAGTGCCATCATACACACCACAGCCAGCCAGGATTACTGCCACACGTTTCACCATTGTGCCTACACACACACACACACACACACACACACACACACACACAGAGAGAGAGAGAGAGAGAGAGAGAGAGAGAGAGAGAGAGAGAGAGAGAGAGAGAGATTGTAATGAATTGCAATCACATTAAAGATACCATACATCTAATTTCAAAATGCATTCAATGTAATAGTCCCTGTCCCTCAGAGGTGTGGTCAGCTGTAGGGCTCAAATTTCTCCTTTTGAATGCAATCCAGGTGGGAAACGGACATAAGCACACCTATCAATAATTCTACTCAAGGCTGAAATACAAGAGCAATGTTCATCTCCATTAGTCCTATGTACAATCTGTAAAGGACATTTCAAACAATTAAAGTCCTCTTCTATCCAGCCTCCATCATATATTTACTAACAATTAACAAAAGAGAATAGATAAAATAATTAATAAAAAAAGACATTGAATTTATTTAGCTGTTTGCAAGGCACGACTCTTCTTCAGCAATGTAGCTCCCGTCTGCGCACATTTTCTTATCTGTTTGTAGAGTACTTATTACAATGTAATTAGACCCACAGCCAACCCAATCGTAAGTGGCTCAGCAAGACGCAGCCGGCGTTTCAATGTTCAGCCTAAATCCCACAGGAGAAATCAGGCAACGCTGTGGTATCTGCGTTTCCAGGAACTACAGGTAAACAATGACTTTGCAAAAAGTGCCTTGTGCAGTGTTACGCATAGAAATAGCCAATGTTTAGCGCGCACTGTTTGATCACAATGAATTAACATCGGAAAACCAGAGCGGAACAGTACAACATGTCCAGTGGGTACACACGGCCATGTGTGCAAGGAGGAGGCACACGTCTACTCTGCTTAACTTCCTCTTTCACTCGGCTAACATTACAATGTCATTCCAAAAAGGCGAAAGTTTAAAGTAAAACCAAAGATCCGCTCTCTGGTAAAACTGACTCAGTGGCTTCATTGTGGCAAACCGTCATCCGGCACACAGTGACATGAGCCAGATCCACACCGAGAAACAATACAATATGCAAGGACAACTACACTTGCACCAAAGTACAAATGCAAAATATGCTCCAAACTTCTACTACATTAAACTAACTAAAGTAAGCCAAGATGGTATTATAAGAGAAAGACGTCTCACCCTGAGTTGACTTCGGAGGAGTTCGTAAACTGTGCTGTGCCTGTTGCGCTCACAGAGTAGCTTGTAGTGTAACTGTAACTGAACCGGCTCTTATATCCTCGTTGAGACCAAAAGGTTTAGTCCCTCCCTCAATGTGGTGATATCATTGTTTGAGGTGTCAGCTAGGGGAGAGGATCGACAAGGAACTCTTTTAATTCAGGAAAATAGCTGAGTCACTCTGGCTGTACAGTTAAAAGTGTGTGTGTAGGTAAACACTTCAAGATAAGTAGGTGGATTAACTATAGACAGACTGATAGCCTTGGGAAAATGTGTACTTAAAAGTGTCCATATATTTGCACTGTTACCCGGTAGCCTACTATTCTGTTCATGTGCATGCAAAATTCACCAAGATATTCCACTAAGAAATTAATTTCACCGTTAAACAGTCATTCGCATTTCAGACTAAGGGTTGTGATAATTGACAACACAATTCTGTGCAGAGTTTATTTCACAGTTTTATGGCAAAGTTCTGGTTAGACAACTATTAACACACACAGTACGAAAATATAGATTTATTGTGTCACTTGCACAAATACCCTACATAAATCTACAAGTATAAACTGTAAAAACTGTAAAAAAAAAAAAAAAAAAAAAAAAGAAAGAAAAGAAAAAAAAAAACACTTTTAGGATAACTCATTAAAACAATGTCTCATTCGGTGATTTTGTTGATTAGTAACAACAAGGACTAATCATTAAAGTTTAGCCTACACTTTACAAAATTGTTTTATTGTGAGTGGCGTCTTTTGCCACCTTTGGCCAGTTGGAATTTTTTAATTTTCTGTCCTTGCTTTGGGCTGTACATGTTGTCAGTGACATCGTCTTTCCTGGAAGTTTCCGAAATTCAATCCTAGGGGCGCGCTCACAGTGTGACGCGTCTGACGCACCTGGAGTCATGTGTATAAAGATGCGCGGCTCTGTTGGGTTCATCCACATGCGCGATGGCAGACGCTGAGGTCCAGTCGCTTCATTACTCAATTGGTGTCTTAGGCATCTCCGGCGGTAGGAAACTTGTTATTATGACAAATAAATAACATTAATAGATGTATTATATTTGCCATTGGCTATTATTTTCTTTTGTTAAAAGATACATGTAATGTATAGGACAGAGTCATGTTACCTTAGGGTATATCGTTTTAAATACACAAAACATTTAAAGGCTTATGTTTTGTTTATTTTCATGGCTAATAATATTGAGTATTATAAATGATTTATTAGACTATTATAGTAGAATCATGCAGTCGACATAATAGTTATAGCTTTTTGTTTGTTATAGCCTAATATTGATAGGCTAATGAAGATGATATTATCATCAATTTATTTGGAATTATATTGTTTATCAATTTAAATAACTCATAACTAATTCACTATAGGCCTAATTATGTTTATAAATTAGTTACCATACTTATTAAATAAATATGAATTGTTTATTTGTTATCATACATATTTGAAAATATTGATTTACTGATTTATTGAATATGTGTAGGCATATAACTTTTCATGTTGTTATGTATATTGTGCTTGAGAGCCTGTATGATATAACACAGTTAAGAAGCTACTTTTAATCTCAACAAAAAATATTTCATGATAAAAAGAAAACAATAGAAAATTGTAAATAATAAATAATAAAATATACTTGCAGTTTAAACTAGTGTTGTTAAACGATTTAAAAAATCATCTGATTTATCACAAAATTTTGCAATGATTAATCCTGATTAATCACTTTTAATCGCAACTCATTTCCTCCAGTAAGAATTTGTTCTTGTATGTTGGATCCTTATTTTGCCCTGGAAAGACACTGACACTAATAGCTGGCTTTATTCTTCTCAAATGGGGCAATTCACACCTAGGCCTATCCCTTACCCCCACAGATTCCTCAAACATCAACCCTCTTCTGTTGTTGGACTTTCAGGAGCCATAGGCCATAATATTTGTCTAGTTTGACTTGATAACCAAGCCATTTTCTATCGGAAATTTATTTAAATTTATATGCCATGAAAGTGGAACCATAGGCATCAGGATTAATCTGAGTTCATTTTTTTAATATGAGTTCATTTTTTGGGTTAATCACTTGATTAATTGGTAAATTTCACCAGCACTAGTTTAAACATATATTAAAACATACCTGAACTATAATCTCCTGGAGTTATATGGTGGTTAATCTGATTACTTTCTTTTTGGCAAACAGTGACCTTTTCTAGGCTAATTCTGCTGTGCTACTTCACTGCAGTTCACATTTTAGCCTATAGAGAGCGATGTTCTTCACTTCGGCAGTGTTCTGTAGCTCACCTTTCCAGACAATGAGAAATCTCTGATCTGTCCCCAGGCTCTCTGCTACTTCTGGTGAATGGATATGGCAGCGCTCCGGGAGAAAGCCTCATCTCCAGCACAGCTTTGGGAGTTCTTCTCCTCATCATAGCTGCTCTGCTGGCATATTCTGGTAAATTTTGTTATATGCTGTTTCAACTGAAAAAAATTATAAAACTCAATGGGCTTCATTCACCAACCATTCTCACAAAGAAATTTGTTCTTAAATCACACTTACATAGTTTTTAAGAGTGTTTGTATTCACCAATATAGGATTTTCAATGGGACGTTAAGAACAAATTTAAGAAAATTGTTAAGAAGATATTGGTGAATGAGGCCCAATATTGTTGTAAATTTGTGGTCGTAAACTCTCTCTCTCTCTCTCTCTCTCTCTCTCTCTCTCTCTCTCTCTCTCTCTCTCTCTCTCTCTCTCTCTCTCTCTCTCTCTCTCTCTCTCTCTCTCTCTCTCTCTCTCTCTCTCTCTCTCTCTCTCTCTCTCTGTCTTTTTTTCTCCCCACAGGAGTGCGGCGCAGTCTGTCTCCAGCTCCTCTCTTCACGTGTTTGTGTTTGACAGTGTCTGCCCTGTGGTGTGCCTCTGGTCTGGTGTACATCCTGGTAGGGGAGGACTACGTCAGCCCTACTGAGGGCCTTAGAAATGCCATGATACCTGGCCTAGCGGCCTTCACCTTAGCCTTATTCATCCTGGCCCTGGTGTCGATTTTATCCAAGAAGGTAGTGCTTTTAATCCTTGCTCTTGCCATTAGCTTAGCCTGTGCTCATCAGATAGCCGGCCTTGCTAACGGTAGCTTTGGGCAGGCTGCGACAGCAGCCAATTACCTCATTGTGTGTTTTGTCGGTGCGTACTTTGGCAGCGGGCGTCTACTCTCATACATCACACATGGTGCAGTGGAACTTCCCGGTACCTGTAAGAAGGACAAGCCCGCCCAGACCCAGACGCAGGGTCCGGACACGGGCGACGTGGTGGCCGTAGGTCTGGTCATGAACCTGCTGTCGGCTAGTGTGCTAGGCTGCCCCCTACTGGGCGTTGTCCCTGAGCTGTTTGACGGTCTTGTGCCGTGGTTGTGGACGGCGGGTGTGTTCCAGCTCGGGGTTTGCCTTCTCTGTTACCGTGGTCTCGATATCCCCTCCGCTACCTTCTATGGCCTCATGGCCATCCTGAGGTTCGCTGAGGGCTACAGCGCCCTAGTGGCAGATCTGACTGGAACGCAGCCATACTCTCCTGTCCCCTTCCCTACCGTGTTTGCTATCATCTTCTTTGTGCTGGCACTGTTCAGCTTCCAGAGGAGCCTGGTGGATTTCATCTACCAGCTCTTCTTCGTGGCGTACAGCATCGCGATCGCCGCTCAACCACAGGGCTTCTTCCAAGGTGGCACACAGGGCGTGCAGGTGGCCATCTTTGTGGCAACAGCCCTCATGCTCTTTGTTGCCATCAACAACAAGGCATCGCCATACAAAATTCCCACGGGCGACGGCTTGCTTAAAGCTCTCTTCACACGTACTGGTGGTCTCTCTCTGAGATCCCACGACAAAGACTTCCACGCCCCCTATCTCGGCTACTCGAAGTATGCCGATGCCGAAATCCTGGGCCACGCCTCTAGCGTCTTGGCTGCCTTTGCCATTACGGCTACAGTGGGCACAGAGGGTCCCCTTGCTGTGCTTATCCTGCCCTGGGCAGTGGTGTCCGGTGGCTTGCTACAGCTCCTATGTGGCTCAATAGCCTTTTCCCGGGGCAAGACCCTGGAGAGTGCTGCCTTCATCATGTATGGGTTAATGTGGACGATATGGGGGCTGACACGGTTCGGCGGGCTCTACGGCAGCACGCGTAGTTTCAGCGTCGCTGTGGGAATCATCGCCTTCATGCTCTTCAACTGCCTGGTGACGGTCGGGGCGCTGTATCTGAACGTGGCGTGGTTCGCCTACGCCTTCACCTTCCAGCTGATCCTCATCAGCTTCCTGCTGGACGCGGTGGGGGCGCTGCCTTACGGCTACGACATCGGCGTAACCATCATCTTCGGCCTGGTCAGCTTCTACTGCTTCCTCGCCAACCTCTTCAACTTCACCTTCCAGAAGCCACAGATGCCGCTGGGCCCGCCGCTAATCAAGCTGAACGGCGCGGGCAGAGAAAAATGCCCCCACCTACCCTCCAGGAAAGCCACCTCTGTGATGGAGATTGCAGGTGAGACACTCACTTTAGTATGGTAGATCTAAACTAAAAGGCGAAAGGATTGAATTTATGTTTTTGCATCATATATTACAGTCATGAGCTATTATTCTGTTTTTAAGTAATTCATTATCCTGATGAAGGCCTATCACCAAGACGTATCCTCTAACTAAATAACTGCTTGAAAAATTATGCTTCTGAAGTTTAAGTAGTGCAAATACAAAAATGTTGTTTGTTAACCTTTCACTTCCTTCTGTAGATGAATACAGGGTAGGCTATCAATTGTATCAGAAAGTAACACAATCTTTGTTTATTTATTTTTTTATCTGACCAGAGATCATGAAGAATGGTGGCATATGTGGGATGCCAACTGATACAGTCTATGTGCTTGTAGCTGCCTGTAATCGCCCTGAAGCTGTCGAAAAGGCCTACAAGTGAGATTTTCATGAATTTTTTTGAAATCGTTTTAATGAAAAAAGTATGAGTACTTTTTGAGGAGTCATGTAAACACCTTTGTTTTAAGTACATTTCATGAGTCTTCATGAGCTCCTTTCTCTCTCTCTCTCTCTCTCTCTCTCTCTCTCTCTCTCTCTGTGTGTGTGTGTGTGTGTGTGTGTGTGTGTGTGTGTGTGTGTGTGTGTGTGTGTGTGTGTGTGTGTGTGTGCCAGGACAAAGAAGCATGCTGGGGATCGACCCATGTCGCTGTGGGTGGCATCCATTAAGCAGCTGGAGCCGGTGAGGGATCAGATCAACCCTCTACTCTGGGACTTCATGGAGGCAGCCTGGCCCTCCTCTATAAGTCTCGTCATCCCTCGAGGTGTGTGTGTGTGTGTGTGTGTGTGTGTGTGTGTGTGTGTGTGTGTGTGTGTGTGTGTGTGTGTGTGTGTGTGTGTGTGTGTGTGTGTGTGTGTGTGTGTGTGATAGAAATGAAACCAGTGATGCCCTATTCATTACATGAGACATAATGACTAATATTGCGAAGACATCTTTTCCAAAAAAAGGATCTCACTCATATAATGACTTAAATGTTATTATTTTTTTCTTTTTCCATTCTTTACTCCAGCCCCCTGGATGGATTTTTTTGGTCTGAAAGAGTCTTCAAAGTACATTGGAACACCACAAAGTATTGCTATCAGAAACCCGGACTGCACAGTGGCAACACAGCTTATGAACCTGGTACAAATACACTTAATCACTGAACTGATCATTCTCTGTTATAGAAATCTAAAACTTCATTTGGTGACGTTTCAGGAGGTGTAAGGAATCATTAAAAAAAATAACATGCAGTATTTCACAAAGGTCAACTGATCCGACCTGACTCTCAAAATGCTTATTTTGTTTCTCAGGTTGGGCCCATTGCGGTGACCTCAGCCAACCCGACAGGGGAAGCAGACACGACTCACCATAACCAGGTGTATGCTAAACTGGGAGACAAGGTAAACACACCGCTCAGTGAACGTGCTCAGCCACGAAAGGAGCGCAAAGGAAGAGAGAGACTCTCTCATTAGCTGTCTGTATATTTGTAAAGTCCTCTCTGTGGGTCTTTAATGAAGTGTGTCTGTGTGTCTGCTTGCGTGTGTGTGTGTGTGTGTGTGTGTGTATTTACACAGGTGGAAGGAGTGATTTGTGACGGGCCATCGCCAGAGAACATTGCCTCCACCGTGGTGGACTGCACTAAGATCGAGAGTGGCAACATCGGTTTCTTCAGAGTGGGGCTCATACCCAAGTCACAGGTACTCTACAGCAACAACAACATTAAGTTAAATATTAACATTAAAAAAGGGAAATAGGGGAAAACATATTATTAAATATCCTACTGTGTATTCTACTTCAGTCCATCATTAACTAGATAGGGAACAAGATAGGAGCTGCATTTAATATAAATTCTAACATCCCTTTGTGATAAGGTGTGGGAGGGAGAAGAATGGTGAACTTGAGGTATACCTCAAGTATACATACTTTTCTATGCTGTAGCCTCTTGTGGGCTGGTTTTCCAAGGTTGTAGTCTTTTTCTGATGGGGTCGGGTTGCCTTTCTTCACCTGCTGCAGGTGTTGCAGTTGTTTGAGGAGGTGCAGAGGAAGCATGTGCGTGGCCAGATGAACCCCGGGTTCGAAACGGACCTCAGCGACTCAGTGGGGAACCAGAGAGAGGCGCGTGAGCCGACGGCAGCAGAAGAGGAGACAGAGCCAGAGACAGAGCCAGAGACAGACAGAGACGCCTCTCCAGACACCAGCTCTGTATCCGATGACAACCTCTAAGTCTTAAACATGTCACACACAACCATAATGTTGTTTTGCCACTGTGGTGAAATGAAAGGTTTTCATGTTTTTACTACATAAAAGAGGGAAAAACTCAAGCCATGAATAAAAAGCCTTGCTTTTTAAGTATGATAAAACATGTACTGTAACATTTTAATTTCCATTAAAGTTTAGGAGAACAAAGGGGCCAGGCCTATAAGCAGGATTAAATCTCATGTTTAAGTAACTTTTGATTTCATGTTACATGCCAGATCAAATAAAAGACACAATTTTACCACACTTGTAACAGGTTATGTAATGCCATGAATCCTACCGTCTGTTTACTTGATGAAACCTATAGTGCAATATGTTGTTTGTTAATATGCTATTAAATTATTTTTCACTGTTGTGGGTCTATTCTTGTAATTGAGCCTGTAATTCTATTGAAATTGAATGTACAGTGAATACAAACATAGGCTACTTTTTTGTAAATAAGATAAAATCACTATGTGTATGTTTTTGTAAGTTTAATACATTTTTGTTAATAAATATAATATTCTTGGACCATCACTCTTTACTCAAGTGAAAAATTAAAACTTTTCAATTAGATATTACCAACATTTGCCAGCTTTTTCACTGGCTTGGTTTTCACATTCCCTGCTTTCTATGAACTGACTCTGAGAAAGGGTAATATGAAGCCGCTGGCAAAGTCATGTCTTTCAGTGCCAGTGGCAAGTTTGGCCTGACAACATCACCAGCATAACTGGCATACTCAACACATTCAGAATATCTAACATTTCTCATGTTCACCATCTCTTTTCTGGCTCACTGTAGCAGCTGATGGTGGATATGCTAAAGAATGCAAATTAATTTATATTGTAACTAGTGCTGTCAAACGATTAAAATAATCTGATTAATCACAAAATTTTATAATGATTAATTACACGTGATTAATCACTTTTACTCGCAACTCATTTCCTCTAGTAAGAATTTGGATGCTAGGGTATGTTGGATCCTTATTTTGCCCTGTAAAGGCCCTGATACTGAATAGTTGGCTTTGTTCGTCTCAAATGGGGCAATTCACACCAGTCCACTACCCCCAAGGATTCCCAAAACATGTTGTTGGACAGTCAGGAGCTAGGCCATAATCTTTGTATAGTTTGACTTAATAGCCAAGCCATTTTCTATCTGAAATTTAACATAATAAATGCCATGAAAGTGGAACCATATCCATCAGGATTAATCTGAGTTCATTTTATTTTCTTTTTATTTTGTTTTTTGGATTAATCACGTGATTAATCAGGTAATTTTGACAGCACTAATTGTAACAAAGGAGAGTTAGCACTGCATTTGATTTTATATGCAGGGTTGTTTGTTCATTTTCACGTTTTTTGAGGTTTTTTGTTTGCTTGTTTGTTTGTTTGTTTTCTTTATTTATTTTTTTTTACTTCTGTGGCTTGTCATCACCTTCCTAAAGTCATTTTTTAATTGCCCAAATCATCTTAAAAAAAACTTTATAATTCCTGGAAAAAAATTGACTCGGCCAATTATATTAGGCAGGTGACAATATTTTTCTCGAGTGAACCTGTTCTTCAGACTAAAGTGTTTCCAGAAACTGGTGCAAACAACATAGTTCATGATTCACATACTGCTGTAACCCTACAGGTTTATACCCTGTCAGCAGTCAGGATTTTTACAGCCCTCTTACTTTTTATATAGACGTTTTAACAGATTGTTTTTAAATACATGCTGAATAAAAGATGAGAAAATGAATGAATGCTGCTACTGTTACAATAAAAACATGAAATGAGGAAATAAAAAGTTTTGCACCAATTAATCACACATCAAAGATGGAAACAGTGAGCTGAGACTTCAAAAAAAAAAAAAGAAGAAGAAGGAGAAGAAAAACATGTCTTGCCACCACACACTCTCTCTGCTCGACATGTGCTGTGGACTGAGTGTGGCACTCAATGTTTTTCTTAGGAACTTCCCCAATGACTACGACCCAGCATGGCACGTGTGAGCAGTGAGTGAGCAGCAGAGAGGGACAAGGAAGGAATTTTGACTCAGTCCACAGCCCCTACGCGTGTGCTGGTTGGTGGTGGTGGTGGATGTGCAGGGCCAGGGGAAGGAGGAAGGGTGGGGTTGGGGTTGGGGTGTGGGTTGGGGTGGGTGGAGCAAGCCTGGGGGTGCGTAAGGATGGTGGTGTTCCCTTCTGTGTTTATTTGCTGGGTCGAGAGAGGAGCGGTCGAGCAGGCCCCTGAATTCTCAGACTATGTGCTGATGTCTATAAGGCTTGCCAGCACATCTCTGTGCGGCCCTTCCATCAGTGGCATGAGTGTGTTTGTGTGTGTGTGTGTGTGTGTGTGTGTGTGTGTGTGTGTGTGTGTGTGTGTGTGTGTGTGTGTGTGTGTGTGTGTGTGTGTGTGTGTGTAGATACCATATGTGTCCATGTCTATGTGTGCACCAGTGTGTGTGTGTGTGTGTGTGTGTGTGTGTGTGTGTGTGCGTGCGTAGATACTATATGTGTCCATGTCTATGTGTGTACAACTGTGTGTGTGTGTGTGTGTGTGTGCGTAGATACTATATGTGTCCATGTCTATGTGTGTACAACTGTGTGTGTGTGTGTGTGTGTGTGTGTGTGTGTGTGTGTGTGTGTGTGGATACCATAGGCCTATGTGTCCATGTCTATGTGTGCACCAGTGTGTATCTGTGCATTGTGCATTTGATTATGAATGAGTGTGTGTGTACATCCATCTGTGTATATGTGATTAAACAACTCATGTATAAAAATGTGTTGGATTTTCTTGCTGTTTGGATCATGGCTGCACCAATAAAGAGGACTGACTTGGGACTTGGAGCCAGAGACTGACGTGAAGGAGTCTTTAACAGCACTTGATGCATTTTGATGGAGGGCCTTTACAGGTCTTTGTTTTACAATATCTCTTGTATTTGCGACTATCACCAGCCATGAGGTCTTTGATGCTATTATAGGTTATTAATCAGTCACTATAGGGAAACCCCCTCCTGCTAGCACAAGGAAAATAACATCTTTGTCATGTAACTAATTAACGTACATTAAATATTGACTTTCCACTGAACAGTTACAATATAAAATGTATAGAAAATGAATGTCTGACTTTGCTGTATTTACTGGACAAATGCCTTTTCAGAAGCATGACCAATAGCCCTAGCTTAGGGTGTGTCTGGAAGATTTTACAAAGGGAAACTCCAAACGTGTGTGTGTGTGTGTGTGTGTGTGTGTGTGTGTGTGTGTGTGTGTGTGTGTGTGTGTGTGTGTGTGTGTGTGTGTGTGTGTGTGTGTAAGTGTGTGTGTGGGGCCAGAAAGAGACGGGGGGGGGGGGGTGTCAATGAAAAGCTATACAGGGATTATAATGGCATGTGTCAAGTTAGGTCAAACACAATAAGCTTTGCAACCAGAGTCTTGTCTCAGCAGCAATAACAATCAAGAAACTGTTTAGAAGATTGACATGTTGTGAGTTATACATGAAACCTAGACGTACCACAGTAGCATTTACGGGAACCTTAAGGTGCATTATACCTGTGTCTTCAGTAAATTACGTAAGTTACGGTAAAGTCCTTTGTACTCATCCAAGCCGACATCCTATATCTTATTCCTCATGCTCTCAGACATGGATATCACAGCCACAAGCACACACACTAGGCTTTTGAATCCTACCTCCTTGGGCAGTCATGAATGTGAATGTGTCCTGGCTAGGGTACATACATGTATCTTAAGCCTCAACACCTCGCCACAGGTGTGCCCCAAGGCACAGTGCTGGGGCTCCTCCTCTTTGGCATGTACTTGTACATCACCTTTTAAGGCTTCTCATACGAGCGCTATACAGACGATGCCCAGCTCTATATGCTGTCTCCACCTGATGCCTCCTGATACCTGAAAATGAATCTCACTCTCTCTGACATAACTTCATGGATGAAAGATAACTTCATGGATGAAAGTCCATCTCCTCCACTTAAACCTCCCCAACATTGAGCGATGCAGCATTATGTTTCCTTTGCACCTGGTCTGCAAAACTTATCCTTCATGCAAGAACACTGCTTACTCTCATGATACTGAACTACTCATGATACTGAACTACAATCCAATGTACTTCCAATGTACATTTTTGCATTTAGTAGACTATATGCTTTTATTGATAGTTGAGCATTTGTCAACTATCATTTTACTTCAGGGCGAGTTTCTCCTAGAGCAGTGTTTCTCAAACTGTGGGGCGGGCCCCACTAGTGGGACGCAGACACATGACAGGTGGGGCGCGAGACATCTCTTTGCGATCGACCAGTGGTCGCACCATGCCCCCCGAATTCACAGCTACTTGTCAGATATGCACATATGAGAGTAAATTGAGCTTTCCAATGGAGTTATTAGGTGCTGTGATGAGGGTTTCGAGACAAATCTGGCTTTGAATTACTAACATGAAAATTCTAACATTGACAAAAATCCTGTACTCGCTAAGTATTCCTCAACATGTATTGCACGCAAATTGAGCCTTCCAGGTGGGGCGTGCCTTCCAAAGTGGGGAATGACAGAAAAAGTTTGAGAACCACTGTCCTAGAGTAATTTGGGGATAAGTACTTTGCTTAAGAGCACAATAGTGGCAGCTAGTATTCAAAGCAACACTTTCCAGGCTATTAGCCCAATAACCAGATTCTTTAACCCTTACACGTACTTCCACCAACCCAACAATAAAGTACTTTTTGCTAGAACTACCAACTCAGATTTAGTCAAACTGAGCTTATTGTGTTTTACACATCTGGTGCTTTCAGGTGAATAGTGGACTTAATCTGGTTCAATCTGCTGAAATAACAGTTTACAGTAAGCCTACTTGTAGTCATATTACTTAAGGTGTCCTCTATTTGCAGTTTTGAACTCACTATAATATATATCTTCAGTAACTCAAGATACAAGGAAATACCTCACAAAAAGTTTTATTACATTGAAAAAAGGCAATAAATACAGAGATATTAAGTGCACACAATTGCAATCGTAAGATATTGGCTACAGTACATGCTGAGAATGAGTCATTCATTCAGTGTCATTATTATTGCACACCATCCATGTTATTGCATTGATTACCTGCCCCTTAGGTTCCTGTGGTGCATTTGATAACAGTCTATATCATATAATACAAAGCAATATACAGTAAGTACAGTAATTACAACTGTTTCTTTTGGCAACTGTTAAATTAAATTATGGCACTCACATTAGTGTTGTCTGTAACAAATATCACTTGATCCATACGCACAGCGTATGTACTTCATATAGGCAAACATGCAAGAGATAATTACCACTCATATATTGCACATATTGCAAACACAATCACACAAGATAAGGTATCCCACCAAAGTAATAAAGTAAGAAAGCAAAGGTATTTTAGTGTTGTAATGTAGTGTAGTTGTAGTTGTAGTTATAGTCTTTTTCCGTGTTTTGTTGTTTTCACGCCATGCTGTTCTTTACCCTCTCAAATATCTGTCTAACTTTGGCAGTGGGAACACAGCCTTCTCTCACAAATGTAATGGTTCCTGTAAAAGGAGACATGAAATCACAGGACAGAAGTTCATTATTAGAATATTAAGAGACCAAACATTGTTATTTCAATGTGCTCCATAGAAATAAATTCTCAGTTTGCTATTACAATTGTATACATATCTTCATTTTCCTTGATTAGTTATTTCATTGTTACACACATGAAGGTGGTATTTAAGAGAAGCTATATATACAGTATATATATATATAAAGTGATCTGTCTCAGACATTTTATGTTTCGCTACCAAACATACCTTCATCTATTTTCAGACAGTTGACCACTGTTGAGGGCGCCAGCTCGGCAGAATCTCCGTCACAGAGGACCCCCTGGAGTTTGTGCCCCAGACGACTATGGACAAAAGAGAAGACACTTTAATTCCAACAACAAACCAAGCTTCCCATTGAACTGTGCTAATCTTTATGGTGTGTTAATTTGTAACTGAATGAGTGCCTGCAACAGGGGTCATTACCCCAATTTTGAGGCTTTGACAGTGATTACAGAGGAGCATAAGAGAGCTTTATTAAATGTGTCTCCTGGACAAGTTAATAGGCGTTATGCTTGATCTAATGACAGGTCAGACAGGTGTTACTAATATATTATCATATTACTGCTCCTGTTTGAAACAGGTGTTGTTTTGTTATCTGTAACAAACAATGCATTATAATCAGTTATGCTCCACCTATCAAAACCACTGTTGGTTATTGCATCATAATGCAACAATAATGAAGAGCTGAACCACAGGAGTCAGGAGATAACGTCACTTTCTTGTGGCCAGATAAGCTTCAACAAGCGATGAAAGAAAACCTCAACCTCACTAACTGAATAGGTTCATATTCAATACCTTACAGGAATGGGCTGATCCCAGATCCGTGGAATGGACATTACAGTTTGAATCAAATCAAATACAAAATCATATCATATAATAGGCCTATTTGATAAAGAATTATGTGATTAGTGCAACCACAATGCAACTGAAAGTAAACATGGACAGATTATTTTAATAGTAATACTGTAGGTAACAGGTTAGAGTAATATGATAATAGGTTCTAGATCAAGAATGCAAAAGGTCATAGAAGCTGTTAGCCACGGTAACCACAATGTAATGTAATGTAATGGTAACAGGTGTATTTTGTAAATGCACTTTTTTGTGAGAACATTGGGACAAGCTCTAAGGGGGTACTTACGAGACGACCATGTCGTGGTGGAGGCTGTCTGGCTCCCCACTAGGATTGGCAGACGTGATGGCGATGGGCCCGGTGAGGGTGCACAGGTGCATGGTGACGGTGTGGTCGGGCACACGGATCATGATGCTGTCCTTGGTGCCCACGCGGTCATATGCTCCACCCACACCTGGGACAACAAGAATTTACGGGTCATTAGTAACAGAACTGCTGATTCTGTTAGGCTAGGCTATCAATGTCATCAAAGCATATCACTAAGGGCAGGACCAATACACAGTACTTGAGGAGATTATTCACTGCAAATCTTTATCTGTACTTCCTGGTTTTTGGACTTCCGGGTGGTTTAAACATTTTGGTTTCTTTGACAGCCATCACTTTCCATTACATTAAACAGAAAATGTCTCCAGGCAATGTCTAATCTACCATGTTATCTGCAGGTGCTTTCCACATAGTGACTCATTGAATGCTTGTTGCTTATTCTTATACAGACAAAGACTGTCTCAAGTTCAAGTGCTCTCTCTCTCTCTCTCTCTCTCTCTCTCTCTCTCTCTCTCTCACCAAGTCTGTAGAGCCAGTCTCCCTTGGCAATGATACAGCTGATGCCTCCTGGGTAAACGTTCCTCATGAATTCCCACAGCAGAGGGCTGAAGGGAGGCTTGGCAGCCACCAGCTGCTCCACATTGGCAATGCAGATACACACAGGCTTCTCAGATGGCCGATCCTGAGGAAGAGGAGGAGGATGAAGAGGAGTAGGGGGAAGAGATCTGTTAACAGCACTAAGGCAATCTCACCATACTGTCTGTGTTCTTCTGAACAAACATCTAGAGGGATAAAATTCCAAACATCTAGACAATGTGCGTCAAAACACTCTTTTAACTTAACTAGAATAATTGATTTAATGACTGGTCATGACTCATGGCCAAACAAACAGACAGTAGTCAAATGTTAAGTGGGCTTGGTAAATGATTCCATGCGCTATGAGGTCTTACCTTGATGTTGTAAATTCTTTCGATGGCGGCAGGGTTCTTACAGGAAGCAGCCAATGCATAGACTGTGTCAGTGGGAATTCCACAGACTCCACCCTCGTCCAGCATTTTGGCGATCTGCATGATCCCGCTAGTCAGACGAGAGCTCGCCACAGGGCATGGAAGCTTTGGAGGAGCAACCTTCTTCTTCTTGTTCTAAAGTTGAAAGTCACATGCATGAAAATAAATATGACACAGATGCTTAAACCACCTCCATGACTGATCTGCTAAATGTTATTCATTCTGAGTGTACAGAACATGAGTTTACAAGTCTGGCATGAGGAGTAACTTTCTATGATACCTTAAGCAGAGCCGGTCCCATTGGAATAAGTGTTTTGTTGAAGATGCAGTTAACCAGAGACGCCAGAGCTCCATAGAGACAGATGATAGAAAAGATGGCAAGCATAGCGACTGCAAGACAAAGAAGAACATCATTCAGTAACAATGTTTTCTTACGTTACTCTCCAAATATGTTGAAAATCAGCCCCACTATAAAACATCTTTACGTAATGTTGGTAACTCACTCTCCAGCTGGTAGGGCAGCGTCCCAAGAGTGGAGAGCAGAAAACACACCAAAACAACCTCCATGATGATGGTGAGGGCAAACAGGACCAGATTTCCATATGCAGCTGCGTGATAAACAACACCTCAAGATGAATCACAAATCTAACATCTTCACATATAAATATTATAAACGTTTATCAATATGTTCACTCAGGTGTGTTTTCTTCAGGTATACTATTTGGTACAATGGCCCGTGCTATTCAGAACCCCAAATAAAGTTTTAATAAAGACTTACCTATTAGCATGATGAAGCCATTTATCACCAAAAAGGCCACAGCTCCAGCAGAGAATCCCTGGGAATTTCCAGGGAAGAGGTGCAGCAGATGTCCTACCACAAACAAATAAAGGTTTCAAATTTTTGTCTAAGATTTAGTTGTGATTAAAAACAAACATGAAACTCAGTAAGAGACATCAGTATACCAATATCAGGGTGCCTCACCTGCAAACCTGTACCAGGCCCAGGTTGCCCAGACGGCTGCGTAGAAGAATGGGATGACCGAACCAAATCGCTTCCCTCTCTGGACCTGGAGGCGACTGACGTAGGCCTGGATGATGGCCCCAGGGATGAGGACCCAGACCACAGTCATGTGCAGGAAGGCTGGGGAGGCGTCACTCTGGTGGATGGCTGAGAGCGCTGCAATGCCATTGGTGAGGTAGAAGAGGGCATCAGGGAGCTGACTGCGTGTGCCCTCAGATGGCTCCACCTTCTTCGCCAGGGCATCACGACAGAGTCCGAGTCCACCGAGCACCGCTTGGAGGCGGCTGGCAGAGACAGGCTGGGGCCCGACGCGGATGAGCGACTTCTCTGCGATGGAGTTGACAAGCCGTGCGAACGTGCCGTAGAGTGAAATGGCGGTGAAGAGCGAGCAGGCCACACCGAAGAAGTAGTAGTACCCATCGAGTGGGATCTGTGAGACCGTGGAGAGGGTGAGCAGGAGGAAGAAGAGGTTGTGCAGCAGCTCCAGGGTGTCCATGCTCAGGCAGACCACACACATGACGATGGCCGCCGCCACGAAGAACCAATCGCCCACCATCGCCAGCCGGCCAGAGGCAGCATCTTCTTGGGTCAGCATGATGGACACCACAAACTCTTCCCAGGCCTTGATTAGCCAGTAGGTGCAATGGAGACCAAACTTGGTGGCGTGGTAGGTGTCCTGGCGGAGGTATGCGTAGAAACTGGAGAGCAGCTGAGAGGCGGAGTTGATGGAGATCCATACGGCACCTACGGCGAACGCTGGGAAGTAGTGGAAAGAGTAGAAGGCGAAGATGAATGGCGAGACGGTGTCGCAGAAGTAGCCCAGTGCCATGGGCTCGGCGTACTTGGTGTTCTTCTTCTTCTCCTGGCCCAGGCTCTGTGCGTTGCTGGAGTTGGCTGTACCGAGAAGGAGTACGTTGAAGAGAGGGTTGCCGAAGCCTTTGAGGACGTAACGCTGCGCCAGGCCCTTGACAAGCAGGGCCGCCGAGCCGTAGATGGCGAAGAGGAGGATGAGGAGCTCAAGGACGCCAGACACCACCAGGGCCCAAGGGCCGGACACAGCACCCACCGCCTCAAAGACGAGAGTGGCCGTGATGGCACCAAACACAAAAGGCATGATGTAGTTGACAGTGGCAGAGCAGAAGGCTAGGATGAAGGAGAGGATGATATAAGGGAGCAGCCCAGCGACGGCAGACTTGGGGACGAAGAGCTCAGTTACGTTTGGTGTCACGGTGCTGTTCTCCAACACAAACACCATTTCAGTCATGTTGAAGCTTGTGAACTCAGAACTGTTGGTGGTGTTGGCAAAGATGGGCGTGACGCCACCTTGAAAGATTCGTGTGGCACCGTAGCTCATCCATAAGGCGGCATAGCCCACGAAGGCAGTGCCGCCCAGGTGGTCATACTTGCGGTAAGCGAGGAAGCCGGCAACTAATTGACACAAGCCACCAATCAGGATGAGATGAACACCTAGACAAGACAAGACAAGACAACAGAAAGAGATTGAGTATCATGAGATCACAATCGATAGGTCAGTTTCCGGCCTCCCGGGAACTGGAGTTTCCAGTCCTACCTGTATAGTTACTGGATAGTTAAGAATGCTCAGCAAATATTCTCAGTCTGTGTTCATTATTTCCTTTTAACTGTAACAGGCTAACCCTGATGAGGTATTCATCCAAAATACACACTGACATAAAACCTATCATTTCCTGTTATGAGTCGACCATTGACAGACAGAAGTGCTCAATCAATTTGGATCAAGGACAGGTACAGTAGACGTGTGGGGCCATTGGTGCAGTAGCTACAACAAGGGCTGTGTGTAATATGACTCTTAGTGAATCCTCAGTAGACTACAGTACCTGCAAGGATGTCCTCCACTCCCTGAGCCAGGATGCCTGTATGCGCACCATGGAAGTTCTGCAGGAGCACCAGGAAGGCGCTAATACCGTTAGCCAGTAGCCCTAGCACGCCTGGCTCACTGTAGAAACTGGCAGGGAAACCATCTGCACTTGCCATTTGGACTTGGAATTGGTCTTGTTTTTCTTCTTCTTCTTCTTTTCTTTCCTCTTATTCCTAAATATATAGAAAAGAATGGGGTAATGAATATTAAACCAAATTCCCAATGAGCAAACAAAAGAAACAGAGACCAGGAAATGTTATTGACATTTATAAGTGGTTTGAAGATCGCTTATCGAGATTCAAATACAGGTCAATACAGATACAGTCTCAGACAACTTCCTTTATTGAGTTTCAGTGTAAAGAATGTCTGAGACCATCTTTAAAGTCCTGTCATTAATGTTGACACTAACAATAGAAACAGTGTTTAGCCTATCTTGGCCTGCTGTGTTAGTCACCAAATGATGTTATATTTTGACTAGGAAACTTGGCTTGGCATCTGGCAGCATTACTTTTTTTTTTTTTTTTTTCAAGCAGTAGACAGAATAGGGCGCCCTCTACATGCCAAACGACACACAAAAGTCAAAGTCAAGCATCCAAGCATGTTTCTCATCAGCAGGCTCAGCAGGGAGGCAAATTCAGACTTTTTCTTAAAAATAATTACCATTGATAATGCTTAGCAATATTTTTTTCTGATTTAGCCGTGTGTATTAGTGTATGTTATAGCAAGTTTTGTCACCTTCTTCAAACTAAATTCTGACAGAGACAAGTATAGGACATTGTCTGTGAGTGTCAGACGGTTTTATTTTCAAACTGTTATGGCAATTATGGTCAACTCGAGCATGACTAATTCCTGTTTTGAAACTTAAATATCCATACAGGACTTTAATATTCCAGTTGACAGATTTATAAGAAACCACAGAGTTATTTTGTTCAACTTTCTGTTTTCATGAATAAAATCTAAATTTGTTTCAGACAGACAAACGTTTATTCTGGGTGATGCCCTCTTTTTGCCTCACTTTCCACTGTAACTTGCCTCTTCCAACCATCCTCTCTCTCTCTCTCTCTCTCTCTCTCTCTCTCTCTCTCTCTCTCTCATGCACACTCCTCACTCCTCCTCCCCTACCCCACCCTCTTCTTTCCCTCCCTCCCTCTGTCCCTCTGTTTCTCTTTCCTTCTCTCACAGGTGTGTTTTTTCAGAGGCGTTTCCCTCACTCTACACAACACACAGGTGGTGTGTGCTGCTCCAGTGCAGGGAGACTGAGAGAGCCTGAAACAACATGACTGATGAGGATGCTAAACATGATGAGGAGGAGGCCAAACACACACACACACACACACACACACACACACACACACACACACACACACACACACACACACACACACACACAGGGTCTGCAAACATTCCCAAGGTGTTCTCAGACAGAGAGAGAGAGAGTGAGTGTGTGTGTGTGTGTGTGTGTGTGTGTGTGTGTGTGTGTGTGTGTGTGTGTGTGTGTGTGTGTGTGTGTGTGTGTGTGTGTGTGTGTGTGACAGAGAGAGAGAGAGAGAGAGAGAGAGAGAAACTCTCTGTGAGTGAGTGAGTGAGAGAGGAAAAGTGTGTCTGACTCTCATCTCCTCCACACCCTCATCTGGCTTCTGACTCAAGTGGATTCTGATCACCGTAAGTTTAACAACCTTATTACAACTACACAACTTTTAGTTTCCTTAAACTATTTTAGAGTTTAAGAATGCTGTCCAATTTTCAGGCAAGATTTAAAATGTTAGAATTCATAATAATAAGCCTACTATTATAATTATATACAAAATGTATGTAATATTAATGTATAAAATATACAAATAATACAATATAATCAAACTGTTTATATAATAATAACAATGACAATATAAATATTTAGTTAAATATGATAAAGTATGCTTAACTTATAACGTCAAAACATGAATATAAATAAATTATTATTTATCTATAATAATAATTCAATGATGATAATATATAATTATATAATAATGTAATTATATTTTCAATTATCATGTTCACGTATTACACAAATTTTACAGTAAAATTTTAAAGAACTGAAACACATAGTTGATATAAAGACAATTATATTGAAACAGGGATACAAACAGACAGAAATCATTTACCTGACGGAGGTGCTCAGTCTGAAGTGTACAGATCTTTGGAAAAGATGCTCTAAGTTTATAGGAGATGAGAGCACATGGAGGGGGTGGAGCTCCAGAACCCCTGACCAACCGCGTGTCCCCCCTTCAGCGATGACATCACTGACCCTCATCTGAAACAATACGTTTCCGGGGACCATTATCTGAAATCCCACCCATTAGTGATGGAAAAAAAAGGTAGTGTAATTTGGAAGTTCCAGCCTTGAGCCATATCAATAGCCTTTTTAGAGCCCTGGACTATAAATAAGGGAAGCTGTTCACATGAAACCTGAAGAGAAGCAGCATCTCCCAATACCACAGCATCAAGCGCACTAGAGGCAAGAAGCAGCCAAGACCAACAAGAAGAAGAAAGCAACAAGTGAACACTCTCTCCTAACCATCTCCATCACTCGTCAAAACCAACAACATGCTCTCCAGGCTCTCCAAAGTACAGGTAAGGGAACAACATTTATATTAATATTGATTTTAGTGAATGTTTAGATGTTTTAGTGAATGTTTAGCTGTACTTCTAGTGTTTTTCCAGTAATTTCTCTGTGATGCTGTAACATTTTCTGTGAGGGTCCCTTGTAATTGTGGGAGGAATGAAGTAGTGTGTGAGAGAGAGGCATGCTGTGCTAATAGTTGGTAGCTGGAGGAGACTGTGTAAAAGCACACCAGTCTCTGGAACTCAGGATGGATTCACATACTTGTGGTTCTTTTCTGGCTAGAATAATATTTGCCACAACCCTTTTTCTTTTTTTTCCCTTCTTTTCTTTTTCTTTTTTTTTTTTTTTTTTTTTTGAGACCTCTACACCTGTGCTTTAGCCTGACCGTTATTTCTGAAATCTACTGCCTAGCGGCCCTGAACACTGTATCTATTTTCAGTCATGCAATAGAGAGACACATAAATCAACAGTTAGTCTATTACAGCAGACAGCTGATCAAAGCCCATTGACTCACACACAGAGACGAGAGACGCGTCACGAGATCTTGTCAGCAACAGCTAGGATCAAATTTCAAAGTTTTTTCCACTCTTGCAGGCTTCAGGAACCTGTTCTGCTGAACAAAGCTCCTCTGTGATGGACTGTCATACTGTAATGATTAATATTGGAGGGGACATGAGGACAGCCAGTCAACCGTAAAATCACACTCACTGTTTAGATAAACTAGAGAGAGAGATAGAGAGAGAGAGAGAAAGAGAGAGAGAGGTGTCATCACTTTCTTAAGTGGTATGTAGGTCTTGTTCTTCAACTTTCAGTTTCTAAGAGGAAGGGAGGATTGGAGAACCTGTTGTGTTCTCAGTTGGCTGGTAGGCTAGTTGTGTGAGTGTGGAATGTACACGGTTGTGTCATCAGCACTGTGCCGTGATGCTCATGTGTCTTCCTATCTGTCCATCTGTCTGTCTGCAGAAGGCCATCACCCCGCTGTCAGCTGTGCGGTGTCTGCACAAGTCAGCCTTGGATGGTAAGAGATCTCTTGCACACACACACACACACACAGCACATACAGTACAAGCATAATATTTAATTAATTACCGGGTACAGTGGGGTCAACTAAGTTTTATTTCATCAGTTCTGTATAATGTGAGCTTTTCTATGTCAGAACATAATGCAAACCAATACAGTATTATGTAAGACATTCTATACAGTACAGTATGTAGGCTACTCACTGCACGCATACAGTATGTCTGTACCTTCACACGGTCATCTTTCAGTCACATTCAGTCCTCTTGAAATCTTAACCCTCTCTCTCTCTCTCTCTCTCTCTATCTCTCTCTCTCTATCTCTCTCTCTCCATCTCACCATCTTTTCACCACCCACCCACCCCTCCCCTCCACCTCCTTTCCACCCCCCCCACCCTCCCACACACACACACACACACACACACACATCCATTTCTCCAGTGGTGGAGCGGCCTGCCCCTGAGGAGACGGTCACCAGCAGTTTTGGGCGCTTCATCCAGGGTGTGCGTCCCCAGCATCTCTCCCCCACCGTTCTCCAGCGCAGCAAGCGCATGGTGCTGGACAGCCTGGGCGTGGGCCTCATTGGCAGCACCACGGAGGTGTTCGATCTGGCCCTGCAGCACTGCCAGGTAGGGCACCGGGTCATAAGGGGGGTTCGGTTTTCGTTTTTGTCATGTTGTTATTACATAAGGCTACGTTGTTACATAATAAGCTTTAACACTTGGCACTGATGTAGGTGAAATGAGATCTAACGTGTGGCCTTGAGGGTTTAGGGATAATATCAACAATAGTCATTGTTATTGGAAAACGATAGGTAAAAAAAGTCGTAACCTTTTGTTATTGTACAGTGACACACAATAATGAGACGCTGCTGACTAGAGTTGCAGCAGACTTTTTTGTAACAAAATATGCAAGACTGTAAAGTTATAATGCCATGATGAATGGAGCTTTCCATGAATCTCCATAAACACACACACACACACACACACACACATATACACACACACACACACACGCACACACACCCACACACGCATAGCAAAAGACTGAAACTACTGGCATTTGCAGGCATGTTTTCCATTGCCCAGAAACACCCTGTCTCTTTAGTCTCACTGTTTTCACATGGGCCTGGAATTTGAGGCAAGGCACTTGACTGATGGTCACAGGGCTTTATAGAGTACACTCCATTCCACTGCCATCTTTAATGTGTGTGTGTGTGTGTGTGTGTGTGTGTGTGTGTGTGTGTGTGTGTGTGTGTGTGTGTGTGTGTGTGTGTGTGTGTGTGTGTGTGTGCCTGTGTGTGCTCTGGAGCCAAGGACTGCCTCAATTGCTTTTTCCTGTGTGCTTGGAGCTCCAGTCTCGTGGCCAGCGATTGCAGAATGTCTCTCCGTCTCCCTCTCTGTCTTTGTCTCTCTCTCTCTCTCTCTCTCTCTCTCTCTCTCTATCCTTCTCTCTCCATCCTCTCTTGATAGCCATGTTGGCTCAGTCTGGAGAGTTTGTGTAAGTTTGTATAGTTTATGACTGCAGTGATTGACATCTCTCTCTCTCTCTCTCTCTCTCTCTCTATCCAGCATATGTATGCCCCAGATGACATCAGCTCTGTGTACGGTCGCAAGAACACAAAGCTCTCCCCGACGCTGGCCGCCTTCGTTAACGGCGTGGCGGTGAGTAGTGGCACTTCGACTGACTCTCTGCACCTCACACATATTCTTATGCCCACAAGGGGCACACCAAGGGCAGAGCATGCATTTGGCATTCGCCCTGTTTGCCCAAAAATAAATCACTGCCACGCTGATTTAAAATGCTCTTCACAGATGTGGCAATGCCTGGCAAGTAGGAAGGTAGTGGCGTTGGTTTTCAGAGAGAGAGAGAGAGAGAGAGAGAGAGAGAGGAGAGAGAGAAAGCGAGAGAGCGTGATAGAGGAAGAGGTAGAGAAGAAGGAGAAGTGAGTGGAAGGACTGTGAGAGAATGTCGGGGAAAGGGGGAAGAAATACCTCTCCTCTGAGTCTAATAACAAAGAGGTTACGTGTCATTGGTTAGTTAACGCCCCTGTCAGGAAATATTAGAGATGTTCCCGGGTAATATCTATTTACTGATTCCGAGCATGATGTTCCCCGGGTCTGTTATTAGTCTCGCTCACCCTTTCCTGCGGTCGGATCCTGGACAAGTGGAGTGTTTTTGTTCACTTTGGGCCAGACGGCCCCAGGAATATATCCTGACCTGCACAATGGCTCGGCCAGAGCCTCCCACCAAGTAGAGAAACACAGTGGCGAGCTCGAGGAAACAGGGCCCTACCAGAAATAGCACGGGTGTGTGTGTGTGTGTGGGGGGGACTTGGGGCAACATTTGGTTTGCCCATTTTCAACAGCGTGGCCAAGACAAAGTAGAAAGAATGAGGGTGGGAGTTTGTTTGAGGTGGTTCTAACTTGTTGCTTTCTCTACACCCACCTCCACCCCTCCCCCCAAAAACTATGCTCCACAGTCCCACTCGATGGATTTCGATGACACCTGGCATCCCGCCACCCACCCTTCTGGCGCAGTCCTGCCCGCTCTATTGGCTATCAGTGATATGTTGCCTGGCAACAGCAAGCCAAGCGGTCTAGACTTCTTGTTGGCATTTAATGTTGGCATTGAGATCCAAGGGCGTCTGATGAGGTTCTCCAATGAGGCTTGCAACATCCCAAAGAGGTGAGTGAAGAAGGAACCATTTAGTTCCTGTTGCACTTTAGTTCCAGTTTTGTTTTTAGTCTACTGGACACAAGACTATGTGTTGTGACTCCATTTGTTTGTTTGGATAGCATACTGAAAATGCACATATAGGGGAGATTGTAAGATTATGGTAACAGTAGTCTTTTTAAATGAAGTCAAAACAGCAGTAGTTCTTAATAAGCTCAAGAGTGGCTCAGTGTATGCATGCAAAACATATTCCACAACACTGATATTTTCCTCTCTGTCTCTCTCACACACACACACACACACACACACACACACACACACACACACACACACACACACACACACACAGCAGACTGGTAGGGAGAGGCCAACTGGCCGGTTTTAGCTCAGCTGAGGAAGTTACTAAGAGTTCCTTCAGACGTGTATTTACACAGGCCACTGTGATTCCGGGTGACCATCTGTGACCCCCCCCCCCCCCCCCCCCACCACCCCCCTACCTCCCCATCCAAATGACATGAAATACCGTAATCTGTTATTTCCTGTGACACGCATCAACAAGGGTCCACACTCACCGTCCTGCACAGCTCAGCTTTTGTGTCCTGTGTAATTTAAGAAACACAGGCTTTACAAGAAGAACACACCTGTCCTATTTCAAGCGTTGTGTGCTCCCTAGTACTGGGACTGTTTGTTCAGTCGTAGGTTTACTGGTTGGTGATTTCCAAAACACTTCTCTCATATAGTCATCATCCTCTCCTCTCCTCCTCTCTGCTTTCTGTTTGTCTATCTCTCTCCTCCTGTCTTTTCTTTTCTTTTCTTTTTTTTCTGTCTTTTTTTCTTTTCCCCTTCAGGTTCCATCCGCCCACTGTGGTGGGCACTATGGGCAGCGCGGCGGCCTGTGCCCGCCTCCTCTCTCTGGAGCGTGCTCAGTGCAGCCACGCCCTGGCCATCGCTGCCTCACTCTCAGGCGCCCCAATGGCCAACGCCGCCACACAGTCCAAGCCCTTCCACATCGGCAATGCTGCACGTCTGGGCCTGGAAGCGGCTCTGCTGGCCTCTAGGGGCTTGGAGGCCAGTCCACTGGTACTGGACGCAGTGCCCGGTGTGGCAGGGTTCAGCGCCTTCTACGAGGACTACGCCCCTCGGGCCCTGCCCTCACCCGACGAGCCACACAGCTTCCTGCTGGAACAGCAGGACATGGGCTTTAAGCGCTTCCCAGCACACCTGGGCATGCACTGGGTAGCAGATGCTGCTGCTACCGTCCACGAGGCCCTGGTGGGGCTGACCGGAGGGCAAGTGTCCCCCGCAGCCGTCCATGAGATCCTTCTACGTGTGCCGCTTTCCAAGTACATCAACCGGCCGTTCCCTGAGTCAGAGCACCAGGCGCGTCACTCGTTCCAGTTCAATGCTTGCACGGCACTGCTGGACGGAGAGGTGACTGTGCGCTCGTTCTCCGACGAGGCTATGCAGAGGCCAGAGCTGCGAGCCCTGCTTGCTCGGGTGCGCGTCGAACACCCGGCCGACAACCCAGCCAACTTTGACCAGATGTACGGTGAGGTACAGGTGACGCTGACCAGTGGCGATGTCCTGCGCGGCCGCTGCGACACCTTCTATGGCCACTGGCGCAACCCGCTGAGCGATGAGAGCCTGCGCAAGAAATTCCGTGGCAACGCCAGCACTGTGCTTCCGTCTGAGCGCGTCGAGGGGATCATCCAGACCGTGGAGCAGCTGGACCGTCTGAGCGACTGCGGACCACTTCTGGCCCAGATCCAGTGATCGACAACATTCTCCCGCCTCACACACACACACACACACACACACACACACACACACACACACACACACACACACACATCCTAGTGCCCCTCCCTGCTTGCCAATGATTCCAATTGCTGCTCAGAACGTGAATCCAAGTAATCAGTGCCAGCTCTTTCGACAGCTCTCTGGTTTTTAAAGTTGTACATAATGTAAATGGGTTTTAAATTTAGCTTTTATATCCATCTGTGTGTTTGGTTGGTTTCCTCTCTTGTTTTGTCAAAACAGTGAATCATTCAGTGAATCACTGAAGGGTTACCGCAAAGCCAAACACAGATTTTCTGTCAGTGTACAGTCTGCAGCAGTTGCATAATGCTAAGTTTGCTCAGTTTCACTTTCTCTTTGCCTACCGCACTTAAGGCCAGAGACGAGACAAAATGAAGATTTTATATTGAAGAGTGCAGTCTGTGAAAATGACTAAGTCACACATGTGACACTGCAGAGTGATGAAGCTCTCTGTGGCTTGTACTCGTGATTTGCTCATTTACTGTTCATTGCATCATTTTTGTCATTAAATTGACTGCAAGGTGTAGCTACGCTTTTGAAAAGACTTGATGTTTTCTCTTTCCAGAATTTATTTTTTACTGTGTCCTTTGGAGGAAATGTTGACCTCTCTTGAAACTGAATTGAATGGTACTGTACTGTGCTGGAAAGAAGAATTTGCATGTAAATATAAACCTAATTTTGTGTGTTTTAATGAGTAGATTTCTTTTACTTTTGATATTATTGTGGGATTGCCTATAATCTTTGATATTATTGTGAAAACTGCTTATTAATCATTGTTTTATAATGATGTACTTTCCCCCTTAAATATTTAAATAAATAAAGACAGAATGATCTAGAAATTGTGTATTGGCTCATTCATCTCCATGCTCATGAGAGAGTTCCCAATGAAATAAACATATAATGAGGATGTAAAAACCAACATGTGATAAACATCCTCTACAGACACAAACTGAGAGAAGGAGACTCACATGGAAAAATTACAGAAAAGACACTATGTGTTATCCAACATGTCATATGACTTGCTGTCCAAAAAATCTCCATAAGAAACTTGTCCCTCAATGTTCTAGTCAGCTTTACTTTAGTGTAATAGACAATTAATCGCAATAAATCTCAATTAATCTCATAAAATATATACAGTAGTTAATATCGATCAATTGCAAATATATATATATACTGTATAAGTATTTTTAAACGTGTTTAAATTGTACTCAAGTACATTTCTACATCACCGTAAACTTTATCTACAACTTAGCAGTTTAATTTCTTGAATAAATGCTCTCATGCCAATTATAAGGCTCGTCTTCTCTATGACAGTTTTACAAAATACGTATGCACAAACCTTTGCCATTTGGGTTTTAATATTATGTAAATAGGCATGCTGCCTACTTTTTCCAATATGTCAACATTTGTTGGCCATGGGCTATGAGCAAAATACAATTTGGAGAACAGAGTAGATCAAAGAGGAAGTACTGTAGTTTGACATTCAAGTGAAGAAGTGTACTATTTGGAGATCACGAGGCTACAGTCTACAGGTGGAGGTAAAATGAATGTGCGCATTCATGATCATACTCCCTCAGCCATCAACCACATGGATGCATTTCACCCAGTAAAATGAAAGTGATAAAATAATAATAAATAGTAAAAAATAAACATAACTCTCACGATAAAAAAAGACGTTAAAATGAATATAGGCCTGGTATAGAGTAAATGCGCTGATAGGCCTAGCATTATATTCTGCGAACCTAGGACTACATCTATCATTTCCTCATTCTTTACTTTGTAGTATCATGGTATCATTAAGCAGTACCGGTATAAAAATCTATATTGCTAAGATTGTAACGGTATACGAGTATTTCTGTCATCGAACACTTTGGTATGAATTTGAAGCATAGCATAGAAACATGAAAGGTTGCAGTGTGTCTCCCATTGGCTTCACTAATCTTATATTTACATTTAGCAGATTCTTTTATCCAAGGCAATTTTTTAACATATTAATTCATGCCAACTATCAATTACTTCAAAGCCAATCTCCCCTACAGCAACTTAGGGTTAAAAGGCACTTGTAGCTGGAATCCAACACAATTTGCATTTTACTAGCATGCTAGCCACCGCTACACCATCACCCAAACATAATTCACCCAGCCAAAACCAAGGATTGGAACCATTCATTTCTTAATGTCACCCATAACTTCTGTAATACTGTTTTCACCCATAATACACTCTTAGAATTGAATTGAAATGTACCAGCATCATTGAACTTCTATATTAACATTTCTTGCGTGAAATGTCTTCTCCACTGCTACCTAGATTGGAGGTATTCTTGCCACCTTTGCCTTTTGTCCTAGGGGTTCGCGTCATTGTTAGCAGATATCTACAATCAGATACAGTAGGCTACATGCCGTGTGAGAGGTTTGCTTTGAGTAGGCATGTTTTGGCAAGGTTGCTTGGTGATGATATTAAGTGACACTCCCAATGATAGAATTACTGTAATTGTTCTCTTTCACTCTTTTATCTCGATCAATATTTGAATGGCTCAAATTAACTAAATGAACGAGTCATTATCTGATACATGACATGAAAGCCTACAAGAGTTTCAGTTCTGACATTGACATCATTGACTCCATTAGACTACTTTAATAAAGGTTGTGTTCTTTTTGTTTTGCCGAGTCTTATTAATCTACATTGTATAACTGAAAGAGACTTGAGATATCTGAAGGGTTACAAATCAAATAGAGACCTCAAGCTTACATCAAGGGCATGGTCAAAGCAAATATTTTGTCCAAATGGTATTCAGAAGACATCAGAAAGTGTAAAGTAAGTTGTTGGCATCCATGACACTTAGAGTATGTCTGTTCTGAGGGTGAGATAGAACATTTGTAAGAAAAAAAAACACACATAAGTGAAACAGTTCCAATTTTGTTATTCTGTTAACTATACCTGTATAGGTTCATAACATTCCATCTGAGTTATACCACATTTTCTAATTCTTATGTCTACTAAGAGCACTCATCAGAGAGAAGTTGCAGCACAATTGCAACACATGCAATGTTTACTCGCAATTGCAAAGTTTTAGAACTTTGTAAGTCTGCATTTATGTGCCTGCAGCCGAACATAGTGGGATATCCACTCTATTATCGTGCTCTAGCCTACTGCTTAAATAACTTGTTTCTGAGAAATATTGGTGTCTGCAAATATCAGTCATTATGGCCATTTGATCAACTCACAAAAAATGGACATAACTGCAGCTCAATTGGTCAACCTTGTTGTCCAACTAGCCAGTTGCCAAGTTCATTTTGGTAAAGATACGGCTACAAGGTATTTTAAATTGTTCTCCAAATATGGAACTTACTACTACTATGTAACTTTAGCTAGGCTGAAAGAAGTCCAAGGAGACCTTAAGCTTATATTATGCATATCCATCAATTAATATGAGATTGTACACAGACTCTTTGCAATGGTAATGACTCATTACTAATGAGTGTCACACTAGCCAATATAACTAGATAAACTGCTTTTTTATTGCAAAAACAGCCTACTTATGATAGTGTCACTGTGTGACTAAAACAGCACACCTATAATTCCTTGAAGCATGTTGCTCCGATAAGCCATTCACAACTATTTTAAGGGTTGTTCCCTGTTAGATAACAGAAGACATCAAGTGATCACACAACAATCAGTATGGGTGACACTCTAAAATGTGGTTGATTAGAGTCCAAGGAAGTTTAGGTGACAGAGGGTGGAGGAAACAAAGAAAGGGGGAAAAACAGAGGGTGAAGGTTTGAATGAATATTGACATTGTGCCTGTTTAAGGAAGGATAGAGAAGTGAAAAAGAAAGACAGAAAGCTATTTCCTCATGTGGTCTGAGCAAAAGGAATGCCATGAGTCAATAGGTGGGAGGAAGTGTGCAGTGATGGGAAGGCGGCTTCAGCGTCTTACCCCCAAGTTCAGAGGATCAGGTTTCCACAAACTAACCTTCCAAGTGCACAAGTTTAAAACTATGACTATAGTTTAAAACTATGACTAGAATTATATTTCTGTTTTTCCCAGTAACTACAATAGATACATTATACACACAGTATTCAATATACACTTAATTTCTGAAAGAGAACAATGACCCTTATGTACAAGCATTTATAGTAAATTGAGTTTACTTTGATTTGAAAATGGATATTTATGCACAGAATGCATTAGTCTTGTGAATCAATGAATGCAATAAATGTCATGCATCAGGCTATATTTAATAAGTGTGGGACAATGAGCCAGATGATATATCAGAGGATAACTCCCAAACGAAGTATGGCCACCACAACTCGGGTTGCCAACCGTTCCTTGAAATACGGATTTGTTCCGTATTTCAGTGACAAATGACGCGTTCCTTACTGAAGTAATAAGGAACGCATTTTGTTCCGTATTTTTGAGGCTCAGGGAGAAAAAAAATGTAGGATCAGAGAAATAAGTACTATGAAGTTGATGCAGCGTTATTTTGAATGAGAAATGTAATGGCTGAAGGAAAACAGCCTCTGTCATCCTTCCAGTTGTCTGTCGCGTCATTGCACTGACATTACTTTAAACCTGAAGGCTGCACATGAGGCTGGAGCAGACGGGCATAGTGGAGAATGAAAGATTTTTTTTTCAGACCTTGGGCCTACTACATTTGTCACTAGACGAATCCTGCGGAAAAGAGTTCAAGTATGGAGAGCGCTCCGTCTGTGTGAACAACTCTATGAAGCAATAGCCTGCCTAAACCTAAACATAATTGATGCATTTATCAGATTCAAACGTTTTTAACAGATTCGCCAGCAGTTGGTTAGATTACAGAATTTAACAGACTTTAAAGCAACATAGGCTATCACATTCTGTTTGTCCTTGAATACACAATATGTCCTTGAATATACAATTTTCAGTTCCCAGTTCCCAGGGTGGGTCAGCGTTTCTTATTTTGACCTCTGAAAGTTGGCAACCCCAATCACAACACAACACAGAGGAACTCTATGACGTTCATTATCCCACTTATACCACTGTTGCCACGTCTGCATTAGTGGTTTTATTGACCATATTCACACGTTTTGATAGATGAAACAGACTTGTTGGCAGAACTACCTCTTTCTGCTCATCTCATACAAAACTTCCAAATCCAAGGATATCTTCTTTAGTAAAATCATTGTTTCCTGTAGTGTTGGAGTACTCAAATCCAGTCTCAGGCAAGACCAGTCTTGACTATTGACATTTTTATAGTTACAAAAAGCACACTTTGGGTCAAAGGCAACCATGGGCAACTGTGGTTTATTGCAATGCTGTGCATAACAGGGACAACTGAGGACTTAAAGGAATTATCCGGAGTGAATCAACACATATTCCTGCTGTTTTATAGTGCTAAGTGCTATGGGATAGCCTCCACAATGACCGAATTTTGTGCAATGCAGACTGAGATAGCAAAACGGCTGCTATACAGTAACAGAACGGGGCATGTCAAAACGAAACCAAATCGATGAGGTTTTGTTTTGACATGCCCCATTCTGTTAGTTTCGCCAACTCGGTCTGCGTTGCACGAAATTCGGTCATTGTGGTGGCTATCAATAGCACCTAGCACTATAAAACAACAGGGTTATGTGTAGATTCACTCCGGATAAAGCTTTGCCGGATCGGTCATTCCTTCAATGTTTTTATCTTTTGTGTCATGTTTGGGCTGATCTCACTCTTCAGAATCAGCTATTCTTCCATTGTTTTCTAGGTTTGTGCTTGCATTGTTTTCTACAGAGCTGCCCTAACAACTCTGTGACTCTTGGCCACGACCCACGGCACACATCTTGTATTTTTCCTATCTCAGGTGTGTTAGTTGGAGTCAAAGCTGCCAGCATCACAATGACTTATGGAAACCCATTTCCGCCACAAAGAAATAAAAATCTGCATCATGTATCATGAGAATTGCGAGATACTTAGTCAGAATTGTGAGATAGTATCACAGAATTGTGAGCTACTAAGTAAGAGTCCTGAGGTACAGTATCCTTTGATATCCTAAGTTACCCAACAAGTACAAAACTGGTCTGCATTTTTGCAGCTATCCAGAAGAATGTTTGTCATTTTCCAACTAACTGAAATATGCAAATGTAGATTGATGATGTATATTCTGGGCAGCCTACTTAGGGACTTCCAGTCAGTATGTATGGAAATATCATCATAGTGCAGGGAAATCCTTTTTAAACTTTTAAACTGTTAAGGCTCATTTCTCCTAGAATGACCTTTTTATTTATATAGATTATTCTGTATTTGTGGTTATACCTAGTTTCTAGGTATTATCAGAGGTGAAAGTAAGCCTATACGCACCTATACTAAGTATAGGTATAAGATTGACAGGTGGTACGTAGTAGTGATAAGAAAAAGGGTTTCTGCCAACCAGAAATCCATATTAAAAATAAGTCATATGCACTGATTAAGTAAAAACACATCTACCAAAATTATGGCATTGGAAATGAGCGATATTCTGCTCATTGAACACCAATTTATTCTGCAGCATTTTTCATTGCAGTCTCTCCCTCTGAAACGGGTTTTGGCAGGTTGGATATCTGGGGAATACATACCATAGGGCCAATATAATTGCATAGGCCCACTGATTTATTTATTTGTTTGTTTTAAAAAGTGTCAATAAAGTTGTAGTACCGGTAAGAAATTTAAACTACTTCCACCCCTGGGTATTATATAATATTATGATTGCATTTTGGCACTTATATAAGCTCTGACTAATATCCTCTTTGACCCCTTAGGCCACCTGTCTGAATAGCTCATCATTTGTACTCTAGATAAGCTTATAGATTTAGTTAATTATTAGTAGTACATAACCTACACCCAAATCAGGTAAGACTTTATATTATAGTCCATGAAGTTCTAGTCAGGAGTAGATAAGAATTGCATAACAAAAACTAGGGATCAATTATAGAGTACTTAATGCATAAGTACTCTATAATTGATCCCTATTTTGTTATGCAATTCTTATCTACTCCTGACTAGAACTTCATGGACTGGAATCACAAGCAACATTTTAGGAAGGAGGTGTTGTGCAGATCAAGAAGATAGCTTTCATGTCATTTGTGTTATTCCCATATGCTTATAGTATGCAGTATACAGTGCTGTATAATTCATTCCTTGACCCTTTGTTATGCCATTCATACCTACTCTGTACTTCACTGGCTGTTATATAAAGTCAAAACCCTGAAAATATTGCTGTCATCTGACTAAGCCAGCGTTTCTAAAACTGTGGGGCGCAGACACATGACAGACGGGGCGCGAGACATCTCTCGCATCGTCCACACCATGTAAATTGAGCTTTGTATGGTGTTATCTGCTAGTTGCTGATGAGCAGTTTGAGAGAAATTTGGCTGTAGTAACATGAAAATTCTAACATCTTACATCCTACATCCGGAGCTACATTCATCTACAGGCCTATCACTCGGTGAAATATCTCAGGGCAGGTAGGGCGTGAAAATTCTCTGTCCTCCAAAGAAGGGAATGACAGAAAAAGTTTGAGAACCTGGTCTAAGCTGTTTCCTAATTTCCATGCCATTACTCACACATTACATACCTTCCGTCCAGCTCAGATACCTGAGAAGAGAAGAAGGATGCACAAGATCTAGTTCCTGACAACATGCTTACCATAGAGTGTGACTGATGAGTATCACTAGGTGTGACAGAGTGCCATCACTACGGTTGAGTATGCACTCTGACTGCCATACTAATGAGCCTGGCTCTTTGGCGATGTGGTCAAGTTGCACATTTAGCACTCTGGAGACCCGGGTTCAAGACTGGGTGGCGTCACTGTTCTCTCCCTTCGCTACACTAGGCTACTGTATTTTTCTCACTTATCGGGCAAATGGGCTTCCACCTAAGCCTCCCTTATCAGGCAAGTGATGTCAAAAGAAGATTTAAAGATGAACTATGCAAGACCGATCTTTACTTTCGGTTTGCGTTAAGTTTAGGCTCACATTTTTCGCCACAGAGCTCCTTCCCAAAAGGCTTCAGAAAAGCATTGCTAACCAGTTAACAACTTGTTGCTTTCAATACAATGGCACAATACCAACCAATTTAGCATATATGCGTTTGGGGAAAAGACCCAAGGACCAGCCGTTATGCGCCTTTGTTTCCTCGGCTCGAGTTCGGATTTTCACCGCTAGAGCTCTCCCTACAGCTCCCAAAAACTGTGCCGCGGTCTGTGGCACCAGTCTTGCATATTCAATTTCTACGCTGAGAGGAGCTAGAGCGAGGCGAAACAGTCATTAATCAACCTAAAAACTGTTGTAGAATCATCACAATGACTCTTAAGCTGCTAAATAAAGGTAAATTGAACTAAAACTGTTGCATAGTTCCCTTTTAAGGGGTCAACATTTAGGCCTGTAACAATAATCAATAAATCAATTTTATTTTATTTTATTCATTTATTGAGTCAATAAGTTTTCTGGCCACAATAAATTTTATTTGCATACTTGTTTGTTTTCCTCATCTCCCTAACTCTCTTTCTCCCAAAGAGACTGAAGTCTCTCTACGGACACCTCATGTTTCCTTAGCATACTGTAATTATGCTAGGCTATATAATTTATCATTGTATTAGCCTACCATACTACCATACTACATACTTTTTCACAGCTTTGAACATTTTGGCTCAACTAATGATGCATTAATTAATTAATAATTAATCAATAATTAATCATTAATTAATGATGTTTGTTATCTGGCTAAAGAGCTGCAGCATTTGATAATCCTGCCTATGACGAGAGACTGGAAATGGGGCCTATTAGTACGGCCTATATATGCAACCTACAAATTATTTTTTTCTTTTTAAAAGTGGGTGCAGGTACATTCAGGTGCGTTCAATAGCCTGGAAAATATGGTAGTAAAAGATGGTCTCGAAATGTCAATATTATTGTTTATCGCAATAATTTCTTAGTCAATTAATCGTCCAAGCAAAATCTGTTATCGTTACAGGCCTATCAGCATTCTTTGAATACAGTATGCAGTGTACTGTATAGTTCATCCCTTAACACTTTTTTTATGCCTACCTACCTACTCTGTACACAGGCTGTAATATCAAGTGTTAATACAGATCACTTCTGTATAGGAGCATCTTTAAGGTAATGACTTGTACAAGTGTACAAGTATACAAATGCAAGATGCATTGACCCTGAAAATATTGCTGTCATCTGTCTACGCTGTTTCAAGAATACAAGGAGTATTCATTTAGTTTCCTAGTTTCACATGCCATTACTCACACATTACACGCCTTCCGTCCAGCTCAGATACCTGAGAAGGGAAGAAGGATGCACAAGATCTAGTTCCTACATGCTTACAATAGCGTGTGAATGAGTCAATAGTAGACCTATCCTGGTATGAATGAATCCATAGACTTATCCAAGGTCACCAAGTGCTGTCTGTAGGACAAAGAACCAGAAAATCTGATGCAACAAATAAAGAGTGAGTCATCAGCTGATCTCAACTGAATGTGTCTCTTACAGAAATGCAGTCAATTGATTGTGCCTCTTTCAGTGTTAGCTTAGATTCAGCATTGTAGTTGCATCTTACTTTTGTTCTTCCAATCAACAGCACTATGTGATCTTAAACTTGATGGCTATGGACTGATGCACACTGGAGTTTAATCACTTTTAATCGCAACTCATTTCTTCCAGTAAGAAATTTTCCATCAGGATTAATCTGAGTTAATTTCTTTAATCCGAGTTAATTTTTTGGGGATTAATCACGTACTTAATCAGTCAATTTTGACAGCACTAGATTAAAGACATATTGCTGCAATTGTAGTATGTGCATTATTATCCCGATCGCATGTGTAAACCATGCTCACTTTGCGGAAGCATGCCGCTCAGACATATTTTAATTTTCTCAGTCCTGAAAAGAGGGAACATTGGTTCCGATGTAGAATATTCTAAAAGCTACCCAACAAGTACAAAACTAGTCTGCATTTTTGCAGCTATCCAAAAGAAAAATGTCACCTACTGAAATATGCAAATATAGATTGATGATGTACATTCTTGGCAGCCTACTTAAGTACTTCCAGTCAGTGTGAATGGAAATATCATCATATTTATGGTTATCTTTAGAGTAATCCTTCTAGGTGTGAATGGCCCAGCAATCTGACTGTTCAGGGAAATCCTTCTAAAACTTTATAATTTGTGTTATTCCCATGCTTACAGTATGCGGTAAGTACTACAATTTATCTCTTGACACTTTTTTATTATGCCCTTCATACCTACTCTGCACTTCACAGGCTGTAATATGAAGTGTTAACACAAATCAGTTCTGTATAGGAGCATCTTTAGGGTAATGATTTCTACAATTGTACAAGTGTGACCCTTGACCCTGAAAATATTGCCTTCATCTGTCTAAGCTGTTTCAAGGATACAAGGAGTTTTCGTTTAGATTCCTAGTTTCCATTACTGCCATTACTCACACATTGCATACCTTCCGTCCAGCTCAGATACCTGAGAAGAGAAGAAGGATGCACAAGATCTAGTTCCTGACAACATGCTTACAATAGAGTGTGACGGATGTGTATCGCTAGGCTACTGTATTTTTCACACTTATCAGGCTAATGGGCTTCCACCTAAGCCTCCCTTATCAGGCAAGTGATGTAAAAAGAAGATAGGCCTACTTCCTGACCTGTAAAACAGACATGGCAGTTCTAAGGCCTGATGGTATCGATATTTACCAGACCTTGGATCTAGCATGCTTTCTATATGAACTTCAGGGGGAAAATCCACTCACAAGTGTGCCAGCATGTCTATGTCAACTTTCTCACGTAGCCTTTTTTTGTGTGCTGGTTAATGCTAGCGTACAGGGGCCTGCTGGGAACCTGGTGTTTTTTTTTTAGACAGAACTTTATGTGTTCCATTTGCATTCCCTCAAAATAGTTAAAGGTATTGTGAAATTATTGTGAGTGAATACAAAAGAATTTTGTATTCCCTCACAATAATTGAAAGGAAGTATTGAAAGGAATGCAATAACACATGCTAAAGGGGGGATTGCCTTTTTGCAAAACAATTGATGACTATTTTGCACATTTGCCCAAATGTTTATTGCCTTCACTGGTCTCCAATGGTTTTTACACATTGATCATGTCCTATGTTATATGTTATAGTTGTATGTCTTTTTATTGTATGAATGTAACTCCCCCTTTGCCTACACAAATTTCTCCCCAAGGGGACAGAATAAAGCACCCTTGAACCTTGAACCTTAAAAAATACTAAACTCCATGACCCCAGTCTCTGTGGTAGTGTGTCTCCCGCAGCCATGATTTTTATCCCGGCTTTCTAACAAGACTCTTCTAACAAGGAGCGCGCAAAGGAATATGGGTATTCCCAGGCTAGACAGACAGACGAAGATTTCAGGGGGTCAACATTCTTTGAATACAAAAGGCCTTCATGTCCAACTTCCCCATGGAACAAGGAAATGTAAAGCATGATTAACATGATGGGAAAAAAATGCCTACTGGCATCATTTATTTATCTTAGAGTGAATAAGGATGTAGGTGTTGAGGACACAAAAAAGCACATTCCACAATTTTAATTAACGAAAAATTGATATGATGCCATGAGAAAAGTGTTGCTTAACAAGAAACGAAACAAGACTGATGGTGGACATCAAACTGAAACTTAGACCAAGTCAAGTAAGTTGATCCTATTCAAAAACTCTGACGCAAAGTGTATGTTTTGGAGCTTTTATGCATTGTTATGTGACACTCCCAATGAATCACATCTCAATTATATTATGGTGTTGTCATTATTGGACGAGCTACCCAAAAGTCCCAAAGCCTTACAAACACTTCCCTGTGTATATTGGCACAGCTAATTAGTTTGATGCCAATACATTCTGCAATGTAATGCATTGCATTTTTTTCTGAGGTGGTTTCTGCTATGATCTGCACGCTGCACATTTTAGATAGGCTGGTTAGCATGCCATCCACATTCATTTAGAAGATGACATAGCCAACGAAAACAAATCTGATAAAAAAAAGGATACCTGAAATAGTGGAGAAGAGTTCAGATGCAAGACCCTCTAAAGTCAAGTAATCACGATCAGACTGATGTTGTCAAGTACAAACAAATTAATTGATTTTTTTTTTTTTTTTTTGTACTACTGATTGTTGGTATATGGTAATAGGAACACTTGATGCATTACACATTTTTTTATTACGCATGCACTGCAAGAATTTGTAAATTCATCAAATCATAAAAATGTTATACCATTCCATGTTACAGTAAAATGTTATACCATTTAATACTAGGCTACTTGTACAGTAAGCTCATCTCATTAGTGATGGACAGCAACTGAGAAAAGAATACCTGAGTGATCCAAAACCACCAGGCCCCAGAGCAGTGTCAGGAGCTTCAAAAGATGAAGACGTCACGGGGGAAAACACAACATATCGCATGCAGGGGCGTTGGTGGACATTTTTGGCCCTGTGACTCTCCCTAAACATTGATACTAATATTAAAATATTCTCAGAGGGCTCCTATCATTGTCAGGGCAGACCCTTAGAATCAGGGCTGGACTAGGACCAAAAAAAGGCAATTTTGGACATGGCGGCCCATGCACCATGATTTTATTCAATAATAATAACATTGTGGCTAGATAAAATAACACTGTAAGTTGGACATATTGCATGAACGAGAGATTTAATTAGACTAGCCCAATATCCTTCATGAAAATTATGAGTAAATGACAGCCCCAGCCCAAAAATGACAGTCGCCCCACCGGGCATTGCCCTGTATGCCCTATGGCCAGTCCATGCCTGCTTAGAATCATCCTAACCCCACCTCCACCCCAACCCAGTGGCACCCTGTGTGACAGTAGAGAGTTCACCTGAGGCAAGTGCAGTACAACCCTCAGGTGATTTTCCTAAGATAGAAAGACAGAGAGTTACTTCTGGTAATCTTGAACTTGCAGGAGGTCATTCTACCCACTTGCAGTACTGTGACCTGAGGCAAGTACAGCCCTCAGGTGATTTTCCTCAGATAGAGCCATCTCTCTGACCTGCAAGAGGTCGTTCCGCCCACTTAAACAACCAAAATTCTCACAACTAAGAAGATTAAGTGACATTTCCCGAATACGTTCCTGAAGCGAATGTGTGGTTTCCAGTAAACAGACATTTTTTTATGTCACAGTTTTGCTACAAGGGACAAAGCCTTGAGAGAGGAGTTTCCCATGACAATTCTTGAATGTTTTGGTAATGCAAGACACCTATTGCATCACAAAGCAGATCTTTAAGTAAAACAGATGGATAAGATTTATTATATAAGAGCTATTTAAGGCAAGATATGATGGTAAATCCCAAGTTTTGGAATCTCTTGTGTTGAGCAGTGAATCACTGGTACAGTATCTGGGTATGTGTGTGTTTGTTTTTGTGTGAGTACAAGAGAGAGAGAGAGAGAGAATGAGAGTTAGTAATTAATTACCGTGATACTTTCTTGTGACGACAAGTATGATACAGTACTTGTGTACTTACTGTGCAGTTGAGCATATTTATTTTTCTTAGATCTGTTGCTGTCAGAGTGACAAAACATGGGATTAATGAAAAAGCCTTCTCGGAAGCAGTAACATTGCTAGACTTACGGAAAGTGTTTGAGGAACTTAAAAAAGAAAACATACAAGGTTAATTTTCAAGGTCGTGACATTGGATAAGAGTTAATTACTGAACACCAATGAGATCATCTGTGTCACAAAGAATGGTTGGCTTACTGTGCAGAAGAAGGAAACAAGTGTTAATTCACCCTGAACTAGAAACTCATTCACAGGCCATGGTGTGGTTCTTCAGATGAACTGCTGTTGAAATTTCAATCACAAGCAAAATATAACTTTTTTTTTTTTTTTTTTTTTTTCAAAATATAACTTTTTTTTGCTCATACATGTAGTCAACAGTAATTGTACATTTGGTCTCTTGATGATGGTATAGTTTTTGCAAAGGCAATGACGACGCAAAAATATCCATGGCTGTATAATTGAATCAGAGCATGTGTTTATGGTCATGGCCAGGGAGATATGAACAAGAGAAGAGATAAAGATGACGAGTAATTACAGCAATTAATATTGCTGTTATAGACACTAGTCCATTTACTCTGTATTTCTTCTTTGTTATTCTGTAGGCTTAAAGGACTAGTTAGTGTCAACTAGGTGTACTTAGGTCTTGTTGAAAAGTGGCATTTGTTGTCTTGTTATGGAAAGTGTTTCAGGAACTTTAAAAATATATTTTTTAAGGATGTGGCATCGGATTGCAAATTAACTGAACAACATTAATTAACATTAACATTAAAAACATTGATGATGCCTGAAGCACTTAATGAGAGGCTCTGTGTCACGGAGAATAACTGGCCTTCTGTGCCAGAGAATTAAGGAAACTGTTGTTCACTCACCCAGGACATGATCTCCTTTACAGGACATGGTCTGGTTCTTTGACATTTCATTTGGAGCATCGCTGAGCACAAAGCCCTCTCTGTGTTTTGTTCTGTTCTGTCTGTCATAAAAGCACACATACAGAGAACATTGTCATTCCACTTAATCATTTGGTTATGTGGATGTGTTTGTCAGGTTGAGTTAATTTTACAAGAAATAAAAGCACACATACAGAGAACATTGTCATTCCACTTAATCATTTGGTTATGTGGATGTGTTTGTCAGGTTGAATTCATTTTACAAGAAATAAATCGTTTACTGGAAATGGCAGAGGATGCCAGCGCAGCGTGTCAAAGAAGGGGTGTTGGCTGTTAAAATTCTTGGCCTCTTACTCCCCGATTGGACCGAAAGGTTTTACCTTGAATAGAAACTCAACAGATGCGTTTTATCGACACCTTGCTTCTTGTTTTGTTTCCACTGAATGGCCATGTGATACGTGTACAAAAGAGGTTTTGTGTAGGCCTAATAAACATTAAAAATATTTTGTGACACATTAAACTATAAGCTTCAAAAGAGACCCAAACCCTTGATTTGCCATAGTATTTCTTGTTAACCTTTCTTTTAAACTCCTGACTTACTTCCTGATCTGATGCTTCTAAAATTATTTTAAATCAATGAAACACCTCAACAGAAAAATATTTTCCAGATATCCTCAGAAGTTCTTCTTGACAACCTGTCATGATGCTTATTGTATTATGATGCTTCCAAAAATAATCAGGAAGAGCCAACCCAACCTGATGAGGAAGAAAACCCTGAATGCCCTTCCTGTTTAGAATGCCATCATTTCTGACAGGTCCTTTTACCAATGCAGAATGATAGACAGACGCCCACGACGTCACATGTACTAACAGAGGTAGTCATTCCTTGATGATTAAGCAAAAAAAATAATAAGAACAAAAAACCTTGTGTCCTCTGTCTGTCATGTACAAGGAAATGATCTCTATGATTGATAGGTAGTTAGTCCATAGCATTAGCAATCTTATTTATCTTGGAGCAAATTTGTTTGTACTGAAGATGCTCTATCGAAACATTACATAATTTTGTTGAATTCCCAAAGTGCCACCAATACACGTGTCAGTGTGCCTATTTCTCATTTCCAAGTTGCCAAAAATTACCTCAGTAAATCAATATGCTGAAATTCTCCACCCAAGACAGGTGCAATTATCACTGCCATAAATCAAATATTCCCATATAGGAAATGCTAAGAACAAGAGTCCTTTGATTCACTCAGGTGGATGTGCCAAACAAAGGCTTCTGTTTATTCCAAGAACAGGGTTCCACCCATGACATGTGACATCTGTTAATTCATTGTCCATCATAATGAAACTGAATTTTTTTTTTTTTAAATCTGACATACACAGAAAAAAAGAACACTTAGAGATGCCCTGTGAGAACCCTTACCCAACACCACAGCACATTTTGCTCTCGGCATTCCCCCACAGTCTGAGAGTGTAACAGACCATTGCCCGTGTCGAAAATCAGAGATTTTTTATAGTGCATATAAATAGCTCCGATGGAATTAATATTTTGTGCATATATCCAAGTCCAAATGCAAACACTGCATGTGGAAATTACTGTTTTGTTTTCAGTTTGCCTATGGTTTCATAATACAGTAATCATGTGCTTGCTAAAATGACTACTGGATTGTATTTTTAAAATATCAAAGCTCCCACTTAGATATCATATACTTGCAATATATATTGGGAGCGTCCTTGTTTGTTTTGGTTTGCAGGCAAGCTACGGGGGTATTACAAGTCAATGGTTAAGTGATGAACCTGGCTAAAATAACCAAGATGAAATCATAAATAAAAAATCAGGAGTCGAGGTTCCTCTAAGAGGTTTACCACTACTTTCATCTTACAGTAAGTTACCTAGGTTTGTCACTTAACTGCCTCCTTGAAATAATCCCTAGCCACGTGACTTAGCTGGGGCTTACTATTTGAATTAGAATGTGATTTATATCTTCTCAGCCCATGTTGATACATTTTGATAGCAACTTGCTCCATCTTCTACACAATTCTACATGGAGGATTATTGGCTTTATAACTGCTTTGTTTGGTTGTTTGCCAACTGAATTGTGCAACCGGACTTGTATAGGGCCTCTGTCACATGTGCCTTACGTAATGGACTGTGTCACATGCTTCAGTGATGGGGGGGAAATCATGCAGAGGATTGTCAGATTCAAAGTGTGAAAGATCATATGAATGCAGTGAGTCAAAGTTATACAGGAGGTTTGAAATACCTACAGTATAGGGCTTGGGACATGCTTGGGAAGTGGTCTTCAGTTTTGTTTTGTTTTTTGTCTTGTTTTTTTTTTGTAAACCCTACAATGAGGCCAGTTTATACACCCTAGACATTGAGAATACCTAGAAAACTATATGGTTTGTTATTGGCCTCATTTTCATCACAGCATCACATATAGCAGCGAATTCTGCTTATTTTAAATGGAAGACACAACTACTTCCCACATCAAGGCTTAATTTATGATCAGTTAAGGAGAATACGAGTGTTGTTTATTCTGATAAAACTGATAAAATAACTTGAAACAACGGGTGGGACAATGCCTGAATTGTAAGAAATGGGTTTGACTGTTTTAAAAAAAAAGAAATGATAGTGGAGAATGTCCTCCTTATCAACTCTTCCTGAGAACTGAAGAGACAAAGAGTAAACGTGCCTAACAAGCCAGTCGTGACCACGCTCTAAGTTTGAGGAATGAGTCAGGTGACGTGTGACGCAGGCATGGACTGGCCATAGGGCATACAGGGCAATGCCCGGTGGGCCGATGGTCATTTTTGGGCCGGGGTTGTCATAATTTACTCATTTTACATTGAATTTAATCATGGTGGGCCACTATGGCCAAAAATGCCCGGGCCATTTTTTGCTCCCAGTCCAGCCCTGGTGTGACGTGTGTGATAACGCACATCTTGGTGCATCAAACGAGTCTGTCCTGAGCTGAAGCCGAAAGTAGGCACTCCAAATGACAGCTCAGGGTTCCAAATCACTTTATTTGAAGGTATACCGTCATGAGACTGACATGACACTGTCATTAACTATAACATGACGTTGTCAAGAATCTCTCTTAGACTTTATAAACCTGTCATGACTTCTGACATATACCCTAACCCTAACCCTAACCTTAACCATGGCAAATACCGGATGACACTTAATGACAGAAGTCATGACAGGTGTATAAAGTTTATGACAGATTCATGACAACGTCATGTCATAGTTAATGACAGTGTCATGTTATGTTATGACGGTACCTTTAAATAAAGTGTAACCCAAATGGGGATAGTGGACGATGAAGATCACCATAATGAACAACTCAACCTAGTGGCTTAGGAAGAGGATCCAAGGTCCTGCAACAGGTGGAAGGAGAGGTGCCTGTGTGTAAATGCCAAATTATGATGCAAAGATAGCTCTATTATCATGCTCTACTACCTTATTTCTCTTCACAATGGGATTCTCTTCTCTGATTGGCTGATGGGGTAGCCATTTTCTTCGTATAACCTGCTATCTGAGACGTTTATCTCTTAAAAAGTTTCACCACAGTTCCATATCAATACCTTTTGGAATGGTAACTATAACAACAGTAAGTTGTTATAAGCCCTAAGTGAGATTGTACAGGAGGCAGTCTAGATAAGCCTAACTGCTGACCATCCAACTCTACCATTAACTGCACAAGCAGACAACTTCCCTTGCATCATGGTACAGCCATTTATAGGCTATGATTAGGTGCTATGCATTAAAGAGACTTTCTGTTAATGACATTCTATTTTCAATTGTCAATAGTGATGGGGACAAACTCTGCCATGGTAAAAAGTCCCAGGAACACGTCCCCAGCGTCCTGGCTAAAATGACGCACCTGGCCATTGATTAGCCTGACCTCACTGACGTATGACCTGCTGCTTCACTAGTAGTAACAGCTGATTGCTCCTGAAAGGAGAAGATAGCTTCAACAAAACCCACATGAAGAAACAATCAACTTCCAACTGCTGCACGTGCCTTTAGCCAATTGGGTTACCCTTGTTCAAATATCATTAATAACAAATGCTTGGTTGATGTTTCAGTCACAGTCATGAGTCAGTAAGTTTAATCAGCAAACTTTATAATGCTGAGGCTGATTTTAAATGATGAACTCTTCCTTCTTCCTGCCTGGGTTTACCCCCATCCATCCCAGGACCAAGAATAAAGCTGAAGCGGAAGAGAATGACTTCTATTGGAGCTTATCATCCATAAGGTGGAGAAGGTTTGTGGCTGATGGAGTGATAGGAGCCTTTTGTTGGTGTTCTATTCCAGTATTTTCTGCTCTCACTCTCAGAGATAAAATTCAGTAATGTACGTCATGTCTGCTATTATTGTTAGACTATTGGTCTGTATATATCCCTATCCCTGCAAGATCTGATATCACCAAGTAATTAAGAGTCCAGGATCAATGTTAAACTTGTTTGTCCTGGATAATCTCATATCGTGTGCAATAGGTATAATAATAATTCATATACGTGTGTGTGTGTGTGCATGTGTGTTGATGGAAAATGAATAATGTTTTTGTCTATACAAATATATTGTATCAACATATCACGCAGAATGAGGCAGATATTCTTATTATTTGTTTACCACACAAATACGAACCTAAGACTACTGTAGGTTTGTCAACTTTCACTCACATTAAACATGCAAATAATCTTTATCTCTGCCATGAGGCGTCACCACCTAATCCCTTTTACAGGCACTCAACATCGAGCCTGATGGATGATGAAACAAAAACCTTGCCATGCAAGCTGCAAAAAAATACATTCACTTATGTAACAGAAAAAGAGACAAAAGTAAGAAATTGATATTGCGAGTTTAACAATAGGCCATTACGGGAAAATCCCAGTTGAATGAGCAGAGAGGTCTCTCACCTAAAGCCCTCAACAGGAAAGCGTGATTTGAAACTTTCAAGTCTGTGCTTAAGAATAATCGGAGACCACACACCTGTGCATTATGGACAAAGGCCTACAATCACTATGTTTGTAATCACCATATACTGTTACTATTAGACAGGCGGACAGACAGTTATTGTAGTATATTATTTAAGTATTATGTAATATTGGAGGACCAAGAGGGTCGTCTACACTCTGTGAGTAGACAGTATACTAAAAGAAAAGAAAAAAAAAACTGCTAGTGGCCAAAAAAACATGCCATTAAATAGAATACCCCTTGGGGACAAACATTCACAGTCCAAGAACTACAGGAAACACATTTTAAACACATTTCAAATTCAAGCCCCAAGGTAGGTCATTGTTATTGTAATCAAAAAGTAAATCAGTTTTTAGAGAGAGGTTTTGTAGGGGTCCATCCATCCTGGGCATTCCTAACATAGCACAGCCCTGCCAGCATACTGTATGCTTTTTACCACTGAAAGCATGTGAGCTTTGGCAAGGAGGACATTTTGGCTACACAGACTGTTTAAGGGATACACACAACACACACACACACACACACACACACACACACACACACACACACACACACACACACACACACACACACACACACACACCTCAGTGGTCCATGCAAACACTCTGTTCACACTTGTGCACTCAGCCCGTCCGTCAGGCTGCTAAGCCGATGCCTGGAGCCTCACGTTCGTTCTGATGGTCTGTCCAGCCTGGACACATACAAGCAGAAAATAACAGCGTTGAGGAAAGAAGGGTGGAGGGGGGGAATGGGGGCAAGAAGAGGAACAGAAAGAGAAAGGGAAGCGTTTAACCAACTCCAGGCTTGCCTCTTTTAGACACTGCCTTGCCTGGGTGACACATTGCTTGGGTTTTCCTGTCATTTGGCTGCTGGACGTTGATAATATTTTTCCATGGCAGGTTTTTCCTTCGCCCTGCCATGCAAGGCTCCAGCAGTAGTCTTTGGAGGTGGTGTTTACCAGAAGAGAGTCGCTGTTTGTCTTAGCAACTGCCAAACATCATCATCTGGCCTAGATGCCTAATTGTGTTTTCATCACACCAAAAGAAACAGTCCATTATTGTGAAAATAACAATTTTTTTTTTGCATATTTCTGAAAATGGGCTACATGGGTTTGGTATCCAACATTTTCAAATATTATCAGTGATGTAACAATTGTACATCTAGGCCTAATGATTATCAGTGATGTAACAGGCCTAATGATTGTACGGTATAAGTATTTCAGGATCATTAACTAAACCAATTTGGGCAAAATATACAAATTGGCAATGGTATGACAAAATGGCCTCAGACTTTTCTACATAAGTGTAATTTACATGATCAAAGGGGTTCATATTTTATTCTTTATTTGTTTACTTTTTTTTTTTTTTTGGTATAATTATATATATATAAACCGTGTCTCTATGTCTTTATGTCAGGGCTCCCTTCCAATAGAGGCTAAATGTGTCAATGGGATTTCACCTGGGGGTCTACCCTAGGGCCTGGGACTGGTGACCAATGTCCGATTCGACCAAGAGAGTAAAATGTGGGGGAAGTGGTACAGCATTGCTGTCCCATCCTGATCCATGGCTGAGGTGCAACCTTACCTAACCGCTCACTTGGCTGTCTGTCCACTATGCTGAGTTACTGCTGGGTATTTTGTGTCACCATTTCCCAGAGGGGTTAAATGCAAATGCTGATTTTCCCTGGGGTAGAATTTACAGGCTATACACTACTGTATGGACGTGAGGTTTAAAAAAAAGGACACTTTTTCAAAGATTAGATCGGATTTCTGCTCATGTTCCAGTCGTTCAACAATGCCACTGGAGTTTTTAAGACACACCCACACTGTCCCACTCTGTCCTTCTTCATTATTGTGTTTTTGTGTGAGGGGGGAGGGTGCCTTACAGTAAACCCATCACCCAAATAGCCCACCCACCCTTTACTTTATCTATGATATCTGATGACAAGTACTGGCAGCCATAAGTTTCCTGGTACAATATGCTAGCACATAATGAGCCTTTTGTTACAAATAACAAACAAGACCAAAAGATATGTTCAAAAAAATAATAATTTTATGTCACTATTCACTATTATGTTACAAACACATTGTACTATTGATGCCGCCATTTATTTATTAAAAAAAATCTGTTTTATTGCTTGAACTATATAAAATGACAACGAAAGCAAGATGTAATGAGTTTTGGAATGTAGCAGCATTTGCAGAGGAGGCAAAACTTGGGCTATGTGTAGAAAATGCATCTGGCAGCATTTTCCAGCAAAAACAGCAGCGGCCTGGCCTGGGCAGAGTTATTAGGCCCTGGCCCCTGCAACTGATGTTATCACCGATGTGAGAGAGCTGCCTGTTTTAAGACCTGGGTTGCGTGAGTGGGAAACAGCCAGTTAAATGGCCTGAGCCAAAAGCATATTTTGTTCCTACGGCAATCAGACAGGGTCTGCTTAGCTTAGAGTGCTCGTGACCTCATTAACGCATACACCATACAAGCCATGCCTCTGTTTGTGCCATAACTAGACAATAAATTCACATGACAATCAAATACTTGACAGGCACATTAGAGTAGGTTAGAAAGGGGTGAGTGACATAAGAATAACCTTTGGTATTTTGCAAGACAAGTGCTATTACACTTATAATGCATTTCACTTACTTATGAATTAGTTTGTTTGTTTGTTTATTTATTTATCTTAAGTTGATTGGTGAGCTATTAACTGAAGCCAATTCTTAAAGACCTCTCGACTGTTAGATTTTATTTGATCAAAATATTTGCATAATAACATTGGGAAGGGTTTTTTTTTTTTAGAGTTGTCCACCAAGTGGCTGGAATTATAACATACTAAGTGCAACACTGCCCCCTTGTGTTCACTCTTGGTAGTTGGACACTTCAATCAAATTATGATCAGGATCCCTGAAGTACAGGGAAGTAATTGGGCCCACTGCTCCTGTTCTCTCCACGGGCCCCTCTTCAATGGTCACTCCACAGGCCTGTAAACAAAGGAGTCAATCTGTTAATCTAAATGGTCAACAGTCCATACAAAGGCTTAGATCATTTCACTACGATAATGACAATTGCCCTAGGCTACTGACAAAACATTGTGCTGTTAAACTGAAGGCTGGTGGGTGTGAGGTCACTTGAAGGCTGAATATTTAAAATGGGTAGAGCTGCTCAAGCCTTGTTGACCTTTGTACATCTGATTTTTTTTTTCTTTTTTTTTTAAAGATACATTTGATGGCACTCTGAAATGTTGAATAAATCAATAAAAAACAGAATAAACATAGTGCATAATCATACATTAGGCTACATTAGTATAGCCTACATTCTAAATAAACCAGGGGTGTCCAAACAAAGTCACAGGATTCGCAGCCCTTTACTATCTTCCATGTGACCCGCTTTAAAAAACTTAATGTGGCCTATGGGTTTTAAACTATCAGGGTAAACTATCAGGGGTTGACAGGTTAAGCAGCCTGCTGTAGGCCTATCTACTGGTTGTCCTGAATTTCCTTAGACCTATTTCTGATGCTTATAGTCTGTAAATTGCTTTACCTGGAGGTGGGCAGCAACAGTGGTGATGGGAGTCTTTGTGATCAGACACAGATCAGCTGAACCTGGCATTGGACTCTTGGCTTTGGGCTCAAACTCTTTCCCAGACTGGTGCAGGTTGATTTTCTGCTGGCCAAATCCCAGGGCCTTCCTGTCTCCCTGGATAACAATTAAGATGGTGAACAAAATCATGGAAGTGAGGAAATGAAGCATGTTGTAACCTAAGCTTCTTGCTGCAGGTGCAGTGATATGAGAGCAGAGTGGCAGAGTGAAATTGTTATGAAAAGGTTTCCCCCTGGTGGACATTCACACTAAATGTTTTCCGGCAAGATTTTGAGCACAGACAGAAGGACTTTGGCATTACTTCTTGACCTTGATATAGTGTACAAGTGTATAACTTGATCTCCCTAACATAGAGAATGACCAAACAACTTACCTTAAAGGTAACAACCTCCATACCCAGAACTTTGGAGTAAAAATCTACTGTTTTGGGCAGACTGCGTACAGTCAGAACCAGATGATCCAGGTGGCTGATCCGAATAGGGCAGGAACTTTTGAAGCGGACTCCAGATGTTAGTCCATATAGCAGGGGCTTGGGCAGGAATAGAGATAATTAAATCAATTCTTTTTCTTTAACCATGCATCACCTATTCATTAGGTCTGCTGTCCGTCAAATGTTCACATGGATTAGCCTACTGTAGTATTTACGGTACAAGGAAATACGTTTAAACCTTTTTGTTTCAGCTTTTCCTTTTGCTACTAAACTAATCAGCGATGCATCAATAATTTAATATGTCTAGCATGGAACCTGAAGGCGATGTTGACAGACACTGCTGGACCGTGCACACACAAAATACTCGGAGATCTGACTCCGGACTTTCCATTGGTCATTAGGCTAGCCTACATTAAAGGTTTAGGTCATCAAAAAAGTCTTGTTAACATGATAATTACCTTGCTATAGGCTCCCTGACAATGGGACAAAACGCAGCTTAGCGTCCTGAAAGCCATCGTAGATGAAGGGTTGTTGAAACTTCCTCGTCGCGACCCACGGTTCCCTAATTTACCGTAATGACGGAAAACAGGCTACCAGGTTGTAAAAAAAATGAGAAATCGCTACCACCAGTTGGATCGAGGGTTTTCACCCTGAAAGTGCTTGAGGGCGTGTCAGTGAGCATCTCACTGCTGAACAATGTTGTGTGTTTTCAGTAACCCCTACTGTCCTTGGTAACATATAATGCACATGACTGAATAATAATGTTCAGGATAAAACATGCCAATAAATGATTTTTATTTAATACACAATTCACATTAGTTAAGTAACTTATCAGTAAGGTCAACTGATAAGACTTTGATAAGGGGGCTCAATATTTCAAAGGTGAAAATGGCCTAGTCATATCTTCATGCAGATGGTAACCCTCAGGCACTGCACAAACCAGCAAACAGCTGGAGGAGAAATAGCTGAATCTCACTCCTCTTAGGACCTACCTGTAAGTTTGGAATGACCGCATGCCACTGATTATTTGTAGAGAGCAAACAATACAGCATAGTGCTGACCAATCCATGCCTTCGTGTGTAAGACTGAAGTGTCAAGTATAAAAACGTAAAAAGGTACATAGCCAAGTTCACATATCGGAGTAACTTCTTTATTTACGTGTGAATATTCACAGTCTAACAATCATTCAAGAGACAGAAAAAAGTCTAGTATACCCCATCCCACCCATCTTGTTGTACCCATTGTCCCTCCCCTTTTCCTGTTTGTAAATATTGCACCAGTACAGCTTGAGTTAAGTGAAGCTGTAGCGTCTCTCAATCACCTTGAGTGCTTCTGCATCAGACTGGGGAGCAAATGCAAACAGTTCTATTGTAAAGAGGAAAGGCTGGCATCTTTGAATGCCAACTGCCACTGTGAGGGAGTGAGATTTTAGATGACAGAGGACCTGCATTTTCCCCTGTTCTATCAATGGCATTTTCTTCATCAGTATTGAGTCTTTTGTTGGAAAATAGTTTAAGTACTTTTTTAAACACTAAATTCTGTCTCCTTACATTTATTTTCTTTAGGTGGCAAGACATGGAATGATTTTAAAAAATGCTCCCAATTCCAAGAAGTCTTGCCTTCATGCCACCAAACAAACATTCAACCTTTTGGAGAGCCAAAAAAAAAAAAAAAGAAAGAAAGACAAAAAAAAAAAAAAAAAAAACATTGCTGTACAGCAATGATGAATTTCAGGGGTATATTAGATTGCATTTGGTCTCAAGTGTGAATACAACACCTTTGCACTCTCAAGTTACAGTTTACTTGGGAGGGAAGCAACATTACCCATTAGGTTAGTACTGTGACTGCACACCAAATTCTTACACTATTGTGTCACATAAGTAACTGGGTTTGCTTTCCCTCCAATGATATTTAACTTAAAAATCAAGGAACACACAAACACACTCTCGCTCTCTCTCACTGACACACACACACACACACACAAACACACATTTCCTTTTAACACAGTCTCTGGCTCTGTGGGTGAATGTCCTCAGCACCTTGTAACCGGCAGCTCGTCGAGGGATCGGGGTGTTTCACTAGTTGACCTGAACCATCAAGGAGTCGTTAACATGCGCACATGTGATCCTTTATTTTGTAGTTGTTGTTTTTGGAGAATTCCACTTCCCTATATTTTCACCACCATCCTCTCGGTAAACTACACCGACTTCACTTCAAACACTTCATCTACTGAACGATGCTTTCAGACTGACTAATGAATTATTCTGAGGTCTGGACACGTGTGTCGGCTCAGTAGTCGTCCCGTCCCACCCCCCCACACCCCCAACCCCCCTTTTCTCCCCCCCCATCGCCCACAGATGTATCTGCCTCTGCTGAAGACGGGAGAGGAAGCAGGCTGATTGCTTTCAAATCATAAGGAATGGCCTTGTGGGTAGCAAACATTACCCAGGCGTAGAGAAGCAGCAAGAGAGAGAGAGTTTACAGAAAGTAATAGTGTTAGTCTGAGACCGAGGAAGAGAAGAAGGAAGTAAGGAAGGAAGGAAGTCAGGAAGAGAAGGAGGGGGAGAAGGGGGTGCCAGGACGTGGGTTGGAGTGGCGAGTGAGGAGCAGAGGGGTGGCTCAGACCACACTCTCGCGGTTAGTGGTGGCGAGCACTGCGCGTCGGCAGATGGGGCAGGTGGAGTTCTCCGAGAGCCAGCGATCGATGCAGTGCACGTGGTACTCGTGCGAGCAGGGCAGCTTACGCAGCTTGTGGCCCTGAGCGTACTCGGTGATGCACACGCTGCACGTCTTGAGCGCGTCGCTCTCGCCGAAGTTGCGCGTCGACAGGTTGTCGATCTGCTCCTTGGTGAGGCCGCGCGGCTGCTCCTCGTCCTCGTCGTTGAGCAGGAAGAAGTGCGCCAGCCGCAGGAAGGGCAGCGAGCCCGTCTCCTCCAGACTAATGGGGGCTCGTCCGCGACCACGCCCGTCTGGGACGTCGCCGTCCTCCCCCTCCCGATCCCTCTCCTCGGCCTGAGAGCCACCAGCTTGAGCCTGAGATGCGGCGGCAGCAGCAGCGGCTACAGACGCGACGCCAGCTGCCGACGGCGCAGTGCCGTCAGGGACTGAGGCAGGCCCACTGGCCCGTGGCGAGTCGGATGAGTCCGAATCGGAGTCCATGAAGTAGCTCAGCTCGCCAAAGCCCGTCATGATGTGCCGGATCATGGATTGCAGGGCCACGGATGTGGCCTCGCCTAGACCCGCGTCAGAGATGCGGCGGATGGGGATGCGGATCGTGCTGACGTAGGTGCGAACGCCAGCACGCTCCGACCGGGAGAATGTCCGACGGAAGCCGCCTTGCTCCGTCTCGTACATGAAGGTGTTGTTGCCGGCGGCGCCGCCGGTTCCACTGCCACTTCCTGTTCCGCTACTAGCTCCACTGCTACCGTTACTACTGCTGCCGCTCCCGCTGCTGCTACTGTTGCTAGCGGGCTGAGAGCGAGAGCGCGTGCGGCTAGCAATGCTGTCCCTTTGGCGGTACTCGCCAGGCCGGACCCTGCGCACCTGCAGGTCCAGCATGATAGTGGGGGGCCTGCGTCCAGCGCCAGCCTCCCCACCCGTCAGCTCCTCCTCCTGGGCAGGAGCCGGGGGGGCATCGGGGGCATTGGTGGTGAAGGCTGTGGGAGCCTGCGGTGGGTTATGGGTTTCCGTCGCCGTCTCCCCTCCCGACACATTCACATGACGGGAGGGGATGTGCTGGCGGGTGCGTGAGCTGCCCTCCATGTGGGGCAGAGGAGGGGGTGGTGGCAGAGGGGGCTCAGGTATGGGCGGCACGGTGGTCAGCCCATCCATACGGTCCAGGCTAAGTGGGGATCGGCTACGGGTGCAGGCGCGCGTGCGGCGCTGCTCGGGGCTCCGGCTGCGGGGGCGAACCACGCCCCTACGTGTCTGCGGTGGCTCAGCCGCCATGGCCGCCACCACAGCTGCCGCCTGCAAGGACGGGGAGGGGATGGGGATTGGGATGGGCATAGGGACAGGGAGAGGGACGGGTACTGGCACCGGCACCTGGGTGGGCTGGGGGCTGGCGGGCCGGGTCACGGGTGGCGAGATGTCCGGCTCCACAATCACCGCCAGCTCTTCCACGACGGGCTCCACTTCCAGCTCCATGGCTTCAGAAGGGGCTTCAGGCTCGGCTTCGGCTTCAGCTTCAGGCTCAGCGTCGGCTTCAGCCTCGGGCTCTGGCTCGGCCTCAGGTTCGGCCGCTGTGCTGGCGGGGCCTTCAGGTGCCGCTTGGCCTCCAGCCGCCTGTTCCACCGCCTCCGTCTGGGTCTGCTGCTCCGCCAAGTTGCGGTTGATGTTGATCTCCAGGCTGAAGCGGAAGTCGCCGCTGCTCGGGTTGGTGCGGCTCACCGCCCTCCAGGACTGGTTGCCACGGTGACCGCTGCGGGTGGTGTTGCCGGTGCGACGCACGGTGTTAAGCCAGTCGAGGAGAGTGTCGCCGTTGGAGGGATCCTCCGGGTTCTCGGGGGCGTCTCCTGGGACAGAACAAAGCAATGTAAACACCAATTTAGCTCACTTACAATTAGCGAATAAGACACAGCGGTTTAAGATCACATCAACTCTACACAAACATCCGTCATTATACACCCCTACACCCATTATACACCTATGAGGCTCTACCAGAAGCAGCATCTAAATCAGGAAAGGCACTGCAGTTTAACACCATGTAATGGTGTAAAGCTCTACAGGCCAGGCAGCCATGATCACAAAATATGTAACATAAGGATACTGCTGTAAATTTATTTAGAGAAATTAATTTAGTTAAATATTTCATCATTTATAAATTGAAAGTACACACACAGATCAAGACAATCACATCTGACAGATCGATTTTTTTTTTTTAACAGCACCTCATACTGTAGTATTTTACACACCCACTTCTATACTCTATACTTTATACATTACAATATACAACAATGCCTAGCAGCAGCTCTGCTCTCCAGTAGGCCTGCAACAATTGGTCAATTAATCAATTAGTCATCCAGTTTTGAATTAATAGACAATCAATTGCATTGCAGCATTAAAGGAATAGCAAGAATAACTGGTGCTTGTTAGTGACAGTAACTTAAATACATTTGCCACGTGTGCAAAACAAAGATATTTGAATACATTATTTTAATAATGAATTTCAGGAAACCCTGGTCTATGTTTGATCTATGATCATTTACTGATAGCAAAAATAACGATTTGATAGAGAAAATAGAGCAGCTTGAATTGACTATGATAGCAGTCGTTAGTTGCAGATGTACTCACCAGTGGCTTCTGGCCTACGTGGCCCGCTGCTACCATTGGAACTGGCACTGGGGCTGGCGCTGGGACTCGGACTGGTGCTGGCACCGCTGGCGTTGCCATTGGTCGCCCGCTGACCGTCATCCTTCACCTGCTGCAGACGGGCCAGCAGCTCCTCCTCCGTGATCTCACCTGTCCCGAAACAAAAAACACCCACTGAGCCTGGCTGCCAACTCATAACCCCAGTTTAAGACTGTACACATCCGTCAACGGATCCCATTGACTTTGTATGGAGCTATAGCGAAATGCATTGTGTCCGTCCGCCCCAGCAGCTCCGTTGCATCCGTCGAAAAGTTGAAAAACTGTCAACTTTTCAGGTAGAAACGGATTTGTCAACAAATCAAAACTGATTTGTCCCCCTCCCCGTCAGATGCACCCCTCCGTCATCTGTCAACGGACGAGTACAGTCTGAACTTAACGCAAGACACTGCGCTTCATGAGTTCACAAGTGTATGCAACAACATGGCTCAGCCATAAAGGTCTACTTGGTGTTTAGAGAGAACAAATGCATAGTGACTTAAATGCATTAAAAGCTTCCTAGAATGAAAAACAAAGGCATTGAAATCCACATTTGAAATGGTACCGCCATCACACACAGGGTAGTTCCAGAACACTGAGGGTAAGGAGAGAAATAAATAAGTCCAGACCTTCCATTGAGCAATGGTTTTATTGAGAGTATATTGTATGCCTTTCACTTTTTTTGCTGTAGGGGAAAACCCATGAATTCTTCGAGGTACAGATAAGACCAAATCAGTGCACCACTTTTATACAAAATCATATCCAAACGGAATAGTTGTAGATTCAACAGGGAATACTTTGCCCCAAACATTAAAGACTACAGCTTGTAAAGCTGAACCAAAAGGTAAAGAAAAAAAAAGAAACCGTCGCCATCAATTGAGTTTTAAACACCACTGCACTGCACTGACAACTGACATTACCGGTACTAAAAACCACTGCACTTACCAGGACAGGCCCTGTCCCACCATTTGCTTGTTGTCTCCTGTCAGGGTCCACGCTCCAAAATAACATTCATTCCTTCCTTCCCATTCATTCCACTGTACCAGGACAGGGGAGGGGGTGGGAGGGGGTTCTTCAGTGGGTCTTGGGCTTCACTTGTACATGTGCGTAGCATTCAAAGATCTCCCAGAGCCAGAGGTGGAAATGCCAAGAATCAGATCAGAGACTTTCTTTCTACTCATGTCATACTTTCCCTCAGTTTACCTGTGTGTACCTATATCACTTAAGATTGTACTGGAAGTGATAAAGACTGTCTTTTATATTATTTTTAACAGACCAATGAATGAAGGCTACTGCAATGTAGGTAAATGTAGGGGTAAAGAAATCTGAACAATTCCACCTCTGTTCAGGATTAGGTAAGAGAGCATTAATCTCAAATGTAAAGTCTACGTGACGCTAAATATTCATGAGGTTAAAGCTGTATTCGGCAACTCTTTTAAAGTAAAATTTCGTAGAATGGTCACGTTATTCTGGAAGTAGTAGGCCTACATGAAAAAGGCTATTTAGGGGAAAAACTGAATTCTCTAGCTCCATCTAAACCCTGTAATCGTGCTTGCAAAAATCCAGCGCTCCCTGTAGCTTTCCACCAATCAGATTCAGAGGGAGGGATAGCTGCCTGTCGATCACAGCTGTGAACAAGGCGCTGACAACGTGCTACAGTAATGAAGGGGTTTGAAAGCTGTTGAGGATAGTATAGAGACTGGGGGAGAGACTAGAGAGTTGTATGATTTAGATTTTTTTTTTTGCCCAAGTCTCGGAATTACGTAGACTTGCCGAATACAGCTTTAATAACCATGCTGCTAGCTTCAAGATCGGTTATATAATGCAGCACCGGCCGGAAACAACGCTCAACATTCTAATTCAATGTTTTTCCTTTCTTTCAAAATTTTCAACACTGCAGATTAAAATGGAAGTCATCCAAATGATGAAGAAATATAGATGGAATATTTAAATCAACCCTGGGATTGACTTCCAAGTCTTGAAGGAATCACCAGGGATTCTAAGCACTTATTGACTGCTTTGCCTTCATTCTGCAGACCAGCTCATCCCAACCGATCTCATTTGAGTTGGGTCATGGTGATTCTGAAGACCATGACTCAACCTTCATGTTCAGGCAAAATCCAAATTGTCAGTGACAAGAGTGTTTTACAACAACTGCTTTGGCAAAATGCTTCTGTAATAAACCCACTCCAGATGGTAGTAAAGTGAACTGAACTTAGCTGAACAAATTAAACATATTGTGCTTGAGTGGCACCAAGCCATTGAGATTATCCTCACACCGCAGAGTTTTCGAACAGTTTTGACCAAAGCATTAAGCAGACTTTGAGAGAAGGGATTACGTACATCTAAATGGATAATTTAATGAGGAACTTTTTTTTTTAATAATAATAATAATAATAATTAATCCTCTCAGGTTGCTTTTTGAACATGTCAAATTACTTTGCACCCATTTAGCACTCTTGTGGTAGACTACAGCACACAATAGAATGTCTTATTCTGCTTCCATTCCGTAATCCTGCTTAGCCTTTTAAATCTTACAACTCGGTTTTAACATCCCTGTCATAACACAGGAATTTCAACAATTGATACATTGCCCTTGGACTATTCTCAAAGAAATGTTGCTTGTATGATCTGACAATCAACATATTAATTTGTTTTCTTTTATTTCCAGTTTACCCACAACGTCTCAACTTTTACTGACATGGGTTTGTATTTACATGCATTAAAAAGAAAGAATAGGCTAGAATTAGCCTGATAAAACTCAACTTTTAGAATTCACATTTACATTTAGATTTAAACACCTTACTCTGCCTTAATCTGACTAAAATAGAAATGAACCAACCTTATCAACACATCACCATAATACAATTGAAAGTCAAAATATTTCATACATGCCACTCCAAAGACATGGCACTACTGAAGAACGCACAACAGAATGAACTTTACCTGAGCATTGTGAAAATTAAACTCGAAATTTACCCCAGACAGTTACAGAGGACTTGGGTTTTTACCTAAACTTCACCTTTCAGGCAGCCCAAATATTAATGCAGTGAGCATGAGAAAATGTGCTTCATAGAAAGAACTGGCAACAAACTCTTACCAGTTAAAGACGACTTCAAAATGCAAGCAAAGTTTCGTTCATTTCAAAAGTAAAAGTAGCCTTAATAAAACAGAGACTTACCGGGATTGCCCAAAAGATTATTGTCCCTCATTAATCGGTAGTCCTCTTCGCTGAGGTTGTTGACAAACTGATAGAAGGCCTCCTCCCTATCCAGGCGGGCCAGTTGACGTCTCCGTTGAGAATCCGACTGATCGCTGCCACCTTGGTCTGCATTGTCCGAACCCTCCATATTGTCGATCAAAGGATGTTTCACGACCAGCTGTGGAAGAGCAATATACCCGTAACACATAAATTGTAAGTTAGTAACAGGGCTTTCAATGCGAAATTATTACCCAGTTATGCCTAAACTCCTAAATGAATCAATCTACTACATGATGTTCACAGGGGTAGCTGATGATGTGAAGCTGAAAAACCATGAATGGACATGCCAGCCACCATAACGTTACATACATTGTAAATATATTTAACGTTAGAATCTACTAGGTTATGACAAAAGAAACATCTGGCCTCAGCTAGTTGGCTAAAGCTAAGCGAACTACAGATTGGCTAGCTAACTGCCAAGTCTTCGACATACGTGAGACGACCTCCATAATGTTAACGTTGGCAGTCATAACACACATGCAGCTCAATGCAAAGGAATGTAGTGATGAAATTGGTGGTCGTAGCCAACAGTTAGGTCATAAAAACATATATATTTTTTAAAGACACAACTAAACCTAGACGGATAGCAAGCAAGCAAACTGCGTCATTCGTCGACATACCGCTAACGTCCGTCATGTTCTATGGGAACCTGATAACCAGCAAACTGGGTTAGCTAATAAGCTAAAAAGCTATTTAACATTATGATACATTTCTATCGTGATATGCCATCTTTGCATTTTGTCTAAATTAAATCAGACATTATTTAAAAATAACAGGTGTGGATGGATATACAAAATACGTTGGCTTGCTGTCTGCTAAGAACGGCCTTGAAACCTTCAATATCAGCTAAAGTTGACATGGACTTGAGAAACGTTTGTCTCGACGTTAACGTAACTTACTGACGTTAACGTTAGGGAGAACAAAATGGCATCACAGGCCAAGTTAGCTTCTGAGCTACCTAGCCGTCAGCTAAACTTAAAAATAACCGCTAACGTTGCCACTATGGTTCGCCAACGCGAACTCAAAGTAAGCAGCTAATCCAATTAAATAAGACAGTCTGAACATGACGTTTCGATTCTAAGAACATCTAATACAATTTTTAGAACAGTGTTTTATAGGGCTACCAGAGTGAAATTATATCTGATCCCTTAGAAACTTTACCTGAAAGCTGTCAACATCATATTGCGGTTACCGATATAAACGTTAGCCGAGATTAGCCATCATTAGCACACCCAAAGGTTTGTTTATTTAATTTCAGAACACGTCTGAACTGACAACAGCCCAGAGCGATAGATTGAAACCTAACTTGCTATGTGAATTTACTTATAGATGCAATTTAGCACCGAAAATAACGAAACGTGCAGAATAGAGGAGTGTCACTAGGAAGGGAAAACAAGGATGTTTACCTACTTGACATTAAGCAAGGCGTCAGATAAGGTTAGCTAACCACTAACGTTACCTGGCCTACAGACAGCTAACGACAACTGGTCAAGTTTAAGATGAGTGTTTGATTCCCTAAAGATTAAGTAAGGCACGGACACCCCCCATCATATAAGTTAACATTACCCGATCACACACATTTTACTGGTGACTAACGTTAAACAGCAGTGCCCTTAACTGTTGTTGCTTACGCTACGGAAAGGTTAGCCATTTTATCATACCAGTTTGCTAATCGCGTTAACCTGCAGTTGGTTTCTAGCTAACGTTAATGTTACCTGAAACACAAAACATGTTGCCACGCATACCGATAGCATTTAACAAGCATTGAGATCGACATTACCAGATGTAATGGTGTGACTTGTCGTGATGTTTATTTTCCCCCTTTTGTCTTCGACAAATGTGTTTCGTTTCAAGGCTCCATTTTCTTCATTATTGTACAGTGGACTGAAACTGGAAGTGGTAACCGGAAGTGCGTCAATGGTAACTACAGTAAACAGTGGTCACAGAGCCCCCCTGTGTCCTGGGGTTTAATCAAACAGGGTTGGTCACTAGCAATGCTCTTCTTATAATCTGGTTCGACTGGTGCAGACCAGCTTTAGGGTCTCAGATATCAGTTGGCAGATTTTGTGTGTTTTGATGGGCAAGATATTTTCTTTCCTAAACTAAAATGCTTGATTAGGATGTTGACTGCTTCAGTTAACCATGCATCATTTTTACGAAGCAACTGTGCACCACAAACCCAAATTAATAAGCTATTTTGGAAACATTTGTGAATCCATTTCTTTTCTCAATTAAAGCCAAAGTAAATAAATCAATAATGGCTTTTGAGTGTATGCTGATGTGCTGGCCTTGGCCTATACATGGCAAGGCTATTTTATTATGCTTAGACTGGAGAATTTAGCCTAGGCCTACTTAACAGGCCTATTTGAGGTCAGTTTGTAATAATTTGCACAATTAATTTTACACAATTTTATTTCCCATTAATAATTTACATAACAGTGCGATAATATTTGGGTAGAACAACACCAACAATAGACTATAGGACTGTAAGGAATTAACCTCACTCATGTCAGATGCATCTGACGTGAGTGAGGTTAGTGAGGAGCCACTTCAACGATATTAACAAGTGACAAAAATCTGTTCAAGACATGGATGTGACACAATGCCCAACAGGTCAGACAGTGGCATTTCACACACATATTTCCCTTGAGAGAGACTACCAGGATTTAGCCATGGCAGCAGGTTGTGTTTGTGCTTGCACGTGTGTGTGTGTGTGTGTGTGTGTGTGTGTGTGTGTGTGTGTGTGTGTGTGTGTGAGAGAGAGAGAGAGAGAGAGAGAGAGAGAGAGAGAGAGAGAGAGAGAGAGAGGGTGGGGGGCTGCCCTGTCTATGTATCCTGCTACAGGAGGACAATGGCACAGGTGGCATGATCTGGTTTGTAACCCCTTGGTGCCACACTAGATGCCAAGTTGCAGGCCTTGCTGGAAGGCTTTCCAGGCAGCTGGAAAGAGATATGAGGGTAATGAAGCATGTTATTTCACTAAGGGAAAGATACGCACAGGGACCTTTCCTTGCCTGTAGCATGAAATCATAAAATAAATGTCATCTGAAATGCAAAGAGGGACAAAAATGACAAGGGGAGTCCTGGAGTAGCATTCAAAATCTCATTTTAATTTGTATATTTACTCCATAAACATTATTACAAAACTCAGCAAGTTACCAATATTACATTATCACCATACGGGCTTGATCACAAATATTTAAAACCTTTGCAACAGTTACAACAAAAACAAAATAATACTAGAATAATTTACATGAAAATCTATAAAACAGCAATAGATCACAAATTTAAGTCATTTTTCTCCATTTTTTGTTTGTTTGCTTATTTCCGTTTTTCACAGTAACACAACACACACTCTCACGACAAGATCAAAATCTTATTACAAAACTCCCGACAAAATGTAGCTTTTTTTGTATTCCGTAATTCACTTTTATATTTTGGTTTTTAAAACCAGGAATTTGTCATTGTACATCCTTTTTACAGCCTGTCAAGGCCCAAAAAAGGTTACTTTCACACACTCCCACGCACACTCACACACACAAACAAACAAACAAACACACACACACACACATGCACGCATGTGCATACGCACACACACACACACACACACACACACACACACACACACACACACACACACACACAAATACTTCACAGCACTTTCTAAGAAAAATAGACACTTACAAAATATGTTACAAATTGGCACACAGAAAAATATACAATATTTTGTAATGTCAAGAGCTCTTTAAGAATCCCTCTGTTAACAACTCTAGACAATATTTATAAAGCTCAATATTCTTTTCAAAAAAAAAAATGCAAAAGTAATTCCAATCAATGTCAAATAATCATGGCATGAATACATCAAACATAACAATATCATATACATTCATGAGGAGGGTGGTATTTTTTCTCTCTTCTGTAATTCTTATTTTGTTTTCTCTGTGAGGGGGGGAAGGGTTCAGTTTGCTTTCTTAGCACCATTTAGAAGAGGCAGCTTAACAGTGGCACGTAGTACAAAAAACTCGTAAAAGTACATTCAATCGACCATAGGCAGAGAGATGAGAGAAGGCAGACAATTGGACCAAGAGGCCCAGTGTGTAGGTTCCTTTTTTCTACGTCCTCTCCTGATTTCAGACACAGCCCAATAAAGAGAGAGAGGGAGAGCACAGAGGGACACAGAGATAGATCTACGGCTCACAAGCCAAGCCAAAGTACACAAGGCTGGGCAACAACTCTTCCGGAAATGTCCATCCCAGCTTACCTCTGCCTCTTTGCTCTTTGATTTTCTTCTTTCTTTATTTTTTTTCCAGATCCAGCTCTCTTTGGCCAGCACCCAAGGCCATCCGTGAAATGAGACAAAGGTGAAAGAAAACCAATGAATGTTTGTGTGTGTGTGAAAGAGAGAGAGAGAGAGAGAAAGAGAGAGAGAGAGAGAGAGAGAGAGAGAGAGAGATGTAGCTGGTATTACAAGATGCTGCCAGTCCAGATAGAGACAGAGGTGTGTTCATGGACAGAACGTAACAGAACAAAGGCCTGAGAATTTAGCATGCTATTCAGTGAGCGATAGGCAAAAACAAGTGATACAATTTACAGCAAAACACACACCCCAAATACAGCGAAAAAACCCAAAGCCATTTTGAACTTCATGCATCTTTTTTGCTTTTTTTCCATTCAATCAGCTGAGGAAACTGAACAACTTCAAAAAAACATGCATTAATGAGCAAGCAAAATTTAAAAAACTCGATTGCAGTTTCTGATAGAACATTTGATCAATCATCAAAATGATTATAGGTTGTAAATGCATTCAAATATCCTGTGGTTTGGCACAGTTCACGGGTGCACAAAGCAATCAACATAGTTTAACTGAACGCAAGAAATGTCAATGTTATCAACACAGTTACACTCAGTCTGTCCTCATGGCATCTAGTGAGTCTAATTTTCATGCTGAGCTTCAAGGGCTCACCCTGTTAACAGCACATTAAAAAAAAAAAATCTTAAAAGATGATTTAGATTAAAGGCAACCTAGGGCAGAATAATCTGCTGACACAGGCTTGAGTAAGTACTGTTTTCATTCAGTTATGCTAGATTATACATAAATACCAATGAAGTGGCGAAGAAAAAATGAATGAGTACGATAAATGAGTTAGGTCTCTGGGTCTTTTGTCAAGCCAAGTACGACAGGTGTGTTGCAAATTACTGCAGAGACCGCTATTAACACAAATAACCTGGTGAGGAATGAGCTGAAGCCAGGGATGTAATTTTACCTTGTTTCCATATCAGTATATATCCAGGCTGACACTGCTGGGAACGAATCCATTTTAGTGACAGATGTTTGGAGATCTCTACTGAGAAGCGATAGTTCATTGTCAGTGGTGCCATGGCTTCACCATTTATTCAGGTGATGTGCCTTCTCTGCCTTGGCAAGACAACAGGTACAAGCTCCCAGCTATTCCCCTTTGAAGGCCCCTCGTTTCGGTTGAGTCTTCTTCCCATTTCCTTTTCACAAAGCATAGTGATGCTGAGGTAAAATTAAATTTGGCAAACAGAGCGGAGACAAACGTCCAGAGGGCTTTGTGGTTTTGGTTGAGTGGCGTGTACCACTGTCAGCTGCAGGTGCACTTCTACAGTCGGGGTCCAAATACTCCAAATCAAAAGAAACAACAACAAAAAAAAGGACAAAACTCTGGAATGTCATCTCTCCGAAAGGTATACTAAGACAATATAAGTTCTTTTTTTCCTTCATTTTGACACAAAGTAGAGATATGAAAAACCTATGTTCATATTGGTCATTAGAAATGTTTACACAGCAAGTTTACATTTGGCACATTAACCTTTAGTCAGTATTTTTTTTTCCTTATATGCAAATAGTGCGTTTCTGTACATTGACACTTACAACAAAAAAAAAATAAGACTTAAAATTAAAGAAATGACTGAATATATTTTTAAGACACCAGTTTTTCCAAAAGAAAACAAACAAACAAACAAACAGGTAAAAGCATATAAAGTTATAATACCAAACACAAAGAAATTAATCATTCCAACTGTTTTAAAGATTAGAACAAAATGTCTATCTGATATGTAATCAATATGGATTATGGTCCCGTTATGCATTTCTTTTTTATGGCGCCTTGGTCTCACAGAAGCAGACGTCACCCTCAGCACAGGAAGTGGAACCTTCCCAACGTGCTTGAGCCAGGCAGTATGACGGAGACGGCAAGAAGGAGACATCCATTTTCTGCATACAAAAACAAATGTTGAGCGGACATTTCACTTAGGAGTCTGTTGCTTGTTTGTTTTTTGTTTTGTTTTTTTTTTCAAATAGCTACATGTTTCAAGATAGGAAGATACTGTTGTTACGTTATTGAGGGCAGCAGCAGGTTTTGCTCATTAAAAAAAAAGAAAAGAAAAAGAAAAACATTTTCCAGGAAAAAAAAGAGGCTTTGTTTTTCATGGGGTGATTTTTTCCCTCCAGACTAACAATAATAAATCAGCAAAGGCAGGAAAAACAGCAAAAGCAAGAAGAAAATGCAGCCATGGTAAAATTTTAAATCTCAATCATCAAGCTTCACAAGCACACAATAGGTAGTTTGCAAGTACAAATAAGTTTGTCATGCAAGATATGAGTCCTCTTCAGGGGGCAAAAAAAAAAAAAAAAAAAAGGAATTAGGAGGGAAAGATTGTGGGTACTGTAGTTTTCCATGCAACTCTGCTAGTGAGTCTGTGCAGGTACGTCTGGGTTCGGGGAGGAGAAGGTTTGAGCAAAAAGCAGGGAGGGCAGGGTGAGCATCAGCAGCTACGTAATTACAAAATATTACCTCAGCTTTTCAAAAGAGGCCATCAGTGCTATGTCCTTACTGGGCTCTCGTTCGGCTCGCTTTCCCTTTATGTTTTCAATGCGGGGAAACTTTGCGCTTGTTTTGTGACGGTACATCTTTTTGTGCGCGGGCCCATTGATGCCGGGTATGCAGAGGTTGGGCTTATCGAACATGTTGCAGCCCAGGGCCAGCTGTGGGAAGAAGGGGTTAAATTTGGCCTGGGCTTTAGCCCCTTTTGCCCCAGCCTTTCGGCCCTTGCCACTGCCCGCCCCAGCGGCTCCCTTCTTCTTAAGGTCAGGGGTCGTGCCGGCTAGGATCTTGAGGGTTTTTAGCTTGAGGCTGTTGGCATCTGGGGCGAGACACACATTGGATGCAGGCCCCCACAGAGGTTCGATGGAGGCCATCATGAAGCGCTGGACCTCTGCCATGCCAGACACAATGTTAGACAGGATGTTGGATGGCTCCTCAAACTCACGCTGGTCGTCCACGGCGTTGGCATTCCCGTTTCCGTCTGGCCAGCTCACGCCAGGCCATTCCCCGGCCGCCTGATTTGACGTGCCTGCCTTCCCTTTCTCTGCCTTCTCCTCCAGGTGGGCTTTGAGCTTTTTGGATGACCGTGAGTTCTGACGTGGCACTTTGACCTTGTCAGCCTTGGCAGCTTTTGGGGCCCGGACTTTTTTAGCCCCCTCTCCTGCTGCTTGCTTGCCCCCGTTTCTCTTCTTTGACTTTGTGGCTTTCACAGCCCCGCAGCCCACCGCCTCGGCAGCCTGCGCATCGAGATCAGCCGCGCCCGTGTCTTTGTCGTCGAGCATGATTCCGCCAGCAGCTCCGTTAGTGTTGTTGAAAATGTGCATCTGAAACTGATGGTTGTCGCCTGTGTATGCAGCTGTTGTCACGTGATCCGTTTGCTCCATCATGTTGCAGTTCCACGTCATGTCGTCGCCAACATCCTGGTATTCAAGAGCTTTGCCACTGATGATTTTCATTTCTCTGCCCTTCACCTGGGGAGACAGGTTGGGCGTTTCGGGCGGCGAGAGCTCGGACAGGGACGTGTGGCGGAACTTGTCCGGCGTGAAGTTGGAGATGTCCAGCAGGTCGGTGGACTCCCGCAGGGGGGTGATTGCCTCCACGCTCTGCTGGATCACCACCTTAGGGCTACAGTGGGCCAGGAAGGTCTCGCCTGACGCGTCTTCTTCTCCACCACCCCCATTGCCACCACCGCCATTGCCACCACCTCCTGCGCCACCGTTACCAGCCACCTCCTGCTCACACGACTTCATGCTCATGTTACTGTAGTTGCTGGAGGCCACCGATAGGGAGCCCATGGAGTCAAAGCTGGTGAGCCGTCCATGGTCTGTGTTCAGCGTCCCCCGCTGAAACTGCAGTTGCCCGTCCACGCAGGGCACCTGGCAGGCCTGGAAGTCGCCATCCGCAGGTGGCATCGGCTGCTCGGGTAGATAGTTCTTCTCATACAGTACTCTGTCACCTTCCATGCTCACCTGGCTATAGCCAGTCACGACGGCGGCGGACATGTCCTCTGCTGACACAGGCACAGGCAGGGTCTTGGGAAAGCCGTTGGGCAAGACGGGCGTTTCGGGGATGTCTGATGCAAACTGTTGGTTGTGGCACAGCTGGGAGGGCCAAATCTGGCTGAAACTGCTGCTGCAGTTCTGGGGCGACTGCTGTAGCTCGGACTCGGAGGGTGGCGAGAGGACGCAGCTCTGCGCCAGCTGAAGAGAGGCAAACTGCTTGTCCTCCACCGACAGGCCCAACACTGCTGGGTACTGCTGCTGTGCCTGTTGGGGGAAATATGTGATGCTGGCACTGCCGGAGGAGTCGGTGCCGTCGAGGAGCGTCTGGAGGTAACCCCCGGGGATGACGGGGACACTACCATCACCCACTGCCTCAGCGGGGGTAGTGGGTTTGTCACTGGCTGTGGGGGCAGGGGTGCAGAGGTCAGAGGAGGTGAAAGTGAAAGTGTCACCTGCGTCCACCGAGTGGCTCTCCATAAGTCTGCTTGGGGCCTGTGCAGAAGCCAGCTCTGCCCCCTCCATGCCTGTAGAGGAGTCTGTGGCATGCTGCTGCTGCTGTTGCTGCTGGGGCGGAGGAGGAGGGGGAGGAAGAGGAGGAGGAGGAAGAGGAGTGGAGCTCGTCACGCTCCCCTCATCCCCTTCGCCCGCGCGCTGCAGTTTCCTGCTCCGCAACCTGGCCTCGCTTTTGAATTTGCGGAAACGCACGATTTTGTTGCCAATCCCCCTCTCCTCTCGCTGCCGCTGAGATCGGCTCTTCGGCGTGGCGGAGTGTGTGATGTCGAGGCCCGGTGCCGAAAGCGGTAATGGGCTTCCTACCGGCACGCCGCGGTCTTTAGTGCCACCGCCTTCCTCACTCGTGGAGGCTGAAGAACCCTGCCTCGTGGGAGATTGCTCCACAGTTTGAATCCTCTGAATCCTAAATCTGTTTGCAAACTTGTATTTCCTCTTTGGAGGACTGGAACTAAAGGGTCGGTGGCGGCCGTTTGGATGGAAATTGGGTTTATCTCGTAGAGCCAGCTTAAGCTGCTCCTCTCTCTCCCTCTGTTGCTCCTGCCAGAACTGCTTCATTGGAGCCAGCTTTTCATATTTGCTCATTGCTTCTGTGTCTAAGCTCACAGTCGTGGCTGTTGGATCAATTTTGAACAGCTTAACAGACATGTGCTTCTCCCCCTTAAACCTGTTGATAATGATGTACTTGATTATGACCGGCGGCTCTTTGCGGGACGACTTCCGTCGCTTTTTGGGGCACCAGTCATCATCTCGTTCTTCTTTTTGGCCCGGTGCCTGGTTTTCACGCTTCTCAGCATTCCGCTCGCTCTCGATGGAGTCCACGTCATACAGGTAGTCGTCGCTGTATCGCACTTTTCTTTTGGCCCTCAGCCCGTAGTTCAGGTGGTTGGATGATCCACCGCCCTTCTTTCCCAGCTGCCGCTTGGGTTTTCCATCTGGGAACGCTTCCACCGAGGAGCCGGTGCAGGAGCTGTCGTCGCTGTAATCCCCCGAATCCTCAGCCGAGTCACTGGAGTCCACAAAGTAATCCATCTTGGGGCTGTAGTCCGGGGAGCAGCCTTCTCCGGGGCTAGTGCATCTCTCAGTTTTACCCTCACCCTCCTCCGACAAACAAAGGTCTTCCTCCTCCTCTTCCTCCTCCTCCTCCTCTTCCTCCTCCTCTCCAGGCCTCTGAGGGAGCTCCTTCGCCCCCCTCCTCCCCGTACCCTCCTCTTTCTTGGGGCAGTTGACAAGGACACTGGGGAAAAAGTTGAACTGTGTTTCCTCCTGGAGCACATTGGTTTTCTCCCGCATGTTGTCTTGAAAGGACTCATAGCGGATCTTGAGGGAGCACACGTCGCTGCTGAGTGTGGAGTCGTCGTCGTCGTCATCGAACATGTAGTTGTCGACATCCTCTTCTGAGAAGAGGTTAACGGACAGCTCGTTTTTCGAACAGAGGTCCAGCAGCTCCATCTTGCTCTCGCTGATGAAGGACTCGATGTAGCCCCAGTCCTGGGTCGTGTTGGCCAAGAGAACCTCCTCCCCATTGCACTTGTCGAGGAGCAGGCCGTCGTACAGGTTTTTAGTCGCCTGGTCGTCCGTATCGCTGTCTGTCGTCCTGTCGCCGGCCTTTTTGTCGACAGGCACAGGCTTGGGCAGCGGGAAACTCAACAGCTGGTCAGAGAGGAGCTGTTCCCCGTAGCCGCCTGTCTCTCCGCTGGCCATGCACTGCATGCCGATGTCCACTATGGGGCAGGCGTCGAACTCGCTCCGACAGGCCTCCGCCATCTTGAGACTGACCCCGGGCTCAGAGGGGTCCGAGGGGTTGGTGACGTCCTTCGTCTCGATGAAGCAGCCCAGGCAGGAACGGCCCTGGGGAAGCAGGCAGTCTTCCCCCAGGACAGAGAGAGTAGCTGTAGGCTCCATGGCTCCAGGGGAGGCTGGTGGTGGACGTGGTTGTAAGGGGACAGGGGTGGGTGTGGGTGTGGGTAGAGGGGGTGAGGGGGCTGGATGGGGTGGGGCGTAGGGGCTTGGCAGACGTCCTCTGGGAGGCACACCAGGGGATCACCACAGCCTTGAAGACGCAAAGACTAGCGGCGGGCGAGAGGGCATGGGCCAGGGCAGCATGGGCCGGGCTCACTGGTGATGTGATGTAGCTTTGGGCAGAGTGTCTGGGGTGCTCTGTAGCCGTCTGCGTCCAGTCGGTTGGTTGGTCAGTTGGTGGGGCAGTGGGGCGCCGTGCTCAGAGGGATAACCCAGGGGGGTGGGAGGAAAGCAGCATCTGCAGCTGTGGCGTTATGTGATGACGGTGACTTCAGCCTCCCGGGAGTTTTCGACTGCTGTCCTGCTCACGATGAGATCCTGCACAGAGAACAACAAAAAAACACACACACACACACTACGTCAGAAGGGTACAGATGCACCAACCCACCAACTAACCCACCCCTTTCCCTACCCCCCACTTACAAAAACCAACCAACCAATAAACCAAACCATCCCCCCTTTTTAATGATTATTGAAAGTCATTTCAACGAAGCATTTACCAACCACCCCCCCCCCTTCCCCCACACACACACACACACACACACACACACACACACACACACACACCGTCCTTATAAATTATCTATACACCCTACAACTGTGCAAATAATGGCTCTTCCCTTTGGATTTCCACGCCCGCTTCCTTTCTCTTCCTGGCTAATATTGACTAATTATTTAATGTTGTCAGCTGTGGGTGCAGGAGAGGAGAGGAGAGGAGAGGAGAGGAGAGGAGAGGAGAGGAGAGGGGG
>JAODXP020000030.1:10604775-10617275 GCA_027497455.2 Sardinella longiceps
CAATATTAGAAGAGTCGCCCGGCTGACTACAGCTATATATTCCCCGTGACATTTTTAAATGCCCTTCCTCTTGCTAACTCTCTCTTTCTCTTTCTCTCTCTCTCTCTCTCTCTCTCTTTGGCTCCCTCCCCCTGCATCTTTCCCTCAATTTTCCACTCTCTCTCTCTCTCTCTCTCTCTCTCTCTCTCTCTCTCTCTCTCTCTCTCTCTCTCTCTCTCTCTCCTCCTTCATTTTCTCTCTCCCTCTCCACTAGTGGGTGTGGAGGCCAGGGCTTTCTCAGGAGAGAGGAGAGCTGCTTACTCCAGGCATCGGCACAAGCTCACTCCTTAATGGGCTATGGCATTTGTGAATGGTGGAGAAATATCAATTTATCTGTGAGAGTCCAGCACTGATAGATGATTCATATCGGGCAAGGCAGATGTAGGGAGGGTGGATTGGGGGGTAGTGGTGGGGTGTGCGCCTGCTGGGCTGTGAGTTCCTTCCTATTTCTGATGACAAGAGACATTTTTTCATTGGCCACGGTGCACAAGCTGTTTCATGCTCCGACACTAAGCAGAAGGGCTGACAGGCAGGAGGGGGGGACCCCACCTCCGCCAAAGCAGGAAGTCAGGCTGCATTCATTGAGGGGGGACTAAACCCCTACAGGCAAAAATAAAACAGAGAGAATAGAGAGGAAAAACTGATGGTTGGTGTCTATAGAAGAATAAGGCTTTGTTTTCCCCGGCCATGTTGGGCCAGCCTTGTTTATTATTATCATTATTATTTTCCTCGCTCTTAGTTCCACAGTGAAGCTTGTTGGCAAACTTCCAGACTTGTGACAAGCACCTCTGACCACCAGAGCAGACTCCTGGAGGCAGCACCATCTTCACCACCACCACCACCACCATAGTTAACAGCTAAGCCAGTGCCAGCTCCACAGGCCACAGGCTAACTATGCTGTGGATGCCAGCCAAAGCAGGTTGGATTCACTCGCTCAGAATAACAAAAGCGATGGAGGTCTCCTGACATCTACAGTACAGAGAGTATTCCTTCAAAGGAACTCCATAAACTACAAAGAGCATCTCTTGATAAAAGCTACTTCATGTCCATGGCTATGAATTATGACAATCTAGGCTCTATGAAATTACATAACAAATTCAGGGGGACTGCACATAGGAGGGATAATGTATAGAATAAATTGTATGAGTTGAAATGGCTTCATGTGGCAAACAGCAAAGCAAGTGAGTGCAGCACAAATTGAAACTTGATGAGACCACAACATAAGGTGGCAATCAGCAATGTGCTAACCTTCAATTTACGTCTGGACAAAATATTTATAAGCATTTTGCAGTGGCTAAGCTAAGTTCAATTGTGGATTTGTCCGTCCATGGGAATGGATTTGTAACATCCTCAGATTGAAAACAGTATTTGTCATGCAATGAAATGCAAGTGTTGATTACCGAGGCATCCTCACAAGCAAATGCTTTCAAGGAACTTTATTATTACGACGACTGAAGCAGCAGAGCGTTGCTTCAACATTTATCCATAAGCGAGAACACATATATGGAAACTATATATACTATAAGGTTTTTTTATTGTAGATGTATGAATGGAGGAGGAATGTACAGTACGCCGAACCCAAGGCCATCTCGACAGGCAGGAGGTAATTCCTATCTTTAGAAATTCTTCACAGAAACACAACCACGAAACTGAATCCTCAAACAGCAGTGAGTAGAGAGGAGGGTTGTGTCGAACAGCCAGAGACTGATTGGCTGATGTAGTTTTCTAGAATAATCCAGTTATTAGCGTCATTATAATTAGCACTACTACTAGACCTGGTCATGTGTTACTGTAATTGTGGTACATTAACTACTGCCATTAATCATTTAGTTCCATTAAAACTGTACTACACTGTCTGTGTCAGCTTTTACAGGGTTACACTTCACTTAAAAAGTAAATTTCCTTACAATATTCGCTCTGTAAAAAGCCTTAGCTTTGGTAAAATAGGTCTGTGTGTAATGGTCTGCCACAATTTTGCAAGTCCTTCTTAGTTCTCTGAACAAAATTGGCATTATTGCCTGATTTCTTTTCCATTAAAAGTGTGTATTAGGCTGAGATGTGTGTGTTCCCCAGATGTGGGAGCACTGGATGGTGTGGGGTAAGTGCTTGTGCAGTAAGTGCTTGTAGCTAGCACTAGCATGGGGGCAGGCTCCAATCAGCACATACAGTATATGCCCTACTGCCAGCAGTATGGCCCCAGCTAGTATTGCTGCTGTTCATTCCACCAGACAGGCCACATACCTGACACAGCTAATCAATCGCTCTGTGTGTGTGTGTGTGTGTGTGTGTGTGTGTGTGTGTGTGTGTGTGTGTGTGTGTGTGTGTGTGACAGAGAGAGATAGACAGAGAGAGAAAGTGAGTGAGAGTGTGTAATAAAGCAAGAGAGAAAGTGTGCGTGTCTGTGTTTATATGTGTGTGTGTGTGTGTGTGTGTGTGTGTGTGTGAGAGAGAGAGAGAGAGAGAGAGAGAGAGAGAGACAGAAAGAGAAAGAGAGGGAGAGGGAGATAGAGAGAAAGAAAACAAGAGCAGACAGTGTTGTTGAGCGTGAGGCTGGAGAGTCAGGTGTGTGCTCTGGCCTGGCTGAAATGAGACCCCTCAGGCAGAAGCAGAAGCAGCTTATTGTGGGAGAGAGAGAGAGAGAGAGAGAGAGAGAGAGAGAGAGAGAGAGAGACAGAGAGAGAGAGGGGGGCCTCCTGCTGCCCCCTGTCACAACATAACCAGGATATTATGTGCTTGTCAGACGCAAGCAGATATTTCAGGTGAGACGTCTCCCCCTTCCCCTTCCCCTTCCCCTTCCCCTTGGCCGCGCCAGCCTCTTCGCTTTTCAGTAATGGAGGGGAGGCAAATCCTCTCACCCCTGTCCCGCTGTCTCTGCCCTCGTGGCGACATCCCATTCGCATGCACTTAAAGCGGCCTGACCCCTGCCGAAGCCGAGATAAACGACTTTGCCACCACCGCGTGAAGCGATGACTTCACTGTGCTGTGGCGTTGGCCGCCGAGGAGAGTGCTTCCCAGCAGCAAGTGCTGAGGAAGGCACTAATCAGCCTGGCTGTGCACAAGTAGGGGGGGTGGGGTTGGTGGGGTGGGGGGTGGGTTGGGTCAGGTGATCAGGAAAGGAGGCGACTCCACGAGATTGTTCCCATTTTTTTTTTTTTTGTTTTTTTTTTTTTCATTTTTTGAAAAATAAAAAATTAAAAAACAAATCATGACAGGAGAGTCTCTTATCAATCTCTACTTCTGTTTTCTCTGTCTAACAATCTCTCTCACCTTTTCCTTTTTTCTCTCGACCATTGCTCTAGACCATCTCTTTCGTGTTTTTGTCTCTCATCTGTAACGTAAAAAAAAAAGAAAAACAAACCGAAACAAAATAAACACAGATGAAGAGATGGATCACTCACCCCCGAAGAATGGACTGTGGTTGTATAGCGACTGCGGCGACGGTGACGGCAGAGACAGAAGCAGCAGTAGGCTACTAACCTGATGCCATCTGGCAAACGACGCCCGTGTTTGTAACTTCACAGGCACGAAAGACTCGTGCGGTGTCTTACTATCTGTCGCAGTCACATTGCAGCGCACTGAACCACTGAAAACATGACAACGTCATCAGAAAAAGACCCCACTCTGTGTGTGTGTGTGTGTGTGTGTGTGTGTGTGTGTGTGTGTGTGTGTGTGTAAGTATGTGTGTGCTTGAGAGAGAGCGGGAGTGTGCGTGAATGTGTGTGTGGTACTGTGTGATAAACTTCAGAAGTAGCTGGCTGTAAGTGCATATAAGGAATCACAGTCGCGATTGTCATGGTAACGGGATGAAACAATCTCCTATTTTCAGCTCCAGTTAAATTCTGCATTATTGTCATTAACCCTTGGAAACATCACAGACACGTCTACATTTCAACAGTGTTATCCTAACTGGCACGGCGCATATCAACACCATCTTTATTCTCTGGTGCACATGTGTGTGTGTGTGTGTGTGTGTGTGTGTGTGTGTGTGTGTGTGTGTGTGTACATTAGAGAAAACAAATAGTAGTCAGCCAGGCCTAGATCTGTATACAAATCCCATACTGTGCTCTTTCAAATCATGTTCAATGCAACAGATCACACAATCAATCTATGGCACCACCCTCACACTTTTTCAGTGAAGTGGGCCTCGCCTGATCTGCCCCTTAAGAAACAAAACACTTCCAATAAAGTTACCCCTGGTGTTTCACATACAATGATCCCAATCATCAACTCCCAACAAAGCCATTCTTTATACCTGCTGCTAATCACTACACATAATCTGTATGCATGCAGTACAATAAATGTATGTATGTGTATGTATGTTTGACTTTGTGTATAAATTACCTGGCTTTAAACAAACATGGTTGCTTGGTGGAGTTGACACACAATTGGTCCTGCCTCAAGTATGGACGTTGTGCAAAAGCCAACTTAAAACAAATAAAATTTGCTACATCAGTGTAAATATCTCTGGATCAACCGAACGCTACAATGCTGAATGTATAGCGATGGCTTTAATTCATACTCTTATCTTTTTTCTTTGCCTGAATTGGCATTTTTCCCATCGTTTGAAATGGGGGCCCTATATCTAACAAATTGAAAATGGAATATCTGGAGCTCCGGTTCTCCACAGCATGTGGCATCATTATCTTTGATGGCTCCAACAGCTGCTGAGATCCTACAGGCGATGCGTTCCCAAAGCAGGGGACTGGAGCAGGTAGGTAGGCACATTCATTACCATCATTTGACTGAAAAATGTTACTAGCCTACTAAGCCAAATTGCTAATTGTTAAAACAAATGGCTGTGCCAAGAGAACAGGCACAGACACTCCTATGGAGCAGCTACAGTATATGATAAAACTGTCCAACCCCCATCAACACTCCACCGGTGTAGACATTGGAGGCGCTGGACTCCATTAAAGAATAGCCTTTATAAACACACTCACAAAGAAATCAAAGTACAGAGCCTCCAGGATCAATTACCACTTATAGGCTACTGTAGCACCTGTGCAACGTGCTGCACACAAAACACACACAGTACACACACACGTACAGTACACACTATCAAATGTACAATGTATGGAAATATCAAATGTAAATGTACACATAGACAGAAAGACAGATTGACTGACAGAAAGACAAACACACACACACACACATGCACACACACACACACACACACACACACACACACACACACACACGTAGACATGTACAGTACACACACACACACACACAAGTACGTAAACACACACAAACAAATACGCACACACACACGTATGCAAACATACACATACAAATACACATACGCATACACTCACACACATGCCCACAGACACACACACACACACACATATATACAGAGAGACAGTCTGCAGCTGCTGGGCACTAGAGCAGAGCAGTCAGCCACACATGGGATTAAATGGCAGTTGAAGGATGTTGATAGCACACAACAGCCTCCCTCCGGTCAGCAGACTCAGTACCACAGCAGGGAAATAAAACTCACACACACACACACACACACACACACACACACACACACACACACTGTATCACATACACACAGCCCACGCATATGCACAGAGACACAAAACACACATTCACGACAGTGACACTGTTCTTATCATCTCTCTGTCAGAAAGACCAATGGTTTTGGTTTGGTGAAACTGACACTATCATATATCTGTCAGTGGTATAGGGCTACTCAGTGTTAGCTGGTCTACTTACAACCTCAGTAGTCTGTAGCTCTAGCCAATGGCACAGGATTCCTCCTGGCATTCATAAAACACGTCCACATATCGCTACACATTTATGAATACTTCCAAATCTCTCTCTCTCTCTCTCTCTCTCTCTCTCTCTCTCTCTCTCTCTCTCTCTCTCTCTCTCTCTCTCTCTCTCTCTCTCTCTCTCTCTCTCTCTCTCTCTCTCTCTCTCATGCATATTCCAGCTGGCAGTCCTCGACAGAGGTTTTATTTTCTTGGGTAAATCTGAGGCAATCTTGGTTATAGAGTTGCTTGTTCACCACACAGATTAAATTAGATTGGAGGAACAGTCTTGCTACAGTAACATGGGTGGCATTACTAAGAGTATAAACAGAACACTTAGTTTTTGCACCACCTACGGAATGCTATGTCACTGCATTCCATGCTCCCAGCTACTCTGTGCTGGATGATGAGCACTAGAACTTGCCAAGGTGATGCCAACTTAGGTGGGACGGCTGGTATCTGAGCGTGTATCAAACCACAGATAGACCTAATGTTGTTTTTGTTGTTGATTTCTGCACACATACTGTATACACACAACTTCCCCATAGAATACACATTCTGGTCAATAATACATGAACATGCTAGCCGACAAGAATCCAATTCCTTTTGTTATGTTTCACTGCATTGCACTGTCTCTCGAAACACTCAAATGGACCCTGCTCCAAGTGTGAAACATTCTCTTTGCATGTAATCCACTGCAGAGTTTCTCTCTCTTTCTCTCTCTCTCTTTCTTTCTCTCTCTCTGTCTGCCTCTCTCTCTCTCTCTCTCTCTCTCTCTCTTTCTCTCTCTCTTTCTCCTCTCTCTCTCTCTCTCTCTCTCTCTCTCTCTCTCTCTCTCTCTCTCTCTCTCTCTCTCTCTCTGGGAACAAACAGGCAAATGCACAAACACTGGGGCACTCTGCAGTCCTCGGGCACTGCTGCCCTCTCTGCCCGCTGCAGAGAATAATAAGGCCCTTATCGCAGCAATGGTCCAGCTCAAGGGTCACCAGAGGACACCGACCTGGCATCGCCATGGCGAAATCAAGAGGCCCGAGGTACATACTGTAGGTGCGGTGCGACTCAGCCACTAACCTTCCTCCGAAGTCTCGGTGGAGGTTTTTTTTTGAGGGGGGGGGTGGGGGGGGGGTCACAGACTGCTTGGCTGAGCAGAGAATTGAATGCTGGGAGTCATTTGGCCGGGAGAGGGGCTGCATTTCTGTTCTTATCGGGTTATTCTCGGAGCAAAAGACATGATGAGAATCAGGTGTCGGGGGAAAAGAGAAAATGGTAATGGAGGCGAATGGAGACGAGAAGTCAGGAAAGAATGAATGAAAGAGGGAAAAAAACACAGTAATTTTTAGAAGGACACAGGCTACAATGCAAGGCTTGAAAGGGCAGCTGTGAATGCTCCAAACACACACACACACACACACACACACACACACACACACACACACACACACACACACGCTATACACACACAGACGAGCATACACAGTCATTTTCATAAAGACACAGGCTACACCACAATGCTTGAAAGGGCAGATCTGAGTGTTGCACATTCACACACACACACACACACAAACACACATATACACAGAGAGAGAGAGAGAGAGAGAGAGAGAGAGAGAGAGAGAGAGAGAGAGAGAGAGAGAGAGAGAGAGAGAGAGAGAGAGAGCTGGATGGGGGATGAATCATCGGAGGGAGTAGAGTTCCTCATCATTAGCAGACGCTGGAGCCACCAGCCGTTTTAAAACACACACAAACACAGACACAGACACACACACACAGACACAGACACACACACACACACACACACACACACACACACATACACACACACAAAAACACATACACACACACACATACAGTATACACACACACACACACACAAACAAACACATCCATCTCATTCAGCCTCGCGCATCAGGGGCTGCAATTACAGTCCTCTCTCTGAGTAAGGCCGAGGAGCGCGGCAAGAACACCACATTTACCCGGCCGTCATGCTGTCCTCCACCAACATCACCTCAGCTCCTCGGACACTCCAGGCCACCTTTGTCGTCTACACCTGTACGCCATTGTTGTGCAATCGATTTTATTGAACACCGTTACACAATGTAAGCTATAGCCCCTTTCATTTCATAGACCATAACACTTGGTTGGAGGTAAAGTAACTTGATGTCGATGTTGAAGTGATGTAGAGTGTGAAGAGTCAGATATGAAATGCACTGTACGTGAGCTGTACTAACTCCACACTAGACCAAGTGAAATATTGTTGTGTGAATAGTATTCACTGAATACTCATGAGATAAGCCTACTTTTTCCATATTGAGAAAGCCATGTCTCTCCACCCACAACAATTATTTATTACCATAATACACAGTAAGTACATGAAACAGATTTGTGATTTGTCTACACTGACTTTTACAGTAAGCTAAAATGTTGATCCTTGAAAATTTTAGAAATAATCTAAAAAATTAATTTGATATTTTCCTTCAGTTAGTCACATCACTGAGACGAAAAGTCCATCCATGTGCACCAGTAATTGCTCTCGCTTCTCAACTAAGACAAAACGCAAAACCAACCAAGCCTCTTCATCCAATACTTGAAGTGACTAAAGTTCAACACGTGCTTGTGTGCAGCCCTCTCAACCATTACATGTAAAGCAGGACCAAAGCCCTCATCTACACTGACACGAGCGCCTGCCTCTGCAAGTCATTCAGTGTGGACTTAAGTGCCGGTGGAAATACCGAGGCAAATTAGAAGCCTGCCAAGAATCCCGTCAATGCAGCAGCGCCACAGGTAGATGTCAAGGATGGAACAGACAAGTGCAAGCAGAAGCAGGCTACTCTTTCAAACTAATGGGGGAGAACAGAGGCTGGGACTGACTTACAGCACCGGGCGGGCGGGCAACACACTACATCAGATCAAATCAGACCCATTCTTAGCAGAGAAAGAGAAAAATACAGGGTGGAGAGAAAGAAAGAAAAGAAGAGAGAACAGAAGAAAGAAAAAAAGAGAAGAAAGAAAGAAAGAAAGAAAGAAAGAAAGAAAGAAAGAAAGAAAGTTAATAATACTTAATATGTTTAAAAATGAATGGATTAAAAGCAAAGAACCGCTGCGAGAGTCGTTAAAAGGAAAGCAATTGCTATCCTGACATGCCACAGTGCCTATTGTAAAACATCAGCCCAGAGTTCAATGCATTGATCTGGGCTGAGATGTTGCATTGCCGCATTCAAATGGGGTGTGAGACGACTTCTTCCATTACCCAATACTTCAATAACACAATCCATTTTTATTGTTGTGGCTTGGAATAATATGATTCATCAGTCAAATCTTCTCTCCTAATCTTTTCATCTTTGGTTAATGACCACAGCTTTCCATTGGATTGGATTGCCCTGTAAGACAATGGAGAATTGAGGCACTCTCAGGTATTAGAGAAGTACATTTTGAAAAGACTTTTGGATACAGCAAGCTATTTATCCATGAAGTCTTGTCGTGGGCACCAGCTGAAACCAGATAAATGATCACGTCCCTCAGATTGCAATGGCGCTGTGGCTTTCTTTAACCACAGATTGAAAACAGTAAGTGTCCATTACTGAAAAATCAGGCATGTTCTCAATTTGTGTGTTGTACATCAGGACAAAATTTCCACACACACACACACAGACACAGACAGACACACACACACACACACACACACACACACACACACACACACACACACACACACACACACACACACACACACACACAATTATCAGGCAATTCCATTTTGTCATGTAAAGTCCACAGTCGAACACAGCAAATCCTGAAACTGCATATTCATTTACATCATATGGACAAAATATCCACTTTCCATGGAATTGCACTACAGGAAAAAAGATCAAAGTCCAAAAAAGATCACAGTCCAAAACTTGTCTCTTTGTCAATTAGTGACAGACAATCTTCAATTAAGCTTCTGGGAACTGTAGACCTACTGTCTACTGTCGATGCCATTCATTCATTATCAGAGTGTTGATCTTAACCTAATGGTACAAACAGCAGTGCTTAGGTGCATTCAAATTCGCCAACACAGGCCAATGATCACAAACATAGGCAAACAGTTTTGGAACGTGAGCGAACATGAACGGTATGAGAAGGTAGTGCTCCGTTAACAGTATGTTGGATAGCAAAAGATGTGCGTCCCGATTGGAAATAATTTTGTCAGCATGTCTCTCAACAACTTTGTCTCACATCACCAGCCTCCTGCGAGTAATTTCTACACAGTTTGCCATTTTTGTTTACAGTTTAAATCTAACTTTTTAGAACATTACACAAAATCATTCAAATTCCATTGTTTAATGTAAATATGTTTGCAACGAGCATTCGATAATGTTAGATGAATCTGAACGCACCTCTGGAGTGGTTTCATTGTGTGCCACTGAGTGTGGGCGCTATATGGACCCCTCTCTGCCCGAAAATGAGCCATTGTTCTGGGGAAGGTCATATCAAGCAACTAGGGGAAGAGAAGTGAAATCTCTCCCTCCCCTTCATCAAGGACAGTTGTCTTGTAGTGTATCACAGCAGGCATGCATTGCATTGTGAGGCATTGTGAGTGCTCGTTTCTATATGTGTGTGTGTGTGTGTGGGGGGGGGGGGGTTGTGTTTGTGTGTGTGAATTAATGTGCATTCACTTGTGATTGTGTTTGTGTTTGTGACTCTGAAAGGACCTTACACAGTTGTTACAGAAAGGGGCGGAAGGAGAGAGGGAAAGCCCAAGCACTTCATCCTTTCTCATTTGATTGCTTTTAACAAAAAAATACAACTGTTAACCGAACAGAGCCAACAGAGTAGAAGCGGTGTTATAAGGTCCCCACTATCCCTGTGTGTATGTATGTGTGTGTGTGTGTGTGTGTGTGTGTGTGTGTGTGTGTGTGTGTGCGTGTGTATGTGTGTGTGTGTGTGTGTGTGTGTGTGTGTGTGTGTGTGTGTGTGTGTGTGTATGAAGCCGCTTTCAGAAAAGTACCTTTCGCACAAAGCACCTCATCTTCTGACTGACACCATTGAGGCTGTGGCAAAGCCCTGCTTTTCTGGGATGATTTTCTGTGACAGGTGATGAAAAAAGCAGACAGCGGGGGGTGGAGGATAAAAGACAGCGAAGAGGTAACCGCGGCGACCAGAAACTACCCCCCATTACGGGCAACGGCTGCTGACAGTGGAATACACAGTGCAACACTAGGCCCCCCCACCCCAACACCCCCTCCCGCCCACGGGCACCCAAACACACACCTAAAACACTCATCTAGAAATACAGATGTTGACTCACACACGTAACACACACATAACACAAGATTGATTTTTATTGCAGAAGGCATGTTAGATAACCTATGCTTGCTATCTATCTCTCTCTCTCTTTATCTTTCTCTCTCTCTCTCTTTTTCTCTCTCTGTCTCACATTCTCCCTACCTCTTTTTTCCTTTCTCTCTAACTTTATCCAAGTTTTATTTACTTTATTTATTAACGCTACCTGTTTAACCTATCCTTTTTATTTTTTACTTCTATACAGTTTTTCTTCTATTCCTCTCTTTCACTCATTCTATCTCCATCTCTCTCTTTCTCCCTCTCTGTCACACACACACACACACACACACACACACACACACACACACACACACACACACACACACACATTGCCTCTCTCTCTCCATCTGTCTGTGATCCGCCTCACATATTTAAAAAAAAGTCTCCAAAGATTGCGTCATGAATTGAACTGGCAAGTGGAAGGACACTCATCTTTTTTAAGGCCTACAAAGACATGTCTAGTCTAGGGTGTCCAGGATGGGGGTGGGGGTGGAGGGTGGAGTTGAGTAGGAGTGGGATCAGTGGGTGGAGGTCTGACTGGTGAACCATGAGTCCCTCCATCTCTCTAACCAGCACCTTTCTCTCTCTCGTTTTATACACACACACACACACACACACACACACACACACACACACACACACACACACACACACACACACACACACACACACACACACATACACAAACACACAGACACAGACACACACACACACACACACACAAACACACACACACACACACACACACACACACATAAACACACACACACACAAACACACACACACACACACACACACAGAAGCACAAGTGACTGAGGTGTTAAAAGTTGATTAGGCAGAGAAAGGTCACGCACCACGCTTGGGCTCTCTCTGCAGTCGTCCCAGAGGGCCTCGGGGTCGAACAGGACTAATGAGGCGGAGAGAGTGCGTTTGGGCACCCTTTGCCTAATGGGCCGCCTACTCGACGTTCATTGACGGCACTTGTTCGGCGGTGACGCCACGCTGTAAAAGCACGGTTGCTGCTGATTGATGAAGTGATAGAAAAAAAAATTGACAGAAAAAGAAAAAGGAGGTAGGAGGGAGACAACGAACAATAGCAGCACAGCTACGCAATAGAGAAAGCATGTGGAGGTGACACATACATGCTTATACATGCCTACACACACATACGCGCACACACACACACACACACACACACACACACACACACACACACACACACATACACACACACACACACACATACAGTACACAAACCCTGTGAGAGAGCAACACCTAAACACTCACACACATTTCCAATACAGCTGTCACTGATTTTCTGTGTCACCTCAAATCAATTCATGTTTCATGTGATGGGGTGTGGGTGTGGGTGTATCTGTT
>JAODXP020000030.1:10619775-10624775 GCA_027497455.2 Sardinella longiceps
GACGTCCCCCCGCACCCGACGCACACACACACACACCACTCTCTGCTCTTCAATGCTAATCCACCAACACAAGCTCCACAACGACGACTGCAGAAATATCAGAAGGGGCTTAAGATAAAACAGCAAACACACACACACACACAGCCACCCAGACAGACAGACACACACACACACACACACACACACACACACACACACAGACAAAAAAAAAACCTCACAGGTACCAGTGCTGGGTCTTTTTGTTGTTATTTGAAGATGCATGGCCTACTTGCTCTATCTTCTTTTTATCCAGCTCTTTTTCGGAGTCGTGTCAATCTGCAGGTTAATACGGTAGCCTACGCTGTTCATTTCAATAATGATGCCGAGACTATATTTACCTCCCCAACTAAGTCCTGTTGACGCAGGCAAAGAAACTGCAAGCATTAATGATCATATAGAGTCGAAAAGCAGAACGAGAGCAGAGGAGGTTAAACGAAACTTATTTTTGCATCCCCACTATTTTTCTTAGGGTCGTGGTTTTAATTGTGTCACTGTATTACAAGTAGACATTCACACATTAGAGTTGCTAATTAATGAAATCTCTCATTCTAATAAATCCTGTTGGAAAGTCCACCTGGACCAGACAGAGCGTCTGCCTATAGCTGGCGGAGGCTGCCAATTACACAGAAATTTATTGGACCCTACTGCATCTGAAGTGTGATTGGAATAACAACGATTCTCCAAATGGCACATTTTTTTCTCTCTCCCTCCCTCCCTCCCTCCCTCCTACCCTCGTTCCCTCTCTCTCTCCTTCCCTTGTCCTCATCGCTTTTCTCTCACTCTCTCTGTCTCTCTTGTTTTCTCTCTTTCCTCTCTTTCTCCCTCATTCACTTCACTGCTCTCTCTCTCTCCCTCCCTCCCTCCTACCCTCGTTCCCTCTCTCTCTCTCTCTCCTTCCCTTGTCCTCATCGCTTTCTCTCACTCTCTCTGTCTCTCTTGTTTTCTCTCTTTCCTCTTTCTCCTTCATTCACTTCACTGCTCTCTCTCTCTCTCTCTCTCTCTCTCTCTCTCTCTCTCTCTCTCTGCTGTGTGATGGAGTCTGCGGAGGCCAGATTCTCTAAATGTTGATGCTGGGAGGCTCCCTGGCAACACGGCAGCAGCAGTGGCGGTGGCGGTGGCGGTGGCGGTGGAGGTGGCGGTGGCGGCGGGGAGAGGCGGTGGGATTGTCTGCGAGAGAGCGAGCGGTGGGGCTGACTGACACGCTCTCTTACGTCGCCACTCGGGGGAAATAACCCCTTAATCCAGCGTGCACTATTACACTGACAAGGCACGGGCAGGCTGAGACCAGGATATGAAAGCTTCTCCTTGTGATTCAAATATTGGAGAGGGTAGGGGAAGGTGGGGGTCGCTGGTAGTGAGTCAGGAAGGGGGATGGAGATGGGGGGGTTGGGCATAATGCAAGGGGTTAAGTAACCTGCCCTACATCCCCTTTTAGAAAGAGAAATAATAGAATATTCTTCTCTATGCACTGAATGCTAATAGACAAATTCCACTGGTGCGGATTCACAGAAGGTGCAATCATGAATCAATGTGATGAGAAGAGAGTCACAAAGCAGAGGGTGTTGGCCTTTCTGTCTGTCTGCCTGTCTGTCTTTCTGTCTGCCTATCTGTCTGTCTGTGACGCATGTGACGCTCCTCACCTCCTCCTTGCACGCTGATGGTGGCTTGGCCCCTTAAAACCTCAGCCTCCCTTCGGCCTGCTCCTTGAGCATCGCTTTCGCCCGCCCCTCATTATTTTCTGAACCGACTCGCTTCCTCCAGAGATGCAAAGTGAGAGAGCGAGAGAGAGAGAGAGAGAGAGAGAGAGAGAGAGAGAGAGAGAGAGAGAGAGAGAGAGAGAGAGGGCCAGTGGCGGACAGAGACGCTGGCATATGTGGGAGGCGACACTCAAAGTTCTCACCAGTCGTATTCATTCCAACTGACCGCTTATCTAAACTGATGTGGCAACTCAAAACACACTAAACCGAGAGAAGCAGCATGTTTATCAATGCTTTGCTTGTTTGCAGAGGTGTGAATATGGTGCCTTACTATATATTACACTTCACAGGGAGTTGAAAAAAGACAAATATAACATGGAAAAAAACAAAGTAGAATTGCCAATGCCTCAGGAGATGTGCCTGACTCATGCAGTCTCTAGAAACGCCAATGCATTTACATACATGAACTGAAAAGTGGCTTGAAATCAAATCAAGGTAGCCATACTACTAAAAACAATTATCAAACTGTCAAATGTCCCTCTAGGATAACGAGCAGATAGTGTAAAGAGTGAATCTTCAGGCTGCTTTTTCATTCCTATCCAAGGCCACTTTTATTTGGCCTCGTTCTTTCTTTCTTTTTTTCCCCCTTTCCCTTCCTTTCCTTCCATGTATCTCTCTACCTTGCGTCTCTCCCTTGATCGTTCCCCCTCTCTCTCTCTCTCACTCCTCTCTCTCTCTCTCTCTCTCTGTAGATGTCGCTTTCTAACGTGTGCTAAATCATTCGGTGACAAAGAGCCACGGTTTCTGTTTCTGCTCTCCGTCTCTGGCCCCTGCACAGTTTGATATCATATTAGCATTACAAAGGTTTTCCCACCATCTGTGACAGTAAAAAAAAACATCTCTTTCTCCTCACCGCCGCCAGGGAAGGGATGCCTCCATAGGAATTCTGTGTGGCATTTGACAGGAGGGATGTGGGGGTGAGATACAACATACAGGATCTATCTCTCTGCAATACCACCCTACCCCACCCCCCTCCCCAACACACACACACACACACACACACACACACACACACACACACACACACACACACACACACACACACACACACACACACACTAATCCAGCATGTGAGACAAATGTGAGCGCTCACCTCTGGCAGCATACACGTACACACAAACACACACACACACACATAGAGAGACACACACACACACACACACACACATACACACACACAGACGCCCAAATACAAAACATTTCACTTCAGTGAAACAGCCTCCACTATTGAGGTCAAGTGAAAACACTTCTCTTTGATTCATTTAATTGGTGAGTGACAGAAAAAAAAAAAAAAAAAAAACACCCACAAAATGAAAAAGAAACATAATGACAATTGGTCTCGATCCAGAAACTGGTATGAACAAGTCTTCCTCAAAATGTGTACGCTGTATTAGTGGCTGGGTAATAGCTGAGTTCTGGTGTGCGTTCTCTCGTCAGAAGAATGGACTTGGCACGTCGAAACCGATCTGTCTCTCCTCCAGCCTGTTGTCAGTAGCCTTTGGTGGCATGCCAATCGCATACTTGGCAGTGCTGGAACAGCCCTACAAAGACACTGGCCTCGCTAAGGAATAGCGCTGATGGAGCAGGATGGAGACGCTTTTTTTTTTTGTCCCTTTCTCTCTCTCTCTCTCTCTCTCTCTCTCTCTCTCTCTCTCTCTCTCTCTCTCTCTCTCTCTCTCTCTCTCTCTCTTTTTCTCTCTCTCACTCTCTTTTTCTCTCTCCCTCACTCTCTTTCTCTCTCTTCTGCCTTCTATCCATCCCCACCCCCCATCTCTGGCCCACGCAACTCCCACATCCTCCTTTTGATTTGGGGAAAAAAGCCTTTTAAGCTGAGTGAGAGACAAAGAGAGGGGGTTTGGCCTGCAACCCCACAGCCACACTGGAACATATACTGTAGCACGACCTTGTTGACTTGACTGGACTTGACTGGACTTGAGCTACACTGACTGGCCCACAGAAATGACTCCCATCATGCCTAGCAAAATAAAACTGTACTCTTGCCTTAAATTCATCTTACGCATGAGCTACTTTCACCTATATTTCATGGACTACCAGACAAATGGTAACCAATATGGCTTATGGTACAGTGTTCTGGGTGGAATTAGGGTATCTGGGTGGGCATATCAATAGTGACAACATTGAGTTTTGTATTAACAGAAGCTATAATCGCATGTGTATGAATACCATATCTATGGGGTTCTATGCAATATAAATAAATACTACCCCAAATATGCCTTGAGCTTAAACTAACACAAACACTATACTGCAGAAGACCACTAGATAAGTCAGTGCTTCAATGAATGAAATGGAATGGACATGTTCCAGAATGCATCATTCCTTGGCTCTACTGTATAGCTCTGCTGTACTGGATTGTCTGTTAAATTGTATTTAGCCAATTCCGGTATTATGGACGTGACCGAACATTTTGTCATTGTCATGTTTTGTACACATTTTTCATGTAAAATCTACAGATGAAATCCAATCCATAAAATCCAATGTCACATTCTCATTTCCATCGTAAAAATACTGTGGTATATATTTAATTGGATATGGATGCAATAAAAATGTTCAGTTTGCATGACAAATTATTCATTTTTGTATTCATTTTTATCATTGTATTTATATCCTATTGCTATATATTCTGTGTATTCTATTCTAACATTACCTTAGCATGTTCCTAATCTTTAAGACTCAGCTAAAAAGTCAGCTAAATGAAAATGTAAACATTGTAAGACATCCTCTCTGTCAGCGCTGCATACCTGGTGTTTTCTGTCTATGTCTTTTTTCTCTACTTTGAAGCTACTACTGTGAACTAATGAAGTATAAAACCACTTAAATATCCTTCTATAACACTTCACTTGGTTACATTATTACGAGACGGACATGTTGGCTGTTTTATAAACATGCTCTGATGTATGTCATATCCTGTCGTTAATCATCACGACAGCTAAGGTCCATAGCGGTGTCGCATCACCGTTATTGGTAATTGTCATAATAGCTCTCTTAAAGCGAGCATGTCATAAAAAAACACATCAAACTGTCATTTGAGACAAAAGCTATCTTGTTATTAAGAGGTGGAAAGAGTCGACTGTTATGCCAATTAAAATAATCAGTAATGAAACAGCACTTTAGATGCCACTGTGTGTTTGTTCTGTGATTTTGTTTTGACACATTTGTTTCTAAAGAAACTATGAAAGCAGTGCA
>JAODXP020000030.1:10627275-10629775 GCA_027497455.2 Sardinella longiceps
TTAACTAGCTAGACAGAGAGGGGAAAATGCATTAGCATTCAAACTTAGCCACAGTCAATAACTCTGGAAAATAATTTCAAAACGGGATAAAAACCAAAAAAAGATCCCTCTATTTTATAAAAAAAATAAATTAAAAAAAAAAAAAAAACATAATAGATGAGCCACTCTTTCCAGCAACAATTTATGCAACTAATTGGAACTGGTTTGCCCCTTGAGCTAACAAAAGCCTTGACAAACACTGAAAGCACAACATGGCTTCTGAAAAGGACCTTAAGAGTGTGCAATTTAATCAATACAATGTGCCCTATTAAAGAGCCGCCCCTGTCACCGCTGGCACTGCCACAGCACAACAGCAATCGGCTACAGCAGCCATTAAACGAGACGCAGTGGGAGAAAAATCCGGCGTGACACATTATTTTAGCTCGTCGTTAAGAAAGGCGGTGAATCGGTGAAGGTGTTCCGTTGCTGATGAAGAACCGACGATGAGAGGGGGGGGGCACCACACAGCTTTTAGGTGATGTATGCGTATGTATAAGGCAGTGTTCTATGACCCCCTGAGGAACGTGGATGTAAACCCGTGCTGACATAAGAATCGGGGGTTATGAGGTGTAAATGAGTCATTTGTTAGTCGAGTGATCTGCCTAATGGAAGAGCTAGTGGTCTGTGGCTGCATTGGAAATGCCACAAGAGAGGAGCAGAGGAGAGAGTGAAAGTAGCATGCAGACAGAGTACACACACTCACACACACACACACACACACACACACACACACACACACACACACACACACACTGTTTACTTATAGATTCTTGTGCACATACACACCCATACTCACACCTGGACACACAAACAAACATACACACACACACACATACACTACTTAAAGATACTTACAGTAAGATGTCCACATACACACATACATATACCTACACACACACCTACACGCATGCATATACACACAACTAGACTTTGCAACTTTCTTAGTCGTGAGTCTTAAGATGCATAAAAATAGAAAAGCGTCATTTTCCAGAGAAGTCATCTTCCCCAGAAACAGACAGGATCCAATCCGACAGTGTGAGGGAGTGACTTTATCAGTGTCAACATCAGGTAGCGCTCATCTCTCTCTCTCTCTCTCTCTCTCTCTCTCTCTCTCTCTCTCTCTCTCTCTCTCTCTCTCTCCTTCTCTGAGAGAGATGTTTTAATAACACAAGACACAGCACCCACTCCAGATTGACAGAGTCTCAGAGGTTTCTTTCCACGGTGAAAGCAGTTTATCAATAAAGGGAAAAAAGTCTCCAGCGCTGAGTGACACTGAGATGCATAAGTATAAACTAGAAAGTGATGTAGGGAGTATAATTAAGCCGGTCTTGTGCGTAGGATAAACAAGTTGACAACAGAGAAAAAAAATAATAATTCAACTGATTGTAGAATAGTTTACATCTCTCTCTCTCTCTCTCTCTCTCTCTCTCTCTCTCTCTCTCTCTCTCTCTCTCTCTCTCTCTCTCTCGCTCTCTCCTGCATTAATCACAACAACAACAACAACAACAACAACAACAACAACAATAATACAAAAAACATTAGTTGACAGTGATTACTTTTCTATGCAAGAAAGCTAAAAACATGAAAAGAGGGAGCAGGAGGAAGAGAGAAAGAAAAGTAAGGGATGAAAGAAAAGAAGACAAAGGCAGGGGGAACACAGTGAGTAGATGCCCAAAGAGCTCTGCGTTCTTATCTCATAGGCACTGGCACTTGCAGATGGATGCAGCAAAGATTACACCCCATAATACACACACACACACACACACACACACACACACACACACACACACAGGTATGCATTACACACACACACACACACACAGCCACACACAAACAAACACACACGCGCACAGGGATGCATCACACACACACACACACACACACACACACACACACACACACACACACACACACACACACACACACACACACACCGGTATCATTTCTCTCTGTATTCTGGCCCAGGGCACAGTAACAGCAGCTGATTCTTCCGTCCCTCAGCTTCTCATTTGTCATGTTTCTCTCTCCTCTCCTCCCCCCAGCCCCCCTCACACACACACACACACACACACACACACACACACACACACACACACACACACACACACACACAGTGCCACCCAGCAAGCTAGCTTCTGTCCGCCATCCTGCTAACATTATCCTCCCCATTGTGCTGGGATTACCTACGCTACGTCTCTCTTTAGCCTTGTTTTAATTCAATTGCACCCATTGTTTGTCCTGTTTCTCATTCTTCAAAAGAGAGAGAAAGAGAGAAAGAAAGAGAGAGAGAGAGAGAAAGTAATAAATACAGAGAGAGAGAGAGAGAGAGAGAGAGAGAGACACAAGAGAAGAAAGTCCATATTTGGAGTTTCTCATTTGCATGTCTTCTACAGTCGAGGAATTCCAGGGGACGTTTGCGCTCCTTCGAGCAAAGACAATAAGGAGGGAGAAACAAACCCAC
>JAODXP020000030.1:10632275-10642275 GCA_027497455.2 Sardinella longiceps
AAGAGATGCAAAAACAAACAGACAAAAAAAGACAAAAAAAGAAAGCATCTTAACACCAATATAACCACACACACTTGCACATAATGTTCATGTACAGAGATGTACAGAGAAGCACATAATACATGTATGTTATTGTATGCAGCGCACACACACACACCACACACACACACACACACCCACACCCTCACACACACACACACACACACACACACACACACACACACACACACACACACACACATTGTAGGCTGCATTCCCATCTGGGAGGGAGTGTTTAGAAAATTATAGACTACAAAGCAGAGCAGCAAAGACACAAAAAAACTCCTCTCTCTGCCCCCTGTTATGCCCCTCGGCACCCCCACTGGCCTTGCAGAGGCAGTGCAACAGTCTTTGGGTTGTGCATGGGCTCAATCAAGTCAACAGTCCACACCTGGTCAGGGTGTGAATAAAAAGGCAATGTGCTAGTCTTCGAGGGGGGCTTGCAGTTTCACACTACACCTGAGAGCACCATGTTCTTCTTTGACCCCCTAGGCTTTTAGCTTTCATGATTATCTATTTGAATAAATATTTATGTTTTTGATAAACACTGCTGTCCGTCTCCACTTTATGTTGCGGCTTTAGCATAACACCCACCAAAATCACAGTTGTCACTACGATGAGGAAAAATGCCAAATCCTGGCTACCTATCCCTCAAGTCCATGAGCATAGAATCCATCTGTAAGCCTCTGCATAGGTTTTTCAGTTAATGGCATACTTCAGCTGCTGGCCTTGACCATATCCATACATAGCAGTGGAAGGGTATGGTGTGTGTGTGTGTGTGTGTGTGTGTGTGTGTGTGTGTGTGTGTGTGTGTGTGTGTGTGTGTGTGTGTGTGTGTGCGTGCGTGTGTGTGTGTGAGGGTGCTGCTCTAGCGATTGAATATAAGTGGCCGCATTAAAATTTCATTCCGGTGGGAAGAGGGGAAAAATGTGATGATTGTCAGTCATGCATCAATCAACTGGCTCAAAGGGAAAAGGGGAAAGGAAATGACATCTGCAGTTTTCCCTTTTTTCTTAACCTCTCTCTATGTGTGAATCTATGGCAGGTTAAGGCAGCCTTTCTCAGACTGTGGGGATTGGACACATGAAAAGGTGTTATGAAAATGAGCCAATGGCATGCCAACGTTATTTTGTGGAAGAAACACCCACTTCCCAATCTCAATTAGGCTACAGATTATAATCTAAATATGACATACTTTTACACTTTCACTTGAATAATATGCTTATGGGTAACGTAGTACTGCATCTGTAGTTTTTCTCAAGTGGAACCTTTGGGTACTTACAACCGGTGTGTGTGTGTGTGTGTGTGTGTGTGTGTGTGTGTGTGTGTGTGTGTGCGTGTGTGTGTCTAATCTGTGTTCAGTGTGTGTGTGTAATTTTCTCTCTCCCTTAATCTCTATGAGCCACTATGATTTTGTGTGTGTGTGTGTGTGTGTGTGTGTGTGTGTGTGTGTGTGTGTGTGTGTGTGTGTGTGTGTGTGTGGAAATGCATGCACACAAATAACCATGGAATGTATACTACAGCTATATGGCTATGCCGAAGTGTGTGTGTGTGTGTGTGTGTGTGTGTGTGTGTGTGTGTGTGTGTGTGTGTGTGTGTGTGTGTGTGTGTGTGTGTGTGAATGGGAAGAGTGGTAGTGGTGGGGAGGAGGAGTTGCATGAGAGAGAGAGAGAGAGAGAGAGAGAGAGAGAGAGAGAGAGAGCGAGAGAGAGAGAGAGAGAGAGCGAGAGGGGGAAAAGCATTTGCTAATTATGATTCAGGCTCTCTCCTCTCTCCTCCCTCTGCTCTCTTCAGCAGCTGCCTCCACTTATGCCGGGCACATTACGTACACACACACACACGCACACACACACACACACACACACACACACACACACACACACACACACACACACACACACACTAATGTACTCTCTCTCTCTCATGCACACACACACACACACACACACACACACACACACACACACACACACCAACGCACACTAATGTACTCTCCCTCACAAACACACCAACACACACTAATGCACACACCCTCTAACTTACACACAGGCACAAACACACACACACAGACACACACACACAGTCTCTATCACACACTCCAAAAAGCCAAATGCACTTTCCCTCTGTGACATGCTCTCTCTCTCTCTCTCTCTCTCTCTCTCTCTCTCTCTCTCTCTCTCTCTCTCTCTCTCTCCTCATTCGCTCACTGACACACACACACACACACACACACACACACACACCCTTCAACACATAATATGCACATCCTATTCCTCTTATTCTCTCTCTCTCTCTCTCTCTCTCTCTCTCTCTCTCTCTCTCTCTCTCTCTCTCTCTCTCTCTCTGTCTCTCTCTCTCCATTTAAGTTGGTCACCACTTAGAGGACAGGGCAAATGAGAGCAGCGGGGGGATGAATAGACACAAAAGATTGCACAGCGATTGCACAACCAATACTGCAGTGGCTCAACCTCAAACCCTAATGAAGGCCAAATCCCACTCAATGGCATCACCCTGCCCCCCCCTCTCTCTCTCTCTCTCTCACACACACACACACACACACACACACACACACACACACACACACACACACACACACACACACACACACACACACACACACACACACACACACACAGTAACTTGAAATGTAGTCAAATTGAGGTAGAAAGCAAGATACAATACTGCAATTCAAATTGGAACTGCAATTCGGAAATTAACCAATGTAAAATTAAGCTTAATTTAATTCCTCTTGCAAATTCCTGAATTGAATGAAAGCTAATTCTGAATTCTGCTCAAGTCGGACACACACACACACACACACACACACACACACACACACACACACACACACACACACACTCACAGTCAAGTGTCAAAGCCCATAAGCACTACTTCCGCAGACATACAGCTATGTTTGTGTACGCAGTAAAACATGCTTCTAAAAACATGATAGAGAGAGTGAAAGAGAGACAGAGAGAGAGAGAGAGAGAGAGAGAGAGAGAGCACAGATCAGATCAGAACAAACTGGTACTGCTCTTTTCTCCAGTCCTATCCATCCCAGTGACTTTACTCCACCCATCATTAAAATATGAACAGGAAAATGGAAGTATTTGCCAGCTGTAATGAGAGGCCAGCAACAACAGCCCAAAAATAATTCCAGGCCAAGTTTGGAGAAGTGTCCTAATGGGTGCCTCTAGGGCAGACCTGGGCAAACTAAGGCCCGGGGGCCACATTCGGCCTGTTTGGTATTTTAATCTGGCCCGTGGAGTCTTCCCAAATTAGAATAATTTCTCATTTAGCCAAGGTGATTTAGATTATACGCCTGATTTATCAAATTTGTTGTATTCATGACATATCAATCGTTCAATACAAATCCCCACATTTTAACCCTGCATGTTACTGTACAATGCCCTATGAAGAAAGTGGGTCTACTACTTTGAAACTTGCCAATTCACCGGCATCAACCGGTTAACTGTTAACACCTGGCCCATTTAGTCAAAATCTAAAAGCCAATGTGGCCCTCGGACAAAATAATTGCCCACCCTTGCTCTAGGGGGATGTGAACAGCACAGAAGCAGCAGCAAAGATCATGGAATACTGACCAAGATATGGCATCATAATACATTTCAATTGGGATTTCAACTGGAATACTTCCTGTCTGCATAAAGGCATTTCATGACACTAAGGAAAGATTCTTTAAAGTTCTATCAGCCAATGAGAGCTCGATTTAGTCTCCATAAAGGGGGATTTTACCCCCTTCCCCCTTGCAAAAATAGAATCAGGAACTTAATAAATGTTGAGACCTCTCGCTCCGCTTCAACCCTCTCTGACAGCAGAGTCCAATGGGCACATCCGGCCCGAAGGTATCTAAGCATCAGCTGATGATGGCCTAGTGCCGAAACGCGTACTTGCGGACATGTTCCAATAAATGTGTAAAAAGATACACCGAGAATGCGTTTTTTTTTTGTTTTTTTTTAATACAGTACAGAAGCAGCAGTGGTCCTGAGCTTGTGGCCTGCATGGCAGTGTGGCTCACAAGCCGCTAGGCTTCACACTGGGCACTGCAGCATCACAAGGATTAAGGTAGCTCCAGACCAAAGATCCGCAACGAGACGGGCTGCGACGTTCTATAAACCTGCAACGTTCTAAAACTCAAACACTGAGATTTGACATATTAAATCTTTTGCAACGGCTTGCAACTGCCTGCAACAACCTGCCATTATTGATTCACACCGCTGCAACTACTCTCTAAAAACATCTCATCTCGTCGCGGATCTTCAGTCTGAATTGAGCTTTAGAACACTTCCAGTTCCAGTTCCCACAGCATGGCTGCTCACTCAGCCAATCAGAGCAGAGAGGCGAGAGGAACCTTTTGCTATTAGAACACATTAGACTTCTATACTTCTATACTATACTTCTAGACTTCAAGTACTGTGCAAAAGTTATAGGCACCTCAATTCGTTTCGTTTTAGCACTGATAAACAGCTAAAATTTTTATTCAGTCATAATAAGACAAAATCCTGGAAATTTGTACCGTATTTTAAAGTTAGTATTTAAGATCATAGAACGACTAGGTAGAAATCGACTAGGTAGAAATCTTTGATCATCACCCTTTAGCCATGCCTTTTTGACCAGCAGCTGGTCTTCTATCTCATCTGGATCTGCCAAAGGCTTAGGGCAGGCTGGGCATGTTGAGCTGAGTGTGCAATGTGAACAATAACGATGGCAACGGCTTTCCCATAGTGATTGCTGTTTATTGAAACATAGCTGAGGGTGACCTAAGACTGAATCCAGAATCAGAACTGCATTAGATGTGTTCTTAAATACTTTGTGTGTATACTGTATATGTGTTCATCAAGGGCATGCTAAAGTGTTAGCGACGGTATATATATATATACAGTATATATATATATCGCTATATATATATGCCGCTAACGGTATATATATATATATATATATATATATATATATATATATATATATACCGTATATATATATAGCCTACTGTATGAAACCATAGCATGGCCTTGATGCAACAACGGGCATTTACAACAGCTACAGCTCTATCATCTCAAAGGTATCTAAGCATTTAATATACATGAAAAGAATGTGAGCCCAAACAGTTGCCATGGAATCTTTGTGAAACCTGTGACATGTGATTCATGCTTATATATGATTCATACTACTATAATGATTTGATGATGATCAAAGGCATATGTTTATATAGAAAGAATTGTAAGAGGCTCTTGTTTGTCTCTGATCTGTGTAGGCAAGAGAAAGGGATAAAGAAAGAGAGAGGAAGAGAGAAAGAGAGAGATGGATAAAGAAAGAGAGATGGACTGAAAGGGGAGACTGGGGGTCTGTTTGCTCCGTCAGAGACTGAGAAATGTCTTCTCTGAGCCGACAGCCTGCCGCTGAGAGAGATCAATTCTGTTTGCTCTCCCTCCTCCACACAAAGCCATGTGTGTGCGCAAACACACACACACACACATACACACACACACACACACACACACACACATTAAGGGCACACACAGATGATTGCGCGCGCGCACGCACACAGGCACACACGCACGCACACACACACACACACACACACACACACCTTGCATTCAGATCACTAAAATGACTCAAAGGGACCTCATCAAGTCACTGGTCCAGGCAGATTCCTGCAGGCTGAGTGACATTTGATGGGGGATGTAAGCAAACAGTCCATTCACAGCATCTGCAGCCATGCTTACAAGCAGAACAGATATGACTCTACACATACAGAAAACACACACACTCACACACATAGATGATATAAGACTCTGTATCTTACGCTTGAAATGTTCATTTACATATACATGTGCACATACATACACAAAGACACACACATAATATCTCAACCTCAGAATGTACTTACACACACAAAAACACGCACACACACACACACACATACACACACAATGCATACATCTCTATCATAGACTTACAAAGACATGCGCACACACACACACACACACACACACACACACACACACACACACACACACACACACACACACAGCAGCAGCAGAGTCTATGAATCTTAGTCTTTGTTCATAGATCTATGGACTGGCCCAGAGGCTGGGATGATAACTCAAAAGCACATAACCTCTGTTCCATATGGATTATGTCTCTACATATACAGTCATTTATGGTAAATATGAACAACAAACCCATATATATATCCACAGGCCGATCCTATTCATATGGATATGATATGTCATAGCCAAGGGGGGAGGGGACATGCAGTATGGATGTGCAGTATCGACTCCAGCGCGTTTTTCTATAATCTAACGACTCGTGTTAGATCTCCTTCACACAGAAAGCTATGCCTTTCTAAGCACAGCAGCCATACAGTATCACCCCATGCAGAACACATAGGAGCTTGGCAAAGGGAAATAGTTGACTTGTCCATCTGTGTGTGTGTGTGTGTGTGTGTGTGTGTGTGTGTGTGTGTGTGTGTGTGTGTGTGTGTGTGTGTTGTGTGTGTGTGTCTGTGCCAACTAGCCAGAGCCAGCTGACGGCAGGATGTGGTGAATCCTTACACCCCTAGCCTTAAGAATGCTTTTAAACACTCAGTTGGTTCCGTGGATGTGTCGTAGTTCACGGGTGGCGGCTGTGAGACCCCTGAACGGTTGAACCAACCTCGGCTACATGTTACATGTGTATGTGTGTGATGTGTGTGTGTATACTAAACTCTATGTGTGTGCATGTTCATGTGTGTATGCTTGTGAGTTTGTGTTTGTGTGTGTGTGTGTGTGTGTGTGTGTGTGAGTTTCTATACTTAAAGTGTATGTGTATGTTTGTGTGGCTCGGCATGCTCTTAAGCCATGACCTTGGTGTTGTACTGTACAGTAAGTGCTCGGCTCTTCAGGTCGGGGCTAAAAAGGTGGCAATTTTTCCCCTCAGAATGGCTCACCACAGAGCTGAAAATCCGCCCTCGTCGCGCAGGTAATGACTCCATTCCTCCATTTGAGCCTGCGTGACTGTCCATCTACATGCCAAGGGGGAGGCGTAACATCGGAAATCACACCTTAAAAGAAAAGGGGGAGAAAAAAAACTCGCTCTCCTGACTAAGAAGTGTGGAACAGCTAATACAGGGGCTAGCGACCCCAAAGGAACACTCACAGTCTGTCTGTCAATCCCTGGGGCTACAAAGCCACATTACATCCATATGCAGTTTATAGATGGCATAATAACAGCATTTAATATCCCTGGGTATTAAAATGCTACAAGAAAATAGAATGTAGACATGACAAATAGCTGTTTGCTTTAAATCTCATTCTGAATGGCCTTTCTTACATGTTTTTAAACTCTTCTGGCTAAATACTGGGGTTCTGTATATGGGGTACAGGTGTATACTTCTTTGGCAAAAAGCACTCAAAAGCAATCAGAACTCAAGTAAAGAGCAAGTACAACCTGTCAGCAAAGATTGCCACAGGAACGCTAGGCTACTGCATCTTAGCGAGGGAGGGGGGACAAGAAAAAAAATCACCATGTCATGGTGTCCATGGCGATCAGACTATGGGATGGCTGCAGCAGAGAACTCCACCTGCAGTGTTTGGTGAGTCAGTAGAGCTGGTGCTTCCTCAGGCCCCATTAAAAGAGACAGGTGGCCTAGAGGGAGGCAGGAGAGGGTTCCTATTGGACAATCCTCCAGCTGCAATTTCCTTCAGCCGAGCGCCGAGAGCATGTGGAACAACAGGAGAGTAGACCACCCGGCCTCTGTTCCCATATTCAAGTAGCCAACACACACACACACACACACACACACACACACACACACACACACACACACACACACGTACACACACAAACACACACACACACACACGCACACACACACACACACACACACACACACACACACGCACGCACACACACACACACACATTCCAACTACTGGGCTACATGTCAAGAGAGTACAACTCAACCGGAGGGTCTGCAAACAGAGCCAAATCATACTGCAGCTCTCACACATGAATTCAGTGTCGTACACACACACACACATACACACACACACACACAGTTTCTTCCTGGCTTCTCAAGGATGCATCAATTCAGAGAGACCTCCAGGACCAGATGAAATCTCAAGCTGTTTAACTGACAAGTGTTCTGTCCTAGCTTCTCTCTTCCTTCATCCATATATTAGAATTAGCAGCATCACTGTATTGCTCAAGTAGCAGTGCCAATAGCATTTACTCTAGTTTTTTAGCACCATTGCTAATACAGTAGCATTGCACGAGCTTTGGAGTCAATAGCAACAGCAGTGGTACAGCACTAGCTGTGATATTACCGGCGCTAATAATAATTGATACAGGGTAAATTCACCGAAGCACAAGCTTTGGAGACAAAAGCAACAGCAGTGGTAGTAGTGGTGATATTAGCAACGCTAATAATAATTGATACAGGGTAAATTCACCAAAGGGAGACAATAGCAACAGCAGTGGTACTAGTGGTGATATTAACAGCGCTAATAATAATTGATACAGGGTAAATTCATACGTGACTGTGTTCTAATAATGGTTAGCTAAATAAACAGCCAGTGGAGCTCAAACCGCTGGTGCCACACATGGCTTTGCCCTCTAATTAGCACGCTGCTCTGCACACGACTTCTCTGCATGATATTACGCCGAGTGTTTTTGTTTCAGAAACTACAGCGCTTCAAAGGGAGAGGAGATGGAGAGGAAGGAAAAAGACTGCATCTGTGTGAGTGTGTGTTTGTGTGTGTGTGTGTGTGTGTGTGTAAGGCGACGCTACTTTGCAAAACCATTACGAGTTGATGCGCTAAAGCAGAAAATGGAAGAGTTGATATACATCAGGTATATCTTGGGCTCTGACTTTCTTCATTTCTTCATTTGCTTCAGTTCAGTATTTCTTTTTTTTTTACTTTTGTTCTGTGTGTGTGTGTGTGTGTGTGTGTGTGTGTGTGTGTGTGTGCGCGCGCGCACGCGTGTGTGCTTGTGTTTTCAGTCTGTGCTATGCAGATTAAAAGTGCGGCCTTCAAGTCCCGTCACATCACAAAAACCATTCAATTAATTTTACACTACACACTTCCCTTTGTTCTGGGTTCAACAAATCCTTAGTCAGTGCCACAAAAGACAACTCTTTCAGTGGCTTCAAAACAAGGACAACAGAGGGAAGAGACAGACAGAAAGACAGAGAAATGCAGACAGAGAGATACAGAGAGAGAGAGAGAGAGAGAGAGAGAGAGAGAGAGAGAGAGAGAGAGAGAGAGAGAGAGAGAGAGAGATAAACATGCACGTCCGTGCACGTTCACCATAACCTTCTGAACACATCTGAGATTTCCCTGGAAATGCAAAGGCACTGCAGAGTCATGTCTTTGATAGATAGATGCATTCCCTTTTCAAGTCACTAATGTTGCTTTCTTTTTGGGGGAACAAATAAAAACATTCAGAGGCTTCCTGGTCGCCTGTGAGGGAAAAATAATCTCAGAAGTAGCCCCCTGGTCTGACGCTAGTGGGGCTAAATTGGACTGTTCCGACTTGGATTGTTACCCACGCATGACGTATTATGTTTAAATTTCACAGTAAAAAGCCTCCTCTTCCCCAAAAGATTGGGCTACAACAACAACAATCAATTACTCAACCTCTTTCCTTTTCTTCTCTCTCTCTCTCTCTCTCTCTCTCTCTCTCTCTCTCTCTCTCTCTCTATTGATTGTATTAGCTTACCCATTTTTTTTATATCCCCCACAAAAAAGGCCTAGGCAGGCACTCAGGTTTGCCTCTGTACATAACCAACATTTTTTAAAACTTATCTTTCATTGACAACAAATGGAACATCACTACTTTACATACCGGGTGAAGAAAATAAACAAATAAATAACAAAAAAACATGGATTGGCCGGCCACAATCCCATTCCAGCAGTGAGAGGAAGCCACCATATTGTCATTGGTGTTTGTGTGCTGCATTG
>JAODXP020000030.1:10652275-10654775 GCA_027497455.2 Sardinella longiceps
TGCTTTTGAGTTCCGTTTCCACAAAAAGCTTTAGTCTGCTCAGTGATACCTGCAAGAGTGTTCTTCTTCACCTGGATGTCAGTGTTGTCTAATCAAATATGCTGTTCAGTGTCTAGTACGGAGAACAACTGAGGGGGAATAATTATATGATTTTAGAAAATACTGGTACACACGGACTGGAGAATGCAATTACAGAAAGGAACAAAAATTGTATTACTGAAATGAGATATAATAGGAGACACTCCTGAATGTCAATGTAGGTATTACTGTAGGGGTTTTGAATTTTTTTTTTCACTTTTTCTCTATTGTACAATTTTATAAGATAAATTAGCTGCTGAACACCAACACAAAGACCAATGTATGTTCTTTGGTCTACCAACAAGTAAGGGATAACGGCTGACGAAGGCCGTTATCCCGCTTATCTCCCTCTTATATTTACCTCTCGTTTATTTAAGCAAATTTTGAAAACATGAAAGAAACATGCAACTCCAATTTAAAACAAGCTAACCTGTTCAGTTGATTTCCATGTGAAAGTAGATCTAAAAGGCTGCTACTGTTGTTATAGCTACCATTCTAAATTGCATTGATATGGAGCGGTGGTGAAACTTTTTAACAGAATAACGTCTTGTCTCAGGTAGCCTGTTATACAAAAATAATGGCCACCCCATCAGCCAATCAGAGAAGAGAATCACATTCTGAAGGGGGATGATGCGTGCTACATAAACCATCGGAACACAGAGCCTTGGGTACTGTACACAGGGAATATGGAATGTCCCTTTTAGCTGATGCAATGCAACAGTATATGCTATGCATCTCCGCATTAAAGTAACCAGAAGTCTTGTGAAAATCTTTCCTCCACCGACAACCAGTATGAGGGGAATTGGAAACACTGCGTAGGGGGAAGGCTATGTCCCTTGGAGAAAGACTTTGTTGTATAGAGATCAGCTCTGTAGGTAATGCAATGTAAACACGTATAAAAACCCATATGTTTCCCTTTCTATTGAAGAGTCCCCCAAGGGAGAGGAGAGGAGAGAGACTGCAGGCACTGGCAAACTGTGTTGCTATTCCCTGTATTTTTTTTTACACCCTGATAAAATGTTTCTACGAGACTAAATGTGGATCTGTTGTTTCAAAGGTGATAATGAAAAGCAATGTTATTAAAACACAATACAATTACTGGCTTCGGTGCCTTGAATTAGCGCGCGGCAAGGAACATTGTGTGAAGACTGTCAGTGCACCATGATTTCATTGGAAATTCACTGGAGCCAAAAAATAGCGGTAATATCTTCTGTCATGCGTTCAGGGTGGGGGGTGTGGGGGGGGACATGTCTGGGTTCAGCAGTTTCTCATTGACGTTGTCTACGCACAAGAGATGTATGTCAGGCGTGCTGGCCCAGAGAAGGATGAAAAAAAAAAAAGATGAAGTCAAATGTGTAGGGACGTGACCACACTAACACACACACACACACATGCACGTACACACATATCCACATACACACAGCTGAAGGCTAACAGTACATGGAAACGATGACATGTTGTAGCACAATCTTGCTTTATTACAAGTATGTTATTAAAATTTTATTATAACCTACAGATATTATAATATCTAAAATATCTCCAAGGAACTCTGTGTTGTACAATACATCAAAACATTTACATAATTGCTGAAACTATTCTATTTGTTTTAAAACATATATTATAAATCATGCTATTAGTTCTTACATATGACAGCCATGCTACCCACAATGTACAATGTACTGTACCCAACTCCTGCCGTATGTCTCAAAATTGGTAATTGGTACAAATTGGTTTCATTGATGCCAAAGATGCCAGTAATATTCTTGGGGTTTGCCTTTGTGCATTAATGGGCCTTGATTGTATTTTGATTTATTTACCTGGCTAATTAAGGTCCAAATTAGTTCAGTGCGTAAAAGTAATCACTGGATCTAATTGCCGCAAATGTACTCTTCGTCACAAAGCAGATTGGGACACATTAAAAAAAAAAAAAAAAAAAAAACATGGTGGATCATAATTACTGATTTCTTCCAGAAAATGTCAAACCTCCAAATGTGCATTTATCATTAAAAAAGTGTGTGTGTTTGTGTCTATGTATGCCTGCTTGTGTTCTGGTTTGTCTATGTGTTTGTGTGTGTGTTTGTGTGTCTGTGTGTATGTGTGTGTGTGTGTGTGTGTGTGTGTGTGTGTGTGTGTGTGTGTGTGTACATATATGTGTTTGTGTTTGCTTATGTATGAGGCTATACTGCTGTGATTTGACGTCATCTATATTTCACTTCAAGGTCTGCAGGCAGTGTGAGTAGGAGAGATGATGAGATGCCCATGTTTTTGACAAACACCAAACGCCCTACTGTGACATCAGCCGGTAGAGTTTCCATGCCCTCTATGATGCATGATAGGGATATGGGCTTCAGATTATCAGACACTACAACACAGAAAGGCATACTGTATTAGACACACACACACACACACACACACACACACA
>JAODXP020000030.1:10662275-10669775 GCA_027497455.2 Sardinella longiceps
GGACAACCACTGTTAGACCAAGGCAGCGGCGCAGATGACAATATGAGCATGACAGTGGCAGTTTTCGCTGGTCTTTTTAGGCTTTTTCAGGGTGACGCGATAGTAGAGGCGATTTGAAGTTACAGGTAGTTATTATGATATTGTGATCAATGGCATGCAAACCATGTGACACTACGAGCCCGGCCGTGCCTTGCATCTTTACGTGAATCCTATGTATTCATTTCGACTTCCACGAAATCCCAGTCGGTTGCCTTCAGTCATGTCAGTGGCCACTAAACCCCATAGCCTATCCAAAACAGGTCCAGATATGACAGGTTTTACGCGCTACTGGCGAACTGACACAATTGAGCGACTGACAGAATAATTCGTGTGTAAACGCTGCTGTTACGAGTAAACAATGTCACCATTGCGGTAAACCACGTTCCAATATGCATGTGAGGTTTGCTTACATGTTTGGCTGTCTATCAGTAACACAAAGCTGAATCAGCTAACGTTACCCAACACTTGATGGCATTTGAATTATGCTAATCTATACAGGGTGGTAAAAGTGTCCTAATGTTGCATGAGCTGAACACGACAGCTGTCCCACTGAAACAGTAGCCCATTTCACTGTTTCAAAAGCTTATGCGCGCTCTAGTAATAAGGGTATGGAAATAAATTATACGAAACATCAACGAAGCTGTACGCTACCGAATATATTTATGGGATTCGCTCATTAAAAGGCGACACGGGAATGCGATTTTCTTACTTACCGCGCGTAAATGCAGCCAAACAGCGATTTCTGGTGCCCCTGTCCTGCAAGAAAACCCCGTCCTTCGCGTGTTATATTGATATAAACGTGTCTATTTCTCCTCCTCAATGCAGGCACTTCCCCATGGTTCACCCCGAGCCCGGGCCTCCGGTGTTAGCAGGTGGACGCGCCTCTTCTCTCAGTGATGGAGACAGCAGCTCGCTTCTCTTCGCCCCGACGCTCCATTTTTCATTACAACACAAATTCTTATTCCAATAACACACCCGGGAGCAATGGCTGTCCAAGCGTTACAGCGAAGTCATGGCGTCTGCTATTCCACTCCTATTTTCACGTCTCTCCCCCCGGTGTTCGTTGCCATCTACGAGGTGCTTGATGCTGCCATTGTTACAGCATGTCTTTTTTTGCAGCTGGACCTCTCTCTCGCTCCCCCCGCTTCGTAGCGCAGTCTCGCAGGCGCACTCGTTAACTTGCTGCTCCCCTCCGCCGTCTTGCTCTAACCAACCTATGAAAGTGCACGAAACCGACAGACGCGGGGCCGGACATGATAATAATTAAAACAAAAAAATCTCCCTGACAGAATATATGTGGTCCTTCTAGTTCTCATCACAAATACGAAGGTCTTACATGGAGTGTTAATTAAAAATGAATTATTACAATGCTGGCTCTATGATAACCACGTCGTTTTAATAGTTGGCCCAGGGAGGAATAAGATAGAGTGCAGTGAAGCGCCTTGCATATTTTTTTTGTAGGATAGCCTGCCTTGACCTCAAATTATTAGGCTACTGGTGTAATCTCACCCGTCCCGCAGCTTCTTTGGATAGATGTTTGGAAGGTTGGGGTCAATGATTTTGGCAATATTTTAACTTTTGACTTTATAGTTACATTAGTGTTATATGAGCGCCACACGTTGCTGTAGGCTATATGTAACATCCCAAGAAAATGAATATAGGCTATATTTATATATTTTTTTTACTCTTGACATCAAACGTAATCTTATAGGTTCGCACTTGTGATTTATACATGCATGTCAATGCGATTCAGTAGCAGTTGCTCAAATTGTGGTCAATTTATGGTTATGTTGGCTTGTGACCAACCTGCAAAAACAGCAGTTGCTGATAGAAGCTAGAAACCATAGAGTAACCAGATCATCATTTTATTTCCCAGGAGGAATGTTTTAGCTGGTTGGCCCAGTAACTTAATAGGCATGTATGACGAGCTTGTAAACTGATCGTGCTGGTAGCCTATGTTCAGCCGGGTAAACTGAACTAGTTAGCTGGTCACTCTGGTGCGGACGGCCTATCAAACTGCAATCTACTGGCCAGCATACTAATTGAGTGGGGCCAAAAAAGAACTGGTAGAATGGCATTCTGAACAGCAGTCAGCAGAGCATCACATCACTCTTCAGACCAAGAGCACTCATAATGAACACAGGAATTACACACATAAATTTACACTCCCACACAAATGCAGATGAATGCATGTTTTCCACACAGGCCAACATGCATATTCACATCAGCATCACCAAACCTGCTGGCTGGTTTTCTGACTGACTGGATGTTGTGTTTTTGTATGAAGATGAGCATAGACTTTGGCTCCGCTTTCCAGGGTTACCATGAGTCAGTCTCAGCATATTCTCCCTATTATCATTAGCCCACCAGGAAAACAACAACAGAGTATTCTTACTCTGACCCTGAGGGCACAGAAAAGACTGTGCGCCCAGTGGAGGCACATAGCCTACCAACCAACAGTCTAGCAACCAACCAGAGGTGGACAGTAACTAAGGCCGGTATTCTCCCAGGTGCTTCAAGTCCAAAAAAGTGCTGAACTCCATATTTTTCAGCCTGCACTAAGCACTTTTTTTTTTAGACTTAAGCACCTGGGAGAATACCACCCTATGTAAATTGGTACTCAAGAACTGTACTTAAGCATATTTTTTAAGTATCGACAGTCTGCCTGAGTATTACTATTTTTGGATACTCATGACTTTTACTTTACTACTTTTTAAAGACAAATATTGTTATGTGACCATAAAGCCCTCATTACATATGCAAAGCTAAGTGATTTTGCAACAATAATAGATCATATTGAAGTTAAAAATGTTCTCTCAATTATTAAATTTATGCAAATATAGCCCATACACGAAGGAACTAGCAAAAAGTTTCAAAGACCTCCGGTGTCTGTCAAGGTAGCAAACACAATGTCATTCAGGGCACCTATAGGAAAGTCCAATTCTTCCAAATCTAGTGGTCATACTGGTGCAAATAGTGAACCATTGTTTTCTCAATTATTACATTTATGCAAATATTGCCCATACACGAAGGAACTAGCAAAAAGTTTCAATTGTCTGTCAAGGTAGTAAACATGATGTCAGCAGGGCACCTATAGCAAAGTCCATACCTCCAAACCTAGTAGAAGTTTGTTCATAGTCCAAATTACTTTGGAGACCATAGAATACAATCTGCTTTCTTCTACCTCAAACATCTCAAGACTAACTAGAAAATGCACTCGGAGAGCACAGACTTGCACTAAGGCAACGTGGTCACACACACAATATAAATTCCAGATTGTGTTCTGGATCACAGATTACCACCAAAATTGAATCAGTTGTTTCTTGTTCCAAAACACTTTCCATCCAATTCCGTGCAGTACTTTTCGAGTTATGTTGTACACAGACAGACACACAGACGGACAGGTGCCGGCGAAGTCATAACCTCCTAATAATAATTACAGTAGGCTTACTTGGCCATCACTCTCTGACTCTCTGACATCACTCTCATCCAGGCATTCATCACCTCCCACCTGGACTACTGCAATGGAATCCTTTGCCCAGCAAGGGGCTATACAGCAGTTGCCAGGTCCTCGGCCCACACTACGTTGTGGCAACACATCACCCCAACAATTAAGAAGCTTTGCTTGCACCCAGTCAAGTAAAGCATCAGTTACAAAATTCTGCTGCTCACCTACCAATCCCACAATGCACTTTCCCCCCAGTACAGTACATCTCAGTACAGTACATCTCATCTACCTCCACACACACACAGGGCCGGTTCTAGCCTTTTTGATGCCCTAGGCCAGATTTGAGTTTTGCCCCCCTTTTCTAAAAATATTAGAGGAAAAACTGAAGAAAAAAAGTAAGAAATGTATTGTGATGCCCCCCTGATATTTGGTGCCCTAGGCGACTGCCTCGTTTGTCTATGCCTAGAACCGGCCCTGCACACACAACATGCCCATACATAAGTGTTCAGAAAGCACATTAAAGTATACATGTTCACAAAGGTTTTTGGTCTCCCTTCAAAGTGACTTACATGGCATAGCTGTTTTAAAGCCACACCACGCAAAATTTCATGCTGTTTTTTAGGTTAGTTTGCTAGTTCCGTTCCGTTTCCGATGGTTAAATGGGTCATCACACAGTGAACGATGACTCTCTCTGCAAACCCTGTCACTGCTAAGTGCAGTTACAAGTACTTTTAGAATGAAAACAAGGGTCGGGGTATGTTCTCAGTCAACATACTGTAACAGTTCCAAAATGATCATCAGTGGTTCCTAATCTTTGGTTCCCAAAATACATCCACTTGGTTGGTGAGAATGTACAATGTTGCTGGCTGCAATGGCACTTTTTTTAATTGGTGCCTGTCAGGAGAGTACAAGACGGAAAAAAAAGAAAAGAAAAGATTATTGCACGAATACACTCATGATTATACTGATTATTTAAAAAATAAACTGAAATAAAGGTTGTCAAAATTACTTTTTTATTTAGTCAACTAACTTTGTACCATTTTCAACCACTTGAAAATTTATTTAGTCAGTAAGGAATTATTTTTCTATTAGCCTACTCAATAACAATGTACCAAAACTAATATGACTGCAGACAAAATAATACAACACAGCAGAATACATGCATTTTGACATCTATATAACTGTCCACATCTTTTTGTGATGAATATCAATTGTAAAGTCAATCAACTGTCTTATCCATAGTTGGGTGCCTAGAATTGCCTAGAAATCTAGACTTCGGCAGCTAAAAGATTTGCTCAGCCCGTACCTCTAGCAGCAAGCCATAACTTGATTGGTTGGACGCCATTGGTGTTCGCTAATCACAACGCTCTATGTGCTTAGGGCGGGCCTTGCCGAAAACAAGGGTCTTTTGAATTGGTGTTTACATCTTGTATATTCCTCTGATTGGTCATAGGCTATCCTATTGCGTACAGAAGCAGTTTGAAAGATAACTGCCTTGTTCTGCCCACGATTGAATTTAGTCTATCTATTGATGCCAGACTTACATTTTGATCAGGCTACGTAGACCCCATTTTATCAACATAATAAACATTATATTCTGCTTTTGAATACTAAAGTAATGTTTGAAACAAGTGCTGACATACTTTAACACTTTGACTTTGCCTCTCCAACTTTCACTTTTTCAGTATTTGACCAGGAGTAGTTATGCGTTTACCGTCAGTCCATTTCTTTTGTCTGTTTTGTCCTTGAACTGGTATGAGTAATAAGTCGTTGAAAGTGAACATTATGCACCAAATCTTTGACTGGCAAATGCACTTATTTTGCGCTTTATACTTACTATATAGGTGCTCCTATACAATTTAAGAACCAATCCAAAAGAACCAGCCGTGATTGAATCCCTTTGGACATGTGGTTTCTTCCTGGTCAAATACCCTAAGGTAGAGTTTAGTGTCTATAATAAACAGAAAACACAACAGAGACTAGGAATTGTTGTAGTTGGTTTGTACACAACTCATTAATAGGCTAACCTTCTGACGCAAAGCTGGCATTTCAAGTAGTGGCTGAACTCAAACTTGATTGTACAATAGTTTTTGTACAAACAATTGGGTTGAAAGGGTTGTTTTACATGTTGTGTGGATATTGCATGTAGGCCTACTGTAGGATTTCCATCAAATGAACCCATTACAAAAATATCCATAAAGCTATATTGAAGACTGTTCTGTCAACACCCTTCTGAATCTATGTAAGGTTCACTTTCTCAACCTTTTCTCTTCCTTGTATTATTGGCCATATATTTCAACCAGCATATTGGACATTGTGAGCTCATTAGCGTGTGACCTCTGAAAGCCTCACACTCCCTCTCACACACACACACACACACACACACACACACACACACACACACACACACAGAGAGAGAGAGAGAGAGACAGAGAGAGAGAGAGAGAGAGAGAGAGAGGGAGAGAGAGAGAGAGGGAGAGGGAGAGAGAGAGAGAGAGGGGTCTGTGGCTGGTAAAACCACAGCAATGGCAAATGTTGCTTTTGCTAAATGTTTCATCATAAAAAAACAGAGATGGATGGACAGCAAGCAAAGTAGAAAACATGGTGTGATGACTAAAAGATGTTAGTTACAGTAATTCTAGCCTGTTCCACTCACCATGATGGTAGCAAAACCCAAAAATCTAAATAAATCAAAATATCAAAATAATTATCTTAACATAATCATCAAAATTATTCTCTTAACATAACTGCCATTACGCAGCCACAACCAGCTACCAGTTACTAAAAATAGAGAGTTCAAACATTGTGCAGTTTACGCTAGGGCAATAGAGATTTTTTTAGAGGAGTTCTACCTCCATGGGAGCAGGGGAAATAGGATGAGGGTGCTGTGGCTGGCAATAGTGGCTCTGAAGTAGGCTACTTGTTTCTTTTCAAAACAACACAAAAGCTCGAGGCCCAGTGCAACTTCTCATTAGTCCTGTACCATTGAACCGCGTTACAAAACAGACACCCGAGGACATTGCTGTAAATTTTATGTAATTTTTTTTTCCACCCTTCTCAAATATTTCTCTCCATTTTTTTTTTTTTTTTGCACTTCAAAATGAGGTCAGCATGGAAATGGAATGACGCCTATCCCCAGGCGCTTTCAGAGGGCAGAGCAGGTATTGGATGGAACAGCTTGAGTTGCGCCAAAGCAGGCTTAGTTATTTGGTGCCTTCACAATGGCGGGAGGCAGGGGGTCCGCCCAGGCTTTAGCTTTCCAAGCGACCCCATCACAAGGACCCGAGAGATCCTATTTGCAAGGAGGAAAAAACAAGTGCACTCAAGACCACAGCTCAAGCTGCAAGATAGGCAGTGTGAAGGAAGGGTGTGTGTGTGTGTGTGTGTGTGTGTGTGTGTGTGTGTGTGTGTGTGTGTGTGTGTGTGTGCATGGTTTTGGGGGTGGGGTGGGGTGGGTGTTCCAGACATGCATGACCTTATAGCATGTTAACATGAAATACATTTGGAAAAGCTTTCAATACATTTCCATTTCATTTTTGGGCTTTTGTTTGTGCTTAAAAACGTATGTGCCTTTTTTTAAAGAAATAAAGTAATTGAAGACCTACAAAGAAAGACATGGTTCTCAGAAATCCCCACCACACTATTATAGATTCTTTTCAGCTGATTTAAAATCTTACGGTCTCCACTTTATCTGGTTACATTTTAAATCTTAGTGAGAAAAAAGAAAAAAAGATTTGCACTCAGCCTTAAAGTGACTAAACTATACATCGTATGTTCTTTTAATTTGGCACCTGCCAAAAGACTTTTGGATGTGCGCGCACAACTCACATTTTAAATCTTACCATATACACTCGCAAGGTCTTTTCAAGCAAATTGTTCTTATGTGAACCTTCAAAATCAATAAGAATATTTGTCCAAAAAAAAAAAAGAAAAAAGAGAGAGAAATGAAATCGCTGTAGGCTGTTGTAGGCTGGGGAATCGGGATCAATTACCAGGGGGACAACGGGGCCTTC
>JAODXP020000030.1:10677275-10687275 GCA_027497455.2 Sardinella longiceps
TTGAATCTGAACTTTTCAATTGGTAACCAGAAGCACTGTGAAGAAAAGTGATCATGTTAACAGACGTACACAACACAAACACACAAACATGTGCACACACAAACATGCACACATACAAACATGCGCGCGCACACACAGACACACACGCACACATACAGACACACACATCCACCCACCTCCTCTGTGATTGAGTCCAGAGAAGATGTGGCTTCATCGTACAGCAGAATGGGCGGGTTCTTCAGGATTGCACGAGCAATGGCCACCCTCTGCTTCTCTCCCCCTGAAAAACAACCAATCAGCACACACATCAATCTCAGACACAGGAGAGATCTACCAATCACACGCCGGCATTCTGGCCAGACCGACCAATAAAACCAAACCAATCATGCCATCTCATCATATTAAACACACAAGGAATCTATTTAGTCCATTAGTGATGAATGTACAGAAATATTCATGTCATTTTGTAAATTCTTGTATTATCACTTGGATAACTCCTATTGGATTGTTTGGGCCAGATTTGTTTGTACTTGATAAAAAATATCGAAATTGCTGTTTGATAGAAATTACCTGGAAATTATAATTAAAACAACTTAATTTTTGAATATTTCTGAAAATGGGTTATCACCACATCTGCAACATATAAAGTGCAGACATATGATACATATTTGACATATGGATGTTGAATGGTGGTTTTATTCCCACTGGCTATCCAGGATATACAACGTGCAGTTCTATTGGAAAACAACCACAAAATAACCAAAATTCTTTACAGCAAGACATTATTGACTGCATCATCACGTACTTGTTATTGAACAGTCTGGTCATCACCAGCATCTCGCAGAACAAATGCAGACACTAAAGCAGGAGTGGGCAATTATTTTGGCTTAAGGGCCACATTGGGTTTTTAGATTTTGACGGGCCTGGTGTTAACATTTACATTTACATTTATGCATTTAGCAGACGCTTTTATCCAAAGCGACTTACATTTTGTCAACTATCAATTAGTTCAGGGCAAGTCTCCCCGAGAGCAACTTAGGGTTAAGTGCCTTGCTCAAGGGCCCCCCAACATCTACACTACCAACCCACTAGAGTCCGGGTCCTTAACCTGGTGTTAACAGTCAACCAGCTGATGGGGGTTGATGCCGATAATGATGATGATAAATTGGCAAGTCTCAAAGCAGTAGCCCCACTTTCTTCAGAGGACAGGTTAACATGCAGGGTTGAAAGGGGGGGGATTTGTATTTCATGAATACAACAAATCTGATGAATCAGGCCAATAATCTAAGTCACCTTGGCTAAATGAGAAATTATTCTATTTTGGGAAGGCTCCAAGGGCCGCATTAAATACCTCAACGGACCGCATGTGTCCCCCGGGCCTTAGTTTGCCCAGGTCTGCAGCATTTTAGTGGTTGATATCTGAACTGTAACTGATATTGACTGAAGACAGGAGCGCACCTGAGAGTTTTAGACCCCTTTCTCCGACCTGCGTCTCGTAGCCATTGGGCATCCGGAGGATGGCATCGTGGATGCCCGCTAGCCTGGCCACGCTATGCACATCCTCCGTTGTGGCGTGGATGTTTCCGTACTGCAAGTTGTAGAATATTGTGTTGTGGAACAGGACTGCATCCTGCAGGGAAAAGACAATAGACAAAAAACAACACAAAACAAAAAAAAATCCATAAATGTATAAACAAACAGAAGCCAAACGCCTAGACAAACAAGTTTGTTTTTGCATGTGATCCGTGTGGCCGTTGTGTTTACACTCCCGGCTCCCTCTGTGGCATCTCCAATGTCTTATTTCTTAAAGCCGCTGTGTGTGCAGCAGAAAGCCTTTTATTCCAGCTCAGCTTACAGCAAATGCACTGCCCATGAATATTCAGTGGTGCAATACTTGCAGATGTCACCATAACAAAAGTGCAAAGGAAGAGAGCATCACACTTTGCACATTTACCGAGGCCAACAACAAGACACAGATGCATCCTCACTTGACTCGAGATGGCTCATTTTTCGGGATGTTTTCACAAAAACTACAGAGAATCTTTCCCGGTGTGTGTGTGTGTGTGTGTGTGTGTGTGTGTGTGTGTTTAAAAGCATAATCACAGTAGGTCTCAATAGACAAATATGACAGGATGAAGAGAAGACGTAAAGCATGAAAGAGAGTGTGTGAAAAAGAGAGCATGTAAGACAGATTGCGGAGTGTGTACGTGACAGAGAAACACAAAGAGCACATGTGAGAGAGAGAGAGAGAGAGAGAGAGAGAGAGAGAGAGAGAGAGAGAGAGAGAGAGAGGAAGACAGAACATTTGAACGACTGAGTATTTAAGAGGGAGCGTGTTTGTGTGTGTGTGTCTTGACTCTGTGTGTGTGTGTGTGTGTGTGTGTGTGTGTGTGTGTGTGTGTGTGTATGTGAGTAAGAGCGAGAAAGAGAGCAAGCATTTCTGACCTGAGGGACCACACCCACAGACTTCCTCAGGCTGTCCAGGCTCACATCTCTGATGTTCTGCCCGGCGATGTAGATGTTGCCCTGCTGCGGCTCATAGAAGCGGAACAGCAGCCTCACTATTGTGCTCTTCCTGCAGGACAGCCAGGGACACGACACACACACACACACACACACACACACACACACACACACACACACACACACACACACACACACACACACACACACACACACACACACACACACATCAGGGGAAAGAGTAGGATTACTATTTTGTACACTTTCAAACACAAATTTACACACACACACACACACGGTAAACATCAGACACCTTTATGTCACTCACAGAAATACAGTGACATAATGGAACAGACACAGACACACAAATCAACACAAACAACAACAAAAAAAAGCGACACAGACACATCTTTTTTTTTTTTTTAATCCATCTTTTTCAGAGATAAAGCTCCTACCCCTGGCAATCAGATGAACATTTTCTTCTATTAAGCTCTCTGAGGAGAGAACTGAAACCACATGTAAAGTGGTGGAAGACAAATATCATCAACAAACACTGGCAGGAGCACACAGTGCAGCACATACTACTGCTTCCCACAATTCATTAATTCATTAGCTGCAGGTGCTCTACTTGACTGTCTGAGCTCCATACACTACTACCCAGTATGCAGCATGGTGTGCAAGAGCAGAAGTGGTCTACTGACCACATGACCAGAAACCTCATTAATTAATTGACTGCAGGTGCTCTACCTGACCCAAGTTAAATTGAGCCCCACACTACTCCTGTGATATTTGTCATGGATAACACACTACTGTACAAACTCCTTTACATCAGTGTACAAGTAGTATGCACTGTAGTAGGCACTTTCAGAAACGGCCATTGTGTCGCGTCTGGGACACACCACCTCTGCCTAATGCTGATTGGTGGATAACTGATGTTTTTGTTTGTCAAGGATAACAACGCACAGACATGAAAAAAAGACAACTACTGTATGTGAGCAACTGTCTGGCATCAGTGGTTCCTTTGAATGCATCACACAGATTCAGTCAATATAAACTTCACATCATATGCACAGACGTCCGCCGCCTTTGAACGTTTTTTTTTTTTTTTTTTTACTGCCAGTAGGTCCTCAACAAGCAAAAGTCAACAAGCAAACAAACATATATTTTAATCCATCTTTTTCAGAGATATAGCTCCTACCCCTGGCAATCAGATGAACATTTTCTTCTATTAACCTCTCTGAAGAGAGAACTGAAACCACATGTAAAGTGGTGGAAGAACAAACAGCCTGACAAACACCGGCACTGCCGGACAGCTGGACACTCACCCCGAGCCGCTGCCTCCAACAATTGCCACCTTCTTCCCAGCAGGCACCTCGAAGGACACCCCGTTGAGGACCTTTTGTCCCTCCATGTACTCAAAGTAGACGTCCTCAAACCTGATGGTGGCCTCCTGGGGAGCGACCAGGAGTGGGGGCGCCAATTCTTTCTCCTGAGACACACACACACACACACACACACACACACACACACACACACACGAAAGGACAGGATAGAGGGAGAGGTGATGTTTTATTATTGGAGGCCATGCACAAACACAAACAGGATCACACTTTGAGCTGATGATATCTTGTTCTTGTGCTGACACTGTGCTGTGCAGAGACCCAATGTCGAGGCATGACTACATTATCAAGGGCTTTTCTCACAAACGACAGCTGGAACAAACATACTGTATCAACATTTCACAAAAAGAAAAACGCTGCTAAAATTTTTACAAAATCAAAAATAGTGCTACTTCCAGCTAATTTCCATTCAAACCATGACTCATCACTTTTATTAGGCCTGATAAAAGATCACTTATTGTCTACTCTCAGATTTAATTGCTCAAGAGTGCAATAATGGACCTACATCATCATTTTCATCAGCTGATCAGCAACTATTCAGACAGGAAACTCTAAGATAAGATTTTATTGTGGTCACAGACCACAGATCAGAAGCCGATTGGTTTACGTTGTGAGCCATTCCAGTATGAGCTTGGTCATTCAACAGAATATGACGCACTTCTCTTAGTTATGTTTGGTAAACAGTAGTTTAGCATTTAGCCACACAGCTCCTGCATTAAAATGCTGCTTCTACACTTCCTACAGCCTCCATTTTGTTCACACACGTGAGATCCAACACATGTAAACAGAAAAATAAATAACCTTCTAAATAATCCCACAAACAAGAAGAACAAAACCATCAAAATCAATTTCAGTACCGCGAGCGGTTGGAAAAATTGGTCCTGAAATTGCTTAATACCTAAAAATGGCCTTCTCTTGGGCACTGTGTGTGGCTGGTTAAAAAAAAAAAATCCACAAAAGAACTCGCAAATCTGGCCGCACGCGAGCACGGACGAGGCGTGCGCACATGGACACAAAGCAGAGACATTTTTCCAGCCGTCATTACAGCAGTTTCCTTTAATTTTGACATCTACATTATCAAATGGAAAAAGTGAGGGGGAAAAAGAGAGAGAGAGAGAGAGAGAGAGAGAGAGAGAGAGAGAGAGAGAGAGAGGAAGAAAGAGTGAAACGAGTTGGCCAGTAATGGCTTGATGTGCCCCTGCGCCTCGCGGAGCGAGACAATGGAGACCATTACGCAGGCCCATGAACAATCAGACACATTCAGTAATTCTGTGTAATTACTGCCCGCATACTAAATTAGACAATTAAGAATGAGCTTCATCAGACCCAGCAACCCCCCAAAAAAACCTGTGTCCCAACACACACACAGCAAACACACACACACACACACACACACACACACACACACACACACACACACACACACAGAGACACAAACACACCCACACAAAGGTGCCACATCCAGTTCTAAGCTCAGGTTAAGACCGCTACCACTCTTGCTTAAAAATCGAAAAACGGCCATTCATGAGAATGCACAGCGGAGCTGAGCACGTGTCACTGGGGGAGAGGGACACAATACACACACGGCGAGCTTTTATCCGACGTGTCCGTCCACCGACAGGTGACTGCTGGCCAGCCCTGAAAAGAGGCTGTGAATAATTCAACAGGGTCAACCGCTGTTGTTTAATGGAATTTGCTTTTGTTAAACACGGCCAGGGGAGAAGACGCAGGAGCAGACTGCACAGTGAGCCTCTGAATCAGAGTGGTAGGTAGGCTGCAGTCACTCTATCCACTTGGATATGACTAATATACAGCATATTTCATTTAGATGTGGTCTAAAAGCTTAGCTTAAGTTCTCCGTCAGGGTTTCAATAGGACACACACACACACACAGGATCTCAAAGGCCATTCTCCCCACCACCGCAGGCGTCAAGGTCATTATATATATCTAAACTACATATTCATTGAATTCCTTAGTCTATTCACTTAAATGCCATCAAACACAATGTTACAATCATTTCACATCAGTGACCAAAACAAAGTGGCCACATATTGAATCACAAATATTGGCAAAGAAGTACAAACACTGCAGCCACACTGAGTTGCTGAACAGAAAAAGGAAACACACACACACACACACACACACACACACACACACACACACACACAGAGAGAGCTGAATGTACCTGTAATATGGGCTATGTCTACACTTAAGTAAATACACAATTCTCTCTGACAACGTCAATACCATCCAATCTTTTGTCGACCATGGTTACATGTAGCTGAAAAAAAAAAAAAAAAAAAGGGTATGGCGAGCTACGTACAGTATAAAGAAAAGCAGCCAATACGGATGTAGGCAGAAAAAATGTTATAATACAGTAAGAATACTGTAATAGAATACATAACATTTTTTATGTTTGTAAATTTATTTGCAAACCAAAGAGTACGGACCTGAGATGATCATTTCTGTGCGTTACGTTGTCCATAATAATAAATGCGAAATCCAGTTTCTATTTCGTGGGCCTGACACCAGAAATTCTGCAAGCGGGATTACTGCGAAACAAAAGCTAGATACTGACGAGAGAGCCATCGATGACTCCATAATGAACCATCTAATTATCAAAGTGACTTCAAGGATGGTAAATCAACAGTAAAAACATTGCTTGGCTTCCCTTTAATGGTACACACAGTCATGGTGAAAGAGCAAGCTGTCTCCAGGTCTCCAGGCTTTTGAATTCTGCCACTGCTGTGCCCTTGAGCAAAGCACTTAACCCTAAGCTGCTCTTAGGAGACTATCCCGGATTTAAATGACAATTGGCAAATGTAAATCACTTTAGATAAAAAAGCATCTGCTATATGGATAAAACCTATGCAATGTATTGTTTATCCAAAGCGACTTACCTTTGTCAATTGTCATTTACAGTAAATGAAAACGTTTCTGTGGTAGGGAGACTATGGCTATGGCTATTCATACTACTGGTCATCCCACTGTACAGTATGTACTAGCAGAGAGCTCACAGAATCAGCTGAGAGAGAGGAGACATTGGCCATTTCCGAAAAGGCATACTGGTATGCTACATGCTACATACTGCTGCTTGTGCCCCAGCACACAGTGCAGTACATACTACTGCTTCCCACAATTAATTAATTCATTAGCTGCAGGTGCTCTACTTGACTGGCTGAGCTCCATACACTACTACCCAGTATGCAGCATGGTGTGCAAGAGCAGAAGTGGTCTACTGACCACATGACCAAAACCTCATTAATTAATTGACTGCAGGTGCTCTACCTGACCCAAGTTAATTGAGCCCCACATTACTCCTGTGATAATATTATTGTCATGGATAGCACACTACACACTGCTTTCTGCAGACATCAGTATACGAGTAGTATGTAGTAGGCACCTCTGCCTAATGATGATTGGTGGATAACTGATTTTTTTGTTGTTCAAGGATAACAACGCACAGATATATTTTAAAAAGACAACTATTTGAGCATGGATTGTCTGGCATCAGTGGTTCCTTTGAATGCATCACGCAGATTCAGTCAATATAAACTTCACATCATATGCACAGACGTCCTCCGCCTTTGAACGTTTTGCACAGACGTCCTCCGCCTTTGAACGTTTTTACTACCAGTAGTTGCTCAACAAGCAAACAAACATATATTTACCCTCAGCTTAAATCATGTTTACAAAGTTCATATAAATGAAAGCTATTCAAAACTGGATATCTGTTAATCTGTTAATAATATTCTATATACATGTATATATCTTTCAGATTAGACCAAAATGTTCATGGTAGGGAGCTGGTCAACAGCAGCACGGTAACATTGGTAAAACAAGCAAAACAAGTGAAAGTACTAACCGTGGGCCTATGCAGGCTTGGGCCGTGCTGGACAACGCAGGTTATAAAATATATGTACAAACCTGTGTGTGAATATGTGTATGCATAAGCTTCCTCACCTTGATCTTGGTGTCGACACTAAGCAGCGTGAAGAGGGTGTTCATGTCGATGAGGGCCTGTCGTGTCTCCCTGTACACTGTGCCCAGGAAGTTTAGCGGAAGAGACAGTTGGAAGAGCAGGCCATTCACCATCACCAGGTCTCCGACGGTCATCGTGCCTGTGCCACACACACACACACACACACACACACACACACACACACACACACACAAATGATTTCACAAGAATGCTATGGGTTTTACAGCATCAATTTTAGCTAGCAGACGAGGTATGCTTCCTCTCCAACTGAGGGGCAGGCTGCTAGTAAGCTAACTTCCCAACAAGGTACCATGTTCATTCAATCACTTCACTACTGCATAAAATACAGTACAACAATGCAAACAGCTCCTTAAAGCAAAAAATAAACTGCCATCAGCTACAATAATAACTACCGTAAATCCAAATCTAACTCAAACTAGTGAACCATCATCATCAACTATTCTACCACCCCCATAGAGCCAATCGTACACCGATCAAGTGCATCTTCAGAATTCATGCCAAGACATAAAACATTGTGTGCCTTTATTGTGCCCACAAGCACAGAACTGTCCACATTGAGGAGGTGCTTAGAGAGAAAGAGACAAGGACCTGGAGATTCCAAGGCTGAACTATTCACAACGTGTATTCCAAAGAGCACGCAGGGGATGGAGGCAGAATGTCCGTCATGCTGAAGGGAACAAAAAGCTGCCTTTTGCCTTTGTGGCTTGATGGATAGCTCACAGTCCTAGGGCCTTATGGATTCCGCAAAACCGAAAACACGGACAGAATCACGGAATCACAACATTAAGCGGATTCCAAAATAAACAAGGCATTGCACGGAATTTGCTACATTTTGCGAGTTGACATTTAAACACATGTTTATAAACAATATATTCTAGACTTCTATGCTACAAACTCCACAGCACAGTAGCACTGATCTGCAAATCTTAACAGATGGATGTCAATGTGACCAGCATCGTCGTTCACCATATAAGTTTGTAGCATCGTTGTCAATGCGCTAATATCAAAGTAACAAAGTTCTCGATCAGGCGGTATAGGGCTAAAAAAAAAAATCCGACGCTGTAAGAAATGAATGCGAGGAGTTGCGTCTGGGAAAACAGTGGAATAGAATGTGGGAAAGAACAGAGTGGCTTTCATAGGCACTGTAGTCGGAACCGGTGTGCGGATAGGTGCTTAAGAAGCAAGTGGACACATCAAATCACACACTCATGATGGCCATGGATATTTACACTGCATAGTAAATTACGTAGGACAGAACCATCAACCACATGGATACATTTGTATTCTTTAAACAATATTCAAGAATAGATATCCAGTCATTTGTGGGGGAAAAAAATATGAATCGAGGCACATTAGCAGGCAGTGGAACCCTGAACCAGCTGTTCAACGAAGGAAACTCAATTCCACTAAATGTGATGTCTTTCCACCTGTTACTATCCTTGCTGTATGGCACATGTCTCACTCACAATCAGGAATAAGCATATGTCTCACACATACTGTAGTTTTGTCCTGCACCTACTTTGGATGTGTGCACCTTTTTTTGAACTTTAGAAGTTTGTCAAACACTTTGAAGCACTTCCAGATGTGTGAACTCGTGTTGCTACTGGTAAGCTCCACTTTGCAGTGTGCAGCATCCAGGTAAAAAAAAAAATGTTGTGCAAGTAATTTACATCATGCGACCTGCTTTTTTGATGTGCACTTTGAGGCTTCTCTGTTCAAGCTATTTTTAGCCAATATTGGTCGATCATGACTGGCATCTGTTCAGTCAGAGCTTCTCTAGTGATGAATTTGAAGATGAACACAGGAAAGATATGCACTGTATGTATAGCTGGTCTGGCATCAGTGGTTCCTTTGAATACATCATAAATATTCAGTCAATATAAACTTCACATCACATGCACAGACATTGCAGCCAGATGCTTTAATATTCTCTATTCTTCTCTATTCAAAAACTATTTTCCTAACTTTAACTAACTATTTTCCTGTTAATACTAGCTAGCAGAGTGTGTGTGTACCTCCCTAACTGTTGCATGAATTTATTTTATTCAAGTAGTATTCTGAGAATCCGCAAACTGCCAATAACACATCCTTTCATTCAACACAGAGCACTCCCTCCCTCGATCGCTCTCTCAA
>JAODXP020000030.1:10692275-10704775 GCA_027497455.2 Sardinella longiceps
TGAATGCAGTGTATGCACCAAGAGTGCCCAGGGTCACAGCTGCAAACTGGCCTCCGCACTTGTAATACTGCAACAGAAAGAACAAATTACAAATACACTCTTGATCACAACAGGGAACATCTATGCAGGCAGATCCGCAGAACTGATACGTACAAATGCAGCAGGAGAATTGAAGAAAGTGTGTAATTTGATTGGCCGCTGTGTTCAACTATCTACAAACCCTTGGCCGTATTCAGATTCGCCTTTAAAGCATTATAGCAGCGAGAAAAATTAATAATTATCCTGAATATGAAGGCGTTATCTAAAGAGAAAAATTAGAGTACCTAAAGCCGAACAAGGTCAGGTGTGGAGTATTCCGATCACTCTCATTATTGATTAAGTTCTGGATTGATTTCATGATTTACATGTTAGAATTTCTGCAAGTGTGAAGGATCGCAGAAGTAATGTGATGATAACTGAAATAACAATGATAGTTAAAAAACATCCTTCAGAACTCTGATGAACGGTCTTTGCCAGTTATTCATCAGAATATGATCATATTCAAAATAAGTTCAACAGTAATATTATTGCTTGCTATACATGGAGATACTCTTATTGTTTATAAAGATTAATTCAAATGTTGTCTTTCTGCTGTGGGCAATTTCTTCAAGCTTTGATGTTTTTATGTTAAAATTAATTTGCACTGTCCCAGTGCACTCTCCATTGTTGTTTACCAGCAGCATCCTACACCGCGCAGCTCTGCTGCATTTATATAGCAGAATCCTCTACATCCTGGCTAATGAGGAATTCCCCGAGCCCCTTCACTACCACTACATTATACACACACTTCCTCTCGTCCTGCCCATTGCAGAATCAAGTGTTGCAAATTGGGCAAGTATGGGAGTAATTCCTGCTAACGTCTCTACCACTGGAGCCGCAGATGAAGTCAAGCCTCGTTAGGGCCGCTGACATAACGACCTCGCGCGTGTTAATTACATAGAGTTCTGGTGAGTGAGATGGAAGGACACGGGAAACGGAACGAACGAACGAACACACACACACACACACACACACACACACACACACACACACACACACACACACACACACACACACACACACACACACACACACACACACACACACACACACACACACACACACACTGTATCTTGCAGTATAAACTACACCAACAATAAACAAACATATAAAACATTTAACAATATCACTAACGAATATCATTACCAATGTGGTGTTGCAAACGCTTATGGCACATTATTCAATCACTCTTACTGCATAAAATACAAGTGTACACATACTCTCCTTTCAGTATTAATAAGTGGACATATTGACACACAGCCTTCATTAGTGTTTGTCCAAACATGATGTGTGCCACACTTTTAATATTTTATATCATCACACTAAACAGCACTTCTGTGTGTGTGTGTTTGTGTTTGTGTGTGTGTGTGTGTGTGTGTGTGTGTGTGTGTGTGTGTGTGTGTGTGTGTGTGTGTGTGTGTGTGGTGCAAAAATGAGATGGAAAACACACACACACACACAATCCTGTTGGAGAAAAGCTATCGTGCAGAACAATAGCACTGTCACTATTTAACTGTGTTGTGCATCAGTCAAGACAAGCTTGAAGTTTCACACTGACTACCAACAAGCCATCCTCAGGGTTTCCCCAGGTTTGACCACCCCTAATTTAAGCTTTTTTTAAGTTGTACGACGCTGCATTCTGGTTGACTATAAAAATAATAAATTTATGAATTTAAGACTTTCATTTTAAAAATGAAGACTTTGCAACTAAATTTAAGACTTTTCAAGGCCTTAATTTAGGAACATTTAATTTAAGACTTTTTAAAAGACTTTTAAGACCGCACGGCTACCCTTGATCCTGTGCCTTGTGATAATATGAGTTACTCCCTAGTCTACTAGTTATTACTGGGAAGTGGAGGCCATTTTTGTTAGCACTGAGGTCCTCTGTGGTTTGCTCTGAGCCATGAGGGCCTGCCATGTGTGCTCTGTGTGACTCTACAGTATATGTGAACGCACCGCACTGGCCACTGTGTGCAGCCTGCCTCAGTCAACACAAGCGTGATTTACAATAACAACCAGGTTTGATTTAGGATATAAGACTTGGGACACACTTTATGAGTGTGGCTTCAGGACAGACACGTCTGTGTATGCATGCTAGCTTTGGGACTGTTCGACACACACATACAAAAAACTGAAAAATCTCATGACCGGTCTGTTACAGAGAACCTCAGTTTTTACATTTTACAGGCAGTTTGTCTTCCACTACATTTATTTAGTGTCAACCAAGCAGAGATGGGTAATAAGCATTCGGAACAACATGGAATAGAATACATTGAGATACAACAGTAAATGACTTACCAGGATTGCGCTGACCAGTGCCATCTCAAATGTAGTGGGCCCGAGGTTGAAGACCAGGGCACTGAGCACGAAGCTGATCCCCCGTGTGCCACGGTCAATGGCCTTGGATAGCGCCCCCGTCTGGCGACTCAGGTGGAAGCCCAAATCCAGGTTGTGCAGATGGAGGAAGACGTTCCTGGCGATGCGGCGGATTGAACTTTGCGCCACTTTGCCAAACACGGCGTTGCGCAGCTCGTTGAAGAGCGCTGAAGCAGCACGCGAAACACCGTCTGAAGAGATCAAACACACACACACACAGACACAAACACATAAACATGAATGTGGTACTTGCATCACACACAGCTTCAGAGCACATTCATACTCAAATGCATAATTTGTAAAATTGCAAAAAGGAAGACACACAGACCTGTATGACCACAATAGTGGCCAAAGTGACCTACCTACACCTACAACAGCCTACAATCAACTAGTGAGAAGAACTACTAAAACATGGTCTGAATGAAATAAAATCACAAAGATAACAAAAATAAAATCACAAACTTAGCCAAAATTGGAAAGGAAAAGTATAAGAACATATGGCAGTCTTGTTGTTTGTAATAACATGAGATCTATGTATCTATGCGTATTGAAGAAAAAATGCAAATTTCAGTATTGATGGTAAATAATAGTAACAGCATATGACAAAAGAACCAATATCCTTCTGAAGCTGATATCCAAAATAACTCAGCAGGAGTCAGCACAGGAGGAGAGACTACAAACTCAAGTCTGATCCTTCACTCAACTATGGCAAATTCTGGCACGCTGCCCCAACTGAATCTATCAGTCCATAATGCACTGCTGGCTTCTTATTCAGCCTTGAGCACCAACACAAAAGTTGCTGCCTACCATTATGAGAAATATTAAACACACTCACATTTGAAAAACGTCTCCGCATTGTTCACACAAACCACTAGCCAAACACGCCCTGCCTAGCGTTCTCACTCTATCTCTTATTTAGCTCCCCAGTCCACAGTGCTTTAGGGGTTGATCTGTAGGCTTGGTTTAGGCCTCTGCCAGCACTGAGCTGTGAGGGCCTATGAGCTAACAGAGGGAGGACTGAAAGCAATGACGTTGAACTGAGACAGTGTGTTCCAGTACGGAACAAACATCTCAACCTAACAGTAGTGACTGGTTAAAGTAAAAACTATCTGCCCACTGGGAAGCAAACATATGCCAATGGATAGGTTTCACACGCTTTAAGTATAGTTAAAAAATGTGAAAGCGTTTGATGTGTCAGGCTAACAAATCCCAACATACGGTATAAAAAGGGTTATACTTCACAGTCACACTTCTTGGAGCATTGTTTTTTAGAAAGGCTTTTGCCTTTAATTCAATAGGATAGCAGAGAGAGAGAGAGAGAGAGAGAGAGAGAGAGAGAGAGAGAGAGAGAGAGAGAGAGAGAGAGAGAGAGAGAGAGAGAGAGAGAGAGAGAGAGAGAGAGAGAGAGAGAGGGAGAGGGAGAGGGAGAGGGAGAGGGAGAGATCGGGAAATGACCTCAGGTCGAACTCGAACCCGGATCCCCGGATTTATGGTACGACGCACTAGCCCACTGAGCCACGGCGCCCCTGTTCTAGGAGCAATTGAAGGAGGATTGGAGAATGGAAAATGTGCTGCCAAGCACAGAACTTGCAATCAACCTGCTGTGTTGAATCTGAGCCCATGCAGAAGGAGGGCCAATCGGGTCCGACAGTACATGAGGAGTGGGGTGCAATGGGCAATAACACACAAGTATCTGATTTCCTCATAAACACTCAACAAGGCTGGGTTAACGCTCTTGGCCCAAAGGTAGTAACAGGAGCAAGGGCAGTGTTGGTGTTGCTCTCGCCCAGTGGCAGAGAATGTGTGTGTGTGTGTGTGTGTGTGTGTGTGTGTGTGTGTGTGTGTGTGTGTGTGTGTGTGTGTGTGTATTTGTGTGAGTGTGTGTGGGAGTGGAGAATGAAGATGGTTTTACTCTGACTGATACTGTGTGACATAGGTAAGGAGCACTAACAGCTCTTTTTCAACTTTCTTTTTAGCCATTTTCTTCCTATCAGTAAGCTACCAACCTGAATAAAGTAAACATTATTCACTAATATAAAAATATTTGCATTTTGCATGATGACACATCTACAAAATCTACATTTTCCAAATTCTGTGCCACCCGTGATGATACAGGTATTGTAGCTGTTGACGTATTGATGACAATTGACACGCCATTTCAGCTCCCCCTGGGATGGGCTGAGCACAAAAAACATTTGGGAAAAATAATAAATAATATTATTCAAATATAATAACAAAATAATAAAATTGGCATAATTACAGTTTCAAAACAAATCTAAAAAGGACTATGGATCAAAGAGTGGTAGCCAGTGGTTTGGCGGGAGTCCTTATTCCCATGCCCCTGTAAAAAGCCTGCCTTCGTTCCCTTGTGCTAGTGTTTTTGTAAACAATGTCTCTTGTGTGTCCCTGGACCACCTTCTGTATTCAAATGCTTTAATGAATTAGTCAGTTACGGTACACTTAAATAGGGGTGAAGGGGAGGGCAGTTGGTGTTGGGGAGGAAGCACTGTGCATCTTTCCAGGAAAACCGCAGCCTGCCCGTAAGTGTGCATATGAAATGGCACATCAGCGGCGGCGAAGCACATCACTTTGTTCTGGACGTCCTGCAGTCTCTGCAGCTTAATATGCATTTGTGTCAGAGCTTAAATCCCGGAGCGTGGCAAAGCTCTAATTACTCCAACTGTATCCTACATCCCCCCCCCCAACCCCACCCCACACACACACACCCAACCCACCCACCCCCCGACACACACACACACACACACACATCCTACACACACACACACATCCTACACACACACAGCTCACTCCCAGCCTCTGCCAGAGTGCCTGAACCTTAATGCGGCTCATTAAAACAGCAGTGGCTCTGAGGGCAGTAGCCGCACCACCAGCAAGTGTTTTTGACTCCATGCAAGAACGATCCACAAAATGGCCGCAGCTTGTTATTCGTTCGGGAGTCTGTATCGATTAAAAAAACAACCAAACAGAGAACACCGCCCCCACCCAAAAAAAAAAAAGAGAGAGAAGGGTGCTATTCAGAGGACAACACATGTAGTTGACACAACTGTACCTGTGCATGCACATGCAAACACAGTCACTCACTCCTTCACACACACACACACACACACACACACACACACACACACACACACACACACACACACACACACACACACACACAATGACTCTCTTGCAATATCTCTCCTAAACACAGATGCATATTCTCCATCTCTCTCGCTCAAACACACACACACACACACACACACGGATGCACATGCACAGATGTGAGTGTGCTCAGGCAGAACACTAAAGACAGAAGAGAGAAGCTGATTGGTTTGATTTGACGAAATGAAGAACAGAACTCAGCGCCACTGCAAAGGAATTTACGCTTGTTCTCTCTTCAAGGGGAATTTCTTAGTATCAAAAACAACACCTGGAATCCTATCTGGACTCTGATGTTTCTCCCCTCACGCCATGTTTTTCATTACTTCAAAGTTTCCCAGTCTTATTCCATTGTGGTTGGCAATCGGGAAAGAAAGACGCAGATGTGAGTGTTAAGAGCGGCAAAAGTCTGACTCATAAGGCACACACTTGAAGTAAACAAACCAAACGCGTTTTCGGACTGCCCCAAAAGCACACAGGTGTGACAAGTTGAGAAGATACACCTGTTAGTGTGAGACCTTAATTATATGAATGACCTGCACAGCATAAAACAAACACATCACCTAGGCTAATTGCATGCAAGGAGATTGATCGTATGCAAGCAAAATCAGTTTTATAAGCCCCGTTTACATGGACACTTGAACTATTCACTTCAGAATAGAAACTGAATAATTCCTCTATCAGAATAGAAATGACCCATGTCAACACTCTGATAGGATAGAACAGAGATCCCTTTAAAATTCTAATCAGAATGAAAGGGGTGGTATTTATTCTATTGTGGTCAGGTAACATACAGTATATAACCCTTGATTTAACTGAACATTTTTCAAGTATACTACCTCTCATCTTTGAACATGAACAAGCCTGTATTTTGTGGAAATAAAGCCTTGGATTGAAATTTCATTGTCGCTGTGATCGTCAACATTTAGCTCACATTTCGGACAAATATGGGACCTGTGAAATCTTAAGCAAGTTTACAATAAACTACATTACATGCATCTACTGTACGTTCTATGACCACTTAACATCGAATCGGAATAGAGTGGTCTCCATGTAAACAGACAACACAATTTTTATTACCTCCGCCAACGAGGTTATTTTTTCGGTCGCGTTGGTTTGTCTGTCTGTCAGCAGGAAAAGTCGAAAAGTACTGCACAGATTTGAGTTAAATTTTCGGGCAATGTGTATATTGGGACAAGCAAGAACTGATTCGATTTTGGTGGCGATCGGTGATCCAGAACATGATCTGGAATTAATATTGTGTCTGTGACCACATTACCTTGGCGAAGGTCTGCGCTCTCTGAGCGCTTCCCTACTTTATTATAAGACTTTATTATCAGAATGTCATTCAATTTATCCATGTAAACCACCAGGCTATTGCTTTTTTCAGTTGGAAGGACCTAAACAGGTTCTGAGAGAAACCTTCGGGCGCTCATTCCACTTCCATTTTCATTCAGTCACTTGCATTTCTCTGCTGGTCTAAAGCACAGATGTAGTAACCTTGTGTAGTATATAAATCAATGATCTAACCAGTGGAATAGAATGGCATATGGACTCTTTATGGACAAAGAGCAATCAATGCTGTACCACAGTCTGTCTGCCTGTCAGTATGTATGAATGGATGTTTGTGATGTATGCTTGCTTTGAGGTCCCATCGAAAACGAGATGTCCAATCTCAATGGGTTTTTTCCTCTTAATAAATTCTCTCTTCCACAGTCGCTCACAATCAGTAAAGACATACTGTACCACACACACCTCAGAACTGTTCGGTCTTCTACTTGGGCTAGGGCTACTCAAGTGTAAAATGGTGACAAAGCTGGATTCAGCTGGAGACCTGAGGTGGGTCCAGTCAAGAGCTAGTGACCATTCAACAGATGAACAAAGGGTGACCCCTGAGCTAATAAGCCCACACCTAAAGTAGGCTAGATGCCCAGAGAAAGGCCTGAATAATCACTACCTGCTGGGAGGCAGCCAATGGAAGAGATGGATGGAGAAGGGCAATATGAATACCCACCACAGATTAGAGAGAGAGAGAGAGAGAGAGAGAGAGAGAGAGAGAGAGAGAGAGAGAGAGAGAGAGAGAGAGAGAGAGAGAGAAACAAAAGAAAGAAGGGAAAAAAAAAAACAGAAGGAGGACAAAAGGTCAGCTGCTATATAATATGAGCCGCTCTTGTCCACACCTGTCGAGGGGAGTGTAGTATAGGGTGTGTGGGTGTGTGTAGGGGAGAGGAGAGAAAGGAGGGGTGTGTGGGGGGGTCGAACTCACAGCCAATCAAGACAGCCGTTGCCATGGTAACCACTGTGTTTGACGCATCGTTCAGGTTCAACATGTGTCCCGACATCTGGTTGAGTCCGTCCACTGCATACTTAAACATGAAGGGCACCATGACATTCGTCATCTGCGGGGTGTACAGTAACAGGAATGGACAGAAGGAGAGAGAGAGAGAGAGAGAGAGAGAGAGAGAGAGAGAGAGAGAGAGAGAGAGAGAGAGAGAGAGAGAGAGAGAGAGAGAGAGAGATCATCAGGCAGAGGTGAAGAGGGGGGCAAGGGGGAGGAGGGAGAAAAACACAAACCATTAATACCATGAGGCTTTCCTGTCTGTTGAGACTTAGCATGAGAGGAGAGGGAGTGAGAGCAAGATAGCAGGCAGCCGGTCAGACAGACAGGCAGGCAGGCAGGCGAGGCTTTTCAGTAGCAGCGAGGAGACGGCTTTAGACTGTGGCCAAGCACAGCACTGAGATTACCCAGATAAGAGATGCCTGAGAGGGGATGCTGTCTGCTGGGTCTGGGTGGAGTTAAGGTTAGAACGCCAACAGGGAGAGGGGGGTTCAGCAGGTGCATTAGAACGGGGGCAAGAGAGCACTGAAGTGTCTGGGGTAGGGAGTAATGGGGGTAAAGGCAGATAGACACTGGAAGTGGAAAGCCTCACCTCTGCCGTGACATGGAAGTGAAGGCTATTATGTTAGGGATAACGGCCGGCAAGGTGTCAAGATATACAGAGGGGAATTATGGACGAGGTTACGGGCGTAAGGCTTTCACCAAGTCCATTATTCTCCTGCATCGGGATATCTCAAAGGCTATTATGCCTTTTATCACCCAGTTGCCACATTTAGTTTTGTATAGTTTTTTATTTAATTATTTTCTTTGAGCAGTAATTTGCAAATAAATAAGTCTGCTGGTTTGTAGCATTGTTGAAGTCTAATTTTTCATGGGAAAGTAGATCCACAAGGCTGCTTGCGGTTGTTGGAGTTATCAGGCTAAACACTAAAGAGCATTGATATGCATTGAAACTTTTTTTTTACCAGACCTACATCATAAGTGTCCTGATATGGGAGAGTGACGGACACCCTCTCAGCCAATCAAAAAACAGTATTTAATTTCTCCGGGTGATAAGGAGGATATATTCAGACCAGCCTTCAGAGGTTAAGCCAGGTGAAAACCCACATGTAAGAGGAGAATAATGACTGGCTCATCAGCCTCCAGCAGAATTCTACATGGATGATAATATCACGCCTTCTACAAGAGACATTCTGTTTCAAATAAGTCAACATGAAAAGCCGCTATGAGCTTTGTTCACACACAGAGAGTATTCCGAGTGCGAAGACAACAGTGGTTAGGAGACTGCGGTATTCTTCTGTCAATAAAACCAAATTAGACAGAGAGCAGCTGTGTCCTTAAAGTCTACCGTGTTATAAGGGAGACAGAACAGGAGCGCATGAAAACAGGACTGGTAACATTGCTGGGCTTTTATGACGATGTTTAGTTTTGTAAGGAGCTAAAATGCTGCAGGAATGAAGGCATCACAAAGCAGGACAGGTGCATAACAAAGATGCTTGTTTGATAATGACACTGTGAATTTTGTGAGTGTGTCTGCGTGTGTTTGTGTGTGTGATTGTGAGTGTGTCTGCATGTGTAGAGGGGAGTGATACTGAGACAGTCGTGTTTTGGGTGTGTGTGTGTGTGTGTGTGTGTGTGTGTGTGTGTGTGTGTGTGTGTGTGTGTGTATATGTGTGAGAGTGGTGGTGGTGGTGAGAGGGTTGGGGGTGGCAGGGGGAGGGGGGGTGTCGGTGCTTTGTGTGGAGGCAGGGGGTGGGTCCGCTGGGTCGTCTAACTGACTGACAGCCTAACAGACAGTGTTGTGCTGGTGCATTAAAGGGCAGGCTGTTTTTGTGCGCTGACCGGGGACGCGGTGGAAATGAGGTGGCTGATGCATCCACTAATGGAATTGAAATGGTTATTAAAGCTAATTAAAAGCTCGGGGACAGCTGCTCGGCGCAGGCAGTAAAGCACCGCGGCACATCATGGTGACCACAGCACTCCTTTCAATTTGATGCCCTTCCATTTTAAGGGATTAACCCTTTCCTCTTAAACAAAAAGGCTAAATTCCAGTGTCTCCCCAAAAAGGTGCAACTGACATAAATCAAACATATGATTAACCTCAGGATGAACATTGGAATTCTGATCTACTTCATTTAGCCTTTTCATTTTTGTACAGCACACTGAATTTCCTTTGTGTATGTATTTGATGTGCTATATAAATAAACTTGCCTTGATCCACTTTTAAGTGTATGTAATTTCACTCTTGTTTTATACAATATGATATTTGGACTGCCATATTCCATGTAGCTTACATGCACCGTCACTGCCACAGTACAGCCTTTCACTACTTACAGCTGAATCTGATGCCACCTCGGAAACCACTGCAGTCTGAACAACTGAAGAGACTGTGTGCAATTCATGACCAGCCAATTACTGCAATAAGGGCAAATCTGACAAGGGGAAAATGAGCTGCCAACGCCACATTTTCAATTGAGCTTCCAAGTGGCACCGCCATGCTCTGTGAAGGTCTAACGCAACAATTAAGAGAACCTTCTAGACTAGGGGGAAAGACGGTGCTGAGACAGGGACGGAGTATGACAAATATAGTCCACCAAACCTGCAGGCTAATTTCTGAAAGAAATTAAATGATTTAAGCCCTTGACAAAGCTACATTAGAGCAGGAGTCTCTCCCCATAGGAGCGGTTTACCAAATATTGTTTTTTTTTTTTTAATCCTATGAACTTGTTGAAACCACTCAAATCGTTTAAGACAAAAAAATAAAAAATACACGAGGGCAACGGTCTTCTAGAGAGGGCCTAGGTGTTCTTAATCTCGCTGAAATTCATTTAGGATTTGTTTCTTATTCGGGGGGGGAAGGGGATGCAGTGTTAAATTGCCTCATTATCCTTTCCTACAATCCTTCTCCTCACCTCCCACCTCCCCCACAACCCCCAGGTAGACGGCTCCATGAGATGGAGGACCGTGATGCGGATTAGTCGGTGAGGGAAAAAGCAAAAAAAGCAAAAAAAAAGAGAAAGAAAACAGGGGGTTATCGCTGGTGCTGCTCGCCTTGGGAGGGGGGAAACTTGTCAATCTTTATCTCCCTCGGCAGATCCCACCTCTGCTGAGCCCCAGACTGAGATAAGAGCCGAGGGGTCCCCGCCGGCCTCCAGACCAACAACTCCAACAACAATGGAGAACGACTCACCGCAGTGCTTTTCACGTTTATATACCCGTGCAAAACCTCTCCAAAATATCCTAGAAAGGTCGCTATTTTTAAAGAGGTTCGTCCAGCACAACTTGCAGTCATTGTTCTCGGATATTTAAAGCAAAGATTCAGAGTAATTCAAACATAGCCCTATGGTCCTGCTGACTGCATTATATAGCGAGTGGAATGAAAGAATTTGGAACAACATAGACTGAACGCGAACGCAAAAGCGAATAAGCAGTTTAGATTGGGTCAATGGAACATAAAAGCTTACAGTACTTTCGGTTTCGAATACAGCATTGACTTGATGTAAAGTACTCGTTCCTGTTCGGTCTATGTTGTTCCAAATTCTTTCATTCCTGTCACTATGTGGTGCAGGCAGCAGGCTTGCAAAACATGGCTATGCTTGAATTACACCGAACTTTCACTTTAAATAAGCCCTCCACCCCAATTGCCCCAACAGGCTAGCCTGGCGAATGCCAAACTAAAATCACAAGTGATATTTAGTCTGGGGACCTACCTATTGCATTTCTCGTAGCGGAAGCATCGTTTACAATTGTCCATAGCCGTTTATTGGGCGCTACGAATGTCTATCATAGCGTCTGTACATACCTCGGAGCCAATACCAGAGCCACCACGTGACATAAAATGCAATCGAGGGCCGTACAAATCCCTTTTTGTTTTGCGATTGGATACCGAAAGCAAGCGAGAAAAACGGCCATGGTCACCATGCTCCTCTGCAGAGTGAAATGAAATAAGCGCGCAAAGGAGCATGGGAATTCCCAGGCTACCAACAGGCTGCAAAGCTGGACATTGCAGGCAAGGCATGATGACTTTCACTTTCCTTAAGTAGCATTCTAATATGGGCCCAGGCAAAAGTCCTGGTTATGCAGAGGAATCATTGTGCATTTTCAGGCGCTTTAACTGACAACAAAAACCTTTTATTTCTTGATGGGCACCTTTCTTACATTTCACTTTTAAGACAGATGGAAATGTGCATTTGGAAGAGATAAGGATGGGAGTTTTATTAGACACTACAGGGTAGTGGGTGCAAATGATGTGAAATGTGTACAAGTGAACAAGTGTGTATGTGTGTCGTGTGTAAGTGTGTGTGTGTGTGTGTGTGTGTGTGTGTGTGTGTGTGTGTGTGTGTGTGTAAGAGTCAAAAAGAAAAGGAAAAAAAAAAAGGCGGGGGGTGGGGGGCCGAGTACTGGATGTAAGGTTAAGTCCAGAAGTGATGGAGAAATGGCCTCTAAAGCAGAGGTAACATAGGAACACTAGCAGCTGGTATAACCAGCAGACACAACCCCTGAAACATTCCATAGCTAAAATCAGTAACAACATGATTCTTAATGC
>JAODXP020000030.1:10707275-10734775 GCA_027497455.2 Sardinella longiceps
CTCCACTCACCACTGACATCTGCTGACAGACCCCTGCCTGCAAAGCTCACACACCAGCCACTCGCAGAAAACCTACCACCATGCTTCTCCTCTCTGATGCCAGGCTACAGTACGAGCCCTCTGGAAACAGCTCAACATTTATTATATAGAAAAGCTGTGTCAACTGACATGATCATGATTAGTCATGAGCGTCATAAGGGATGCCCTAAGTCACACACACACACACAAAAGTTCCTAGTCAATTCAATTTAAGCTTCTACGAACTCAACTCAACAGATCATATAGAAAAGCTAGATTACTATAAATAGATAACATGCAAAGCAATGAAACAGTATCTCTGCAGACTTTTCCATAACTGTGTGGAACACTGACTAATAAGCAACAAGAAACACAAGTAATTACACTGGACAGCAGTGTCCATAAAATATATTTTTTTTTTTTGCATGAAAATAACCAGGTTAACAGCATTTATGTCAACAACAATTAACCCTCTAATCAAATTATCTCAGCTTCAATCAATGTAATTAAAAGGTGCCCACAAAAGCCTTCGCAAACCTACAACTATCTGCCTAGACTGTACTATCGACAGGTAAACATATTTTATTGCAATGGGCAAAATTATTCTCACAGCAATATTGCTGTTAAAACTGAGTGGCAATTAAAGAGTCCAGAAACCTTTTCAAACACAACACCCACTCGCTACCACATCTAAAGAAATACAGCAATTATTCCCATCTCCTTTACCAATCTAGCATTTAGCTTAGGTGTGTGTGTGTGTGTGTGTGTGTGTGTGTGTGTGTGTGTGTGTGTGTGTGTGTGTGTGTTTGCTCGCGTACAAGGACAAACAAAAAACAGTATTAAGAGGCTTTAGACTAAAAGGAACACCGATGAGTAAAAACTGAAAGAAAAAAAAAACACACAGAAAATAAAAGCAACACATTTTTAAGATGTGATTCAAGCATTTGGTCTAATCTAGAGGGGATTGAAAAATGACCATCTGAAAATTTAGACACAATTGTTTTTAATGGTTTTAAAAACTGGGATATTCGGCGTATGGCCTAAAACCAGGAGTATTAACTAACTGACTGCACAATGGTTGAGAGCTAGTAATAAACTGAGAAATAACACTGTATAAGACTGTAGCTTATAGACACATAGTGAAGAGCTGCCCTGAAACCAAGTCTCCCCTGCCAGGGGCAATTTCACTACATTTTCCAAAGTGAAAACAAATTTTTAGGCTGTTGGAAAGAATGGAGTCAAAAAGCAACAGATTAAGTTTAATAACCTCTGATGCGAAAGAGAGATAAAGACCAGTGTGGCTCCCACCAGAACAGCCTATCAGTCACAGAGAACCACAAAATGACATCAACAGTTACACCACAAGATGTCATTTAGCTTGTTATCAAGCTTTTCTCAATGTGAACTTGGCTACTGTACAAAGTATTAGCATTGCTTTATTAGGTACGTAGTTTTTATGTGTCCTTTAGCCTAATGCCTAAGAATGAATAATTCTGCAAGTCTTGGATGGATTCTACTGTATGTGCATCAAGTCCTACTACATCCCCCCAAGGACAGATTTGGTTTGGCTTGAGGTTGGGTCAGGCACTCCAAATAAAAAACAAAATCTAACAGAATGTTAACAAAGTTTGCAGGCAAACTTCATTGCAGGCTGTATTGTATTGCACTCAATTCCATTCCATTCTATTCCATTTTAAGTGCAATGCATGACTGAATTTGGACAGCCTTTCTTGCCTTCTGCAAGCAACAAACAGCTAAACCAGCAAGGGGCTGCAGATTACAGAAAGTGCTAACTAACTGTGACTTGGCAACACACACACACACACACACACACACACACACACACACACAAACACAGGCATCAGCGGGTAACTGGTTCTAAACAAATCCACACTGAACTTAATGTAGGTCAGGTCATCACATGTACAGTGGAATATTTTGGTACGGCGGAAATCATTTTTTGGTCAGAGGCTTCTCATCTGACTCACTAGATAATGGTGGCATTCGTTTAAAGATTTAGCCAGCCTGATTCTGTTTATTTTCTCTGACTTGAAGCTAGAATGTTTATGCAAGCAGCCAGCGATTGGGTTTCAAGTTCACAAGAGGCTGCTAATATTTGCACTCAACAGCCAATCACATCATTCCATTTGCCTGCATGCTCCTGAAGCATATCTGTTGGCTGGGATTGTTTAGTTCCGTTCAAGCCACTCTGTTTGTATTCAATCCTGGCAGTGCTATTGGGAAACAAACACCGGATTGCTGGAGCAGTGCGATAAACTATTTCCCAAATTCCCAAAGTGTGTGGGATTAAAGTAGTGGGTTCACTGGCTAGACTCTTAAGGTTGGCAAAAACTTCCCAATAAGTAACCCCTAATTCTGATAGGAAGGAACATCCTTGACAATTATAAGTATGTTATAAACAGTAGTTGTGGTGTGCTGCAGACTTTAAATCTTTGGCCTGCTCAATCTCCTCATAATTGCAGTTAGATTGAAAAAGTCAGTTCTGTTGCCACCTTTAAATGAACGCAAGATAAAATCACATCAAATCATCACTGCAAAAGTCCCAAGATCTCTGCAACATGATTTCCAGTCCAGCCTATATTTCTACTGGATATAGGTAGCCATTTCAGATTAAACTAGAAAAACACTCGAGAGCACAGACCTCCGCCAAGGCAATGTGGTCACAGACACAATATAAATTCCAGATAGTGTGGTGGTGATCACCGATCACCACCAAAATGTAATCAGTCGTTACTTTTCCCAATACATATGTTATCTGATCATTTCATCCAAATATGTGCAGTACTTTTTGAGCTATTTTGTTCACAGAGACACAAGCAGAAAGACACCAGTGAGAACATAACCTCTTTGGCGGAGGCAATGAATGAATATTTAGCTGACTTTAGTTACTATGCAACTTCTATATGAAGATGTAACCAGTGTACAACTGTGTAGACTGGTGTACAGCAATTCTAAGACAGAAACATGTAAAATCTCGAACACAAGCTTCATGTCCTGACATCACTTACCACATTCTTGGGGTCCGCATTTAGACCCCCTCCTGCATGACCGTGCCAGCATGTCCGCTTGTCTGTGATTTGTAGATGCTTTTGGAAGAGAAAACATTGACATGACATTTATATTGTACCAATTTTTAGAGTCAGGCTATCAGATTAAATAGGTCTAACTTATTTTAATTGGTAGGTGTAGTGCAAACATCTAGTTTATTAGAACAAGAGAGTTTTTTTTAACCAAAGTAAAAAAAATTCAAAACTGTAATAACTAAAATGCAGTTAAGCTCGGAATTATTTAAACACTGCACTATATGAAATCACAGTAAATAAAAATTAGTATATGAAGGTGGAGCCATGAGCTTAACTGTCAATACGATTCTCCTTAACTCACCTTTACGGCTTCCAGTAACTGTCGCGAATTCTGGTGTCTGTTGACATTCCAAGAGGCTGTCCTCACGTGTGGACCCAGTAACTGCAGTCCACCGGTAAGAGATAAGAGGAGTACTTTTAGACAACACTCATAGACAGGATTGCCTAATGCACCTGACATAACAGAACAGGACAGCAGTGCACATGCAACAACACACTGTTTTATCAAAGCCTTTGATAGAACAGTGTGTTGTTGCATGTGCACTGCTGTTTGATTCAAAGGCCAGATGCATGTTTATACCAATGACAGAACTGGATGGGAGGTTTAATCAGCCATAATCAGCAAACAGGGAAATTCTGGACTCTGGTAATTTCCTGTTTCAAAATGGAGAAGTAGGCTACAATGGATATTCTGTCAAAATGTTGGCTCCAACACAAAACATACTTTACACTTTATGCACTTTACCTCCTTTACCTCTCAGACCAAAGACTTAAAACCAAAGGTCAGAAAGGCTGAAATGCAAGCCTTACCTAATGTATTAGTTTGACTGGTTTATTAGTTACATCAAGTGACTGGTTCTTTGGTAAGAATCCAGTCTAAAGCACATCTTCTTCACAATATGTTGCTACAAATATGCTCAATTTAATTCAGAGATGGCTCCTTGCAGGCATGATCACGTGTTTAAAAAAACATGAGTAGGGTGGTTTCCCTTTCTCCTTATCTACTGGCGAAAGTTGTTATGGCTGACAAGTGTATAATCAGCATCATGTGATGGAACATGTACCCAATTAACGACAGCAATCGATGACAGCAAGCAAAGATAATGCCCAAGCCTAAGTAGACACATTTAAGTTAAAAAAGCAAGAGAGTTGAATACGTTTTTCCTTCTCGTTACATTGTATACTCAAGTGTTTATAGCTAACTTGGACAAGTCAATCAATTGTGAGATTGCGCGTGTCAACTCCGTCTCAGGTCCTGCCAGAACGCTATCCATCTTTTACTCATTTGACAAGAGACAAGGTGGTAACACGTTACATTCAATTCACACGAAAACATGATAGATATTCAGATAAGATTACCAGGGCCAGAGACAAAAGTTCTGGACAGACTTTTTCCCAGACCATGTTCACTCAACGCTAGCCGGTTTAGTAACGTTAGCATTAGCTTTAAGAGTGCAAACGGTCAGCTGTTTTGTTCATTAATCCCAAATGTATCAATTCATTTTTACGTTGTATCAAATGCGGGTTAATTCACTTGACTCAGGGCCTGAGCCAGCTAACTGTAGCTACTATCACAGATGTCCAGGTGCTAACCAGGTGCTTCTGCCCTTGTAATGTTAGCCCATGACTTGCGTGACACTTCCCAAAGAGTCGCCTTAAATAAGTCATTCACCTGATATGTGTTCTGTGGTTTACGATGAAGACCATTTCTCTTCTCATGGCAACTCCAAACATGATATGAGCTCGTCTGCTGAAGTAACAGTGCTAGTTTGCGTCTTCGAAAGTGGAACCCACATTTTAGCGGTGCCAACAGTGGCGCCATGTTGTTCTGAAGGGACGAGGGGTTGTACACGGAAGTCTGTCGTCATTTCCATGCACTGGTAATAAAAAAGGGAATTTACAAATAATAATCATAAGAAGAGTAGGAATAGTAATGATGATAATAATAATAATATAGTACAAGCATAATTGGTGACTGGTGAATAATAATCATTATGTTTTGACATAATGTTTATCAATCCTTCATGTCCACATCTATGTTGTCTTGTTTTTGTTTGTTTGTTTGTTTTTCTTTGAGACACAGGTTTGAGAAAGACCTAATCATGGAACAGCAAGTTAATTGAGAAAAATGTATTATGAAAATACGTTGAATGCACATACAATCATGCCGCAACCGGATGTGACGTTTATTATTACTGAGGAAAAGTTTGACAGTAGGTAATGGCCGATTGAGCACGTTGTTGACTGGTTGCTGACCTAATTAATACTCGTTTGTTTATAATATCTTATATTCTTAGCAGTGGAATTACCAAGAAAATATGCCTTGTCATAACCAACAGATTAGTAGTAGTAATTCAGATCACGCCGTCATGAAGCAGGTGAGGTTTGCTAACAATGGTAGCGTTAGCGTTAATGTTAATAATAACATTTCAGTAGTTGCACATGCCGACAACGATGTGGACACAAAACCTAACGGCAGTGAAGCAGTAAACGGAGACCTACATACGCAGCTTGGACCGCAGTTGAAACTTCTACCTCTGAATGACCAAATTCGGGAACTACAGACCATTATAAGGGACAAGTGAGTTGTTAGTAAGCATGGAGGTAGTCAGTCATTCTCGCTAAACCAGTGTTAGCTAACGTTAAGTGGTGCATGTACAGTAGGTGTCCTTTGGTCTTTGGCTGTGTGTTCTGCAGTGTAACGTTAGTTTTGAAAACCTTATCTGTAAAACTTCATGGATACGGTACGGTAACAATAATACGGTAACGTTATGTATTCTTTACATTGTTTTCTTTATCGTTTAGAACAACCAGCAGAGGCGACTTCGTGTTTTGTGCTGACCGCTTGGTAAGTAACGATTAACATGCAAATTGCTCAGACAGATAGTGATTACAAATGTCTGGCCGTGTCGCTAAATATATCCTTACTGGGTCATTCATGGTCTTCTGATAATGCTGTGTAGATTCGACTTGTAGTTGAAGAAGGACTCAATCAGCTACCCTACACTGAGTGCACAGTGACCACTCCAACAGGTACCGTACGACTAGTGTGAGGTTGATTCATTTGATAACGTTATTTGCCTTCAGATTGAGATGATTAAACATTGGTCTTTGATTCATTCTCATACAGGACACAAGTATGAGGGTGTGAAATTTGAAAGAGGCAACTGTGGAGTTAGCATAATGAGGAGTGGTAAGTCATACCCAACAATCATGGAATAAAGAATACATCAAAGACAACACAATGCCATTGGTTCTCCAATACAATTGCTACCCATACCATGACTCCACATCAAGTACTAGAACCTCTGACCTTCATAGCAAACATCCAGATGTGTAGTGCAGCTTCTGCAGCCCCGCTAATGGTGAGCGAATCCTTATTCATGCAGTGGTGTCGTACACATGTGCTAAAAGGTCAGAATTAACTACCATCTGACTGAAACAATGTGATGAATACCTTGGCAAATATTGTATCAGAAGCAACTAAACTATACATTTGAAACCATATATTTACATACACGTCAGAGAGCGACTAAAAAAATCTACCATCTGGCTGAAATGTGATAAATACCTCAGCAAATTATGTATTGGAGTAACTAAACCATACTGTTGAAGTCATGTATTTATATGCACCTCAAAGAGAGACACAATAACAAAAGAAATGTCTTTACTGTCGAACATTGAATCAGAGTAAAATTTGTCTGTTCCAGGTCAGTCAAAGTTATCACATTTTAAATGTCAGAATAAAGAGATTAAGACAAAGCTTGCTCTGATTCAATGTTTGACAGTAAAGAAAAAACAGATGCGTGTCTGTATGAGGTGTGTGTAAATGTATGGTTTCAACTGTATTTGTCTCACCGATAGGATACCACAACAACTTTGGGGAAAATGCATATCCTACTCAGATTTTTAAACCTCTGTCAGTCAGAGAAATATGGTGTAAGATTTCAAATTAGCCCTCTAACTAACTCACCCTGATAAATTTACTCTGAAATGGAAATATTGATCAATGGTCATTGTCCGTTTTAACTAAAAGATATATAATAAATAAAGAAAATAGAATGTTGTCTCAATCAGTAAATGGAAATCAGATGTGTGAATTCATATTCTGTTTCATGTTCTGACTAGCAAGTGGGACCCCATGAGTAAACATTGATATTTATGTGGCTTGCATATGATTTTAAAGGTCTCATTTTTGTATGAATATAGTGTTTGCCAGTCTTGGCTAACCTGTGGTTTGGTTTACCTGTAGGGGAGGCTATGGAGCAGGGACTGAGGGATTGCTGCCGCTCCATCCGCATTGGGAAGATCCTAATCCAGAGTGACGAGGAGACACAGAAGGCCAAAGTGTACTACGCCAAATTCCCACCAGACATCTACAGACGCAAAGTCCTTCTCATGTACCCCATCCTGAGTGAGTATCGCAGGGCTGGATTTTATGTGGCATGGATATACTGTACCAATAATGTGGATTAGTGACGAGCATAGAATGCATGAACACGGAGTGGCAATACTGTAACTTCCCGCATATGCAGTAAGCCGCATTGTGTATAAGCCACAGGACAGTGTTTTATGCAAGTAAAAAAAAAAAAACATATTAACACCATATTAGCTGCCCCCCTGTTTTAACCTCATAGCGGAAGAAATTTTTCAAAATCAATGTATAAGCCACGGCTAATAGTCGGGAAATTACTGTAATTGATTTTATTGGCGAAGTTGGTTCCTTTTCAGATTTGTTGTTAAAGGAATAGTTTACCTCTTTAGGAAATCTGGTTATTCACCCCCTTACCTTGAGTTACATATGTGGGTAAAAGCATTTTGGTCTCAGTGTTTGCGTTTTCGTAGTATGACATCCCCTATTTTCCCCATTTTTTAGCTTTAGCTTAGCATAGGCGCTGGAATGTAATGTTGCCACCTCTTTGCCAACTTAACTTTCCAGTACCTAGGCTAAGCTAAAGGTATATTGGAGTTGCCAGACTAGGACAACGCATGCACTGTGACTAAAATGCTCTTAGCCACATATGTAACTCCAGGTAAGGGGGTGAATAACCAATTTTCATAAAGAGGTGAACTATTCCTTTAAGCCATGAACTCCGAGCACCCGTCTGCTATCTGCTTGTTATGGGAAGTGTAATCTACTGTCATTCACAGTTTTTTTTTTTTTTACTGTGAAAGGCCAGTCTTGGTTATAACCCGCTGGTGTATAAAATGATGGTTAGACACAATCAATATTGATGTCACCCTCTCTTGCATCTCTGCGAAATGGAGTGATTAAGAGCAAACCTTGGCATCAAATAACCCCAATCCTTTCTCACCCAGCCACTGAACATGGAACAAGGTTCATTATTATTATTGTTTTTTTTTTTTTTTTTTTTTAAATATATAAATATATGCATATAATTACCTCACAACATCCTGTGGACTCGCTGTGATTTTTATAAGAGCATCCCTACCTTTTCTCCTCAGCTTCTTTTGACCTTTGCCTCGCTCCCTCCCGTCTTCACCTAGCCCCCCCTCCACCAGGCGCTGTGCTACGGTAGATAATTACAGGCCTTGGCGGGAAAATTACACAGAGCGGTCTGGATAGCCAGAGACTGCTGAATAGCATAATGAGAGACTCCCGAAATAGTGCTGTAATGGCCGTGGTTTACTCCCGCCGTCTGCAAAAATTTTCACCGCTCCCTGGCGATCAAGCCTGAACACTTAGTGCCCTGCACACAGGAATACAAATACACACACAGGAATACAAATACACACACACACGCACAATATAATAAGCTTGGTGAAAAGCCACTAGTGTCTCTCAGGTTTGGCCATAAGGTTATACCCCTAAGGTTCATGTCTTGCTTCCTCTGTGCTTTTTTAAGCGATTAGACTCCATGTGTGTTTGTGTGATTAACCTTAATGACTTTGTTAGCTTGACAAACAGTGATAGTGAACCTGTTGGCAGCAGACAACTGGGGAGTATTTATTAATGCGAATGTACAATTATACCCTCGCATGTCAGGCTTGGGATTCCATTACCCTTTATACAGTGTCTATAGCACAGTTATAGCAAGTGAATTATGATGCACAGTTGTCCCAATTTCATGTAGAGTGGAGAACTACAAAAGTAGCCTAAATGGTAAATGGACTGCAATCATGTAGCACCTTTCTCCAAAACACTTTGCAACCTGCCTCACATTTAACCGCTCACACACACACATTCACACACCGATGCAAATAATGAAAATCCTTCATTATAACTTTTCATTCTCTAAAACTAGTAAAACCAAGTTATATATGTGGCATATCTGTGGCACTGTTTTCATAACTACCAGCCTGGCAAGAGACCTGCACTTTAAGCTGTAGGCTTGCACTGCCTAGTACCTCCAGCCAGTATTGCGTATCACTACTCTATTATGTCAGGGTGTGCTTCTAACACCGTGTCCTAACTGAACGCGATGCGACTGCATTTGTACGTCAAAAAGAGTTCCATCACTTTGTTTTCTATTGGAATGTCCTAACTGAATGCTATGCGATGCAACGTGACTAGTCGCATTGCTACGCGACTTTTTAGTCGCTCTGTCCGTTTCTATTTCAGTCGCGCTGCTCGGCCAGATTGAATAGAGAATCTAATCGAATATAACGTCATATTTAACGCATCCTGTGTAGATAGTGAAAGTCAATGCTACACGACAAGCCGGCAGTTGCTTTCAGTTAGGACACGGTGTAAGGCTTCAATTTGCATTGAAAGAACACTGTGTGGACCAATCGGTGATCAGAAGGAGGCTAGGTGTTTGTTGGGAGGGCTGAAAGCTATGTAGCAAACAAGGGCAGGCAAATGTTTAAAGGCATGCTCAAAAGTACCAGGAGACAAATGTGTGCCTGTCAACTGTATCCAGACGTTTTGCACAAGGGTGAAATGATGTGAAAGAATACTGTTGATGAGGCATAGCAATATTGCTCAGAATTTAGACTGAGGTTAACAATCCCATGCTGTGTGTTTAGGTACTGGAAACACAGTGATTGAAGCTGTTCGAGTCCTGATTGAGCACGGTGTCCAGCCCAGACACATCATCCTCCTGAGCCTCTTCTCCACTCCTCATGGTAAGTAAACCCTATTTGTGTCAATTACTCATACAACACTGCCACAGACGCTCACTCCTACCTTTTCTGCCTAAGTCTTGAAATTACATAGACTTGCCGAATTCAGCTTTAATTCAAGCAAGATAAGGAGGGAACTTCAGCAGATCAAGCTGCTCTCCTAGCTCTACTAGCTTGTAATAAAATTGGTTCTCTCCAGGGGCCAAGTCAATCATTCAGGAGTTCCCAGACATCACCATACTCACTACAGAGGTGCATCCAGTGGCCCCCACCCATTTTGGACAGAGATACTTTGGTACCGACTAAATCCAGCCACCACTACAACCACCACCAACAGGAACAACAACCCAAAAGCACGATCGAGGAATGTTTGTGTTTCAGTCTTGGTTGTCTCTCTTGGAGGAGAATGCATCCCCATACAGTACATGTCGTACAAAAACAAAAACACAGTTACAAGTACAGTTACCACAGACACTGGTTTTTAATCCAGTTCTAACCTTTAACTTATTTACTGAACTATTATGCCTGGAGTGAAGTGAAGGATACCCCGATGCAGTGCTGGGTAGTCCACAAACCAAGATTTCTGAGACCACCAAATATGCATTCTACTCTGAGCAGTAATCAATACAACTCCCTAATCCCTAGTCCATGTCCCAGCAGGACATGGCTTAAAACATAGTTTGTGAACCGTTCTCCATTTATTTTTTGTTTTGTTTTGTTTTTGTTGTTGTTGTTGTTTGACTGTGCCCAAAAGCAAGATAATTTTTCTTTTCAAACCTAATTTTGATGAAAAATGTGGCTGTTGAGCGGATTGCGGATCAAATAGATACTGTTTTTATTTATTGGTTATTATTATGTGATGGTGCTGACAGCTTTTCTTTGTCATCCACTTCAAACATACTGCATACTTCAAATGCATACTTCGCCATATCTGTGTGTAACAGTTACCATAATGCAAAGCACGTGGCCTGCCTCATTTTCTTTCTAGACAAAGATACACTTTTAATGTGCACCAGATATGTCTCTACAAATGAAGTAGCTTGTTTATCCAGAAGGACCCCACTGTGGGATTTTGTTGTTCGAGTCTGTGTGTGGGTGTGTGTTTTGTGACGAGCACAGAGACACAGGTTTGTACAACAGAAAGAAGTCTAAGACTGAATGACACACGGACAAGCAAAGAATGCCACCAGTATTTTTTTAATAGGTTTCCCGTGTACGGACCACCAGCTGTGCCGAGAGAGCTAGTTGTTGACAGACACAGGTTGAGCTGATTTTTGATTATTTTGTCAGAAAGAAATGACAGGAGGAAATTGTGACAATTTGTGTCGACATGTCAGCCACTGATGTTTTTTTCTGAGGGGAGGGGGAGGGGGGTGTTGAGCATTGCAAAGTGCAGGGGGTGTTCTTTCTTTTTCCTTATTCTTTCTGTGTTTTGATACATTGTTGTTTATTGTTAACGCTCCCCAGTGAAACTAAGAGGAAAGTAAAAATGTAAACGAATATGGAAATGCTTTTCCAACTACCGGCTGCTTTGCTAATGCATCGTGAAAAGATGAAAGGAACCACAGTACCATAGAACAAGCAGTCTATACAAGGGGTGGAATATACAAATGATGTGTTGAATTATGAATATGTGTAAAATAAAGACTGATAAAGAGAACACTGTTCCTTTATGTCATGTTGGTTTGTGATTATTCTGTAATTTGTCCAGTATAAAGTGATAGAATTGTGGTTTCCTTCTCATAAATATCTTGCGAAAGGATGCCAATGAGAATAATATCAATCAGGGATTACACAGGGATTACTCTGACCCTCAGACAATAGCATTATTCAACTTTTGATGTTTCATTTACTTCATAGCCAACCCGGCACAGACATGAATACGAAATGAAGCAAAGCCTTACAAAATATTAATACCGAATTCATTAAAATAATTTTCCAGCTCACCAATTGTGACTGGCCTTTTAAAATCAATGCCTGTCAGTGTCCCGTGGACATATAACTCTTCTAACACTGTAGCCGGTCATTCCAGGATGGAAAATAAAGACTCCTCATTATGTTGCAGGGTGCTTCAAAGGGGATGGCTGTAGAGGGATATGAAATAAGTAAGATGGGTACTAAATGGGTTATGACTAAAAATCCTTTCCACATACTGCCATACTAGCCTACTTTCTGTTTAACCTAACAAAAGACTAAGCAACTCCAGAATTAATAGTTGTCATATGTCCCTGCTTCATATTAAGTGCCATTTGGTTCTCTGATAGATTAAGTGTATTCAACTTTATAGGGTGTGTCTGGGAAATGTAACATACTAATAAAATACAAACAACATAAGTCATAACTGATATGAAATCTTATTAATTACATACTTCAGCACAATGTATTTAACAGACTTGATACAAAGAGGGACCCACTCTGGTACCACAAAAAAAAAAAAAAAAAAAAAAAAAACAGTGCAGAAGGGAAGATCTCCTTGTGTGAGTTTCCCTAGGATATGGATAGTATATGGCCATTAAAAACTAGTCTCCAAACTTTGCCCGTGATCCCATTCCAAGACACTTCATGGAAACAGAAATCAGAATCACAGATCATAACCCCCACGCCCCTACCCCCCAGAAAAGTAATAAAGCAGCGGTTGTATGTATATAATGAGGAATGGTTCTTTAGAGAAGATGGGCACAGTGTACATAGGACATACAGTATTTGGTGGGAAACTAGAAACCACAACTGCACCAGTGTCTCCAGTGTCAATCCATGGGAAACAACACATCACTTGTTTACAGTATCAGTTACAAAAAAAAAAAAAAAGAAGCAGATAAATTCCCAGGCCTGGAGAGCTGGACACAGAGCTTGGCATATAATGCACTGACTTAACATGATTAATTATATTAAGACACTCACTTTACTAATTTTAAAACAAGTCAAAACTAGAATAATCCATTAAATTAAGTTAAGTTTTCCCAACCTGGGGAAAAAAAAGAAATATTTAAATTGTAATACAGTAATAAGATATGAAAATACAGTTGTTTCAGTTCTTTGTAAAGCAAAATATACACAAGAAAAATGAAGTGGAGGTACCATGATGGCGACGAGTGGTTTAGGGGCTTTCACTCTGAGGTGAGGTCCATGTTTCTACTTCCATTTCTACTTTTTTTTTTTTTTTTTTTGTGAAATTCATCAGATTATTCCTCATCATTCCTCTGTTTCCTTGTTATTTGTGTCATTTTAATTGTGCATGGAAGGCGTTGGTGTTATCTGACTGGCAACTGAACTGATAATGTACACCTAACACCCTTTAGCGAAAACTGAAACAACATAGACTTCACCTTTAAAAGTTAGCCCCAAGACTGGACAAGTGGCTATTCACATGTACCATTGATTTTTTTTTATGTTCTATAGAGAAAATGTTTGCTAATTTTACTAAATACTTCATACGTCATTTTACAAAACAGAGCCACCATTTCAGTAAAAGACAAAGCCAGTCTACAATATAGTCAAACACATTCTCTTGATAAAAAGTAACATTAGCCAGCTCCTGTTGTATGCAGAATTGAGCAGCAATCGTCACAGTGGTCATAAAACACAGACCCCATCCAGCCTGTGTAATCGTATGTCTAGAATCACAAGATCTTTTCCCAAAAGTCTTACAGTGAAGATGTTGAACTGCAGAGCAACGATTTTAACACTGCAATAAGCAATGTGATTATCACACCAAACAGTATTTGTCCAACTGTGATGCAGGATACTGGAACGTCTGGTCGGTGTATTCTATTTACTTTTGCGTATTTAAAGCTGCCCCGCCCAGCCATGCACACATATTTGCTTTTCTTTTCCAGTGTGCAGATATAACCAAGCTTAGGCCACCTATGAGAGAGAGAGAGAGAGAGAGAGAGAGAGAGAGAGAGAGAGATCCACCCAATAAAAGCGCAGGCTGGCCGGCTGATATGTAATACAGGCCTGCACAATGAAGGTAACAGAGTTCAAAACCACTTGGGCGATGAGATGACACACGTCATATGTGAACAGTTTCGCAATATTGCCTTTCTCCCTCAAAGGGTCCAAATGAGGAGAAACGCCACACACCACAAGGGAGATATAGATAAGAGAGAAAGAGAGAGGACAGCAGGATAAAACATGTGAGACAAGCACAGGTACAGGTAAGCACCTGCCAGATAACCAATGACTATGCACATGTCCGATTGTCCACCATGATGCCTGTACATTCTCTCACCTCAACAGAAAATAAACATAATGTTCTATAATTTTAAATCAGTGTGATAAGTCGGAGTCTTGAGTTACAGTAGAATGAGAGCCACAATTGCAGGGGAAAGAAACTGGAAGAGTCCTTTTTTTTGCCAGTGTTTGGCTCCATGGTGGGTGGGTCTGTAGTCGGTCTGTCCGGGAGCCACACAAGGCTTGTGCTTCCATTTCGTGTCCCCCCCACGCACACACATGCACACACACCTCCTACGAGTCTCCACAAGCCAACCAAAAGAGTGCTGTTGTGTTTTAGGAGGTCAAGAGAAAAGAAAAAAAGAGAGTGTCTGTTAACAACGCAAAACAATTACACACAGTGTCTGTAAGAACAATTAACAGTACTATGAAAATGTCATGCATCATCATTACACAATTACATTGACGTTTGCCATGTCATCATTACAGAATTCATACCACAACTCTCAATCTAGTACCCCGATTTTCTAGCGCTTCTCTGTTAATATGTTTGATGTTGTGTTGTTGACTATACGGTTTCTATATTTTAGCCTATATGAATTAGTAGGCTTGCTGATAGCATGCAGTATGTTTGATGTTGTGTTGACCATACCCGAGGCGGTTGATGAACTAGAGTATCTTTGACCGTACGGTTTATATTTTATTTAGCTATATGAATTAGTAGGCATGCTGATAGCAAGCAGTATGTTTGATGTTGTGTTGACCGTACTATTTCTATATTTTAGCTATATGAATTAGTAGGCATGCTGATAGCAAGCAGTATGTTTGATGTGTTGACCATAATGTTTATATATTTTAGCCTGTATGAATTAGTAGACATGCTAATAGCAAGCGGTAATTGTTTAAGAGCAGTCAGCATGAACAAGCAGTCCTCTTCTTCTATACTCACAGCTTTGCTGCAGAGGCAACTATGAATCAATCTCTATGGTAACCGAAGGGTCATCTGGACCATCTGGAAAATAAACAAACAACAAAATAAATAAATAAATCCACATGTTAAATGTGTTAAAATTAGATCATCCAACGACAGACTTGGATGAGAGCGATTCTATCAGCCAATTTTGCCCAGAAATGTTATTGACTCATGAGGGTGTTAAGAAGGCAGAGCTGTCAGGGTGAATGAGACTAGACTCCCTGGGGTTCACACACACACACAGCAGAGCACTGCTGAAATTATAAGGAAACAGAAACGTTTCAAGCTGCAGCACCAGACAAGAGCCACAGCCAGTTTCATCTCCCACCCAATCATTAGCCCCCTAAGGTGCCCAGGCCAATCATTTCATGCACAAATTCCACTTTGGTAAGACTGTCATTGCACAGGTTAGTATAATTGCCTTTATGTTCATAAAAATGTATAACAGCGAAATAAGCTTACAAAAAAAAAAAAAAAAAAAAAATTTCTTTAGAGCACAATGTCCAGAGTAAATAGCCCTATTGCCAAATAGTGCTGTCGGTAGGAAGAAATAATGGGTAAAAAAAAAAATGCCATTTCAATTCCATGCCGCCCTATTTAGTTAGCATTAGCTTCCAGTTCACAATTTTGGGCTCTGTTCTCTCTTATCTACAACACTCAGTGACCTTAAAGGAATATTCCACCGTTTCATGAAAAATGCTGAGTTACATATGCGGGTAAAAGCATTTTGGTCTCAGTGCATGCGTCTTCATAGTCTGGCATCCCCAATTTTAGCTTTTGCTTAGAATAGGCGCTGGAAAAATAAAAGAGTTGCTATCTGGCTACTTTACATTCCAGCCAGCGCCTATGCAAAGCTAAAGCTATTCCTTTACAGGAGAAATCCTGTGTAAATCAATCCATAAGCCCTGTTGTTCATGCTCATCAAGTGCTGTACAGTAGGTAGGAAAAAAGAAATGAACCAGCAACTAACACTAATTGAATGGGGCATAACAACTAACTTCAGGTTTCATTTCATTATGCCCCATTCAGTCAGCTATAGTAATCGGTTTGTTTTTCAGTCTATATAACGTACATTTTGTTCATTGTTTTTCTTAAAAGACAGCATTCAGGTACCTGGAAAAACAGGGCTATTAACTGATTCACACCAGATTTCTCCTTTAAACAAGGTTATGGGTTGATCTACACTGGTCTTACTTATATGCTACATTAGCATTGGTGTTCAGAGCAATGGTCATTAAGATTTAGTCAGACAATCTGATGATATACCATCTAAACACATTTCAAGGGGAGTGATAATAGGAGTAGTGTCAACCTCAAAATGGGCCCCTTGAATCTTAGTTGGGGGGGTCAGGTGGGGGGGTAGAGGTCTATTCACTCTATTCAGAAGTAGGCATATTACTCCTAGATGTGATTAAAACGTGCCTGGGGAATCCTGCCCCCTGGACCAGTTGAACAGACAAGTCATTGTGCAGCGGAATAATACCGGGACACTGAACGCCCAGCGCTCACATGATCCCTATCAGTCTGGTGCCACCATTGCGCACCTCCCTCCGGCCCCGTGCCAATTCCGCCATCTCCTCTGATTGCTCTCCGATCGCCGCGTGTAACCGAACTGCCCTTTCATTCCGTTAACGAGGGGAGGGAAGGATGGGGGGGGGAGGGGGGGGTATGGGGAGACTGTGGAGGTTTGGTGGAGGTGTGCGACTGGTTCCTGTCCAGGCCGCCTATCATGTTTAACTCACCTGTGTCCTCTTCATCCGATCCTCCTCCTCCTCCTCCTCCTCCTCTACCTCTTCGCTCATGCTGCTGCAGCTGCTGCTCCTCATCATCTTCCTCATCGTCTTCCTCATCGTCCCACTTCTCCTCATTGGCTAGCAAAGGATTGTGGGATTCGGAGTAGCTAATGCTCCGCATCGGGAAGTAGTGGCCATCGCCCTGACTGAAACACAAATGTGGGAGAAAATATCAGGTGACTGAAGGTGACCTGCTTACCAACAGGAAAGGAATACAAAATTAAGTGGTGGCGCATTAGGATAGTGATGGTAAGAAAACATGAGGAAATGTGCAAATGTTTTCTTCACCCATCTTTGTGGCCGTGCATGTAAATTTGGCAGGTTGGCCCTCTGAGGAAAATTCCATTGCTCATGTGGCTCTCGACATAAATGAGTCTGACACCACTGGTCTAAAGTAAAAGGATACATGATTTACCTACAATATATTTGCCTAACATTACATTACAGAGCATCAGTGTAGCTAGTTTAGATAGTGGTCGCTGCACTGTAGTATGTTATGAACACTGCATGCTACTGCCACTGCCACACTATGGCTATCAAATTCTTCCCATGTGCATCAAAGTCTTTGTAGCTGTTATAGTTAGTTTTTTTATAACACATTAAAATAAAACTACCTTTGTAATAAATGTTACATATTTGTTTGGGTTTATTTTACACTAAGTTATTAAATTGCCTCTTATTATTACCTCCGCCAAAGGAGGTTATGTTTTCGCCGGCTTGTGTGTGTGTGTCTGTGTGTCTGTCTGTGTACAACATCACTCGAAAATTACTGCACGGATTTGGATGAAATTTTCAGACAACGTTTGTATTGGGACGAGTAAGAACTGCTTTGATTTTGGTGGCGATCGGTGATCGAGAACACCATCTGTGACCACATTGTCTTGGCGGAGGTTTGCGCTCTCTGAGCGCTTTTCTAGTTTACATTTTTAAATCTATGTGTTGGATTTCTATCGTTATGCTATTAAATGTATTATGTAAATTCAATTGGCCAGCATTATCTTTTGCATTAGTGCTCAGTTTGCATACTGTATAGCGTATAGTGTATGCGTCAGAGCATAACCAGGGGGCAAGAACACAAACACCTGCTTCAATCTGTGATCATGAATTAAGCCTGACGCTTCTAAGGTAAGGCGCTCCCTTGAAACTGACACTGTGGCCTGGTGTCTTGTTAACCGTTTTCCTCAAAGGTTTAGATTGACGGAATCTTCTAGAGGACATTCCCCTCCTGAAAGGCTTGTGTTCCATCCCCCACAATCCCCCACACACACCACCCCACCCCACCCCACCACCACACACACACACACACACACCCTCAAGTTATCTGAGTGGTTCAGTGCCCCAGCACTGACAGACAGAGGAAACCGATCGGCTCCAGAATAATTTGTCTTGTGTCCGAGGACCGCGATGCCAGGCCAAGAACCTGAGTCCAAACCAAGCAATTTATCAAGCCAACCATCCATTAGAAGGTACCCGTCAGCAATGTTTGGCATTGAAACTGTCAGATTAAAAAAAAAAAAAAAAAAAATGGGATAGAGAAAGCAGCCCAGCAAGATGTGAAAAACCTCCTCTGACCTTGTGAACACTGGAATGAACCAGAGCCTTCGGTCTTCGCCAAAGACCTGATGGAGATTGCGACGTAAGCCCACGTTGAAGCCATTTTTGTCAGGTCCTCCCTGAAACACTGGAGCGGAGAAAGCCTCTACAAAAACAAAAGGACAAAAAAAAGAAGAGAGGGATATATTTAATCACTAATTCAATAGGAATAGATGTTGCTACTACAGACCTATGATGTCATCACATCAGAATACGTTTTTCAAGGAGGAGAGATTCAGCTGACTTCAAATACAGTGTAAAACATACTCATAAACATATTCCTTTTTTTTAAAGCTAAGAAAGTCTTAACAGTCACCCACTGACACCCTGTTAAATGCTGAACCCTAAACCTTTAAAGAATTAACCAGCATTATTATGAAGTTGATTCAGTCCAGTGAAGTCTGTAAGGGTTTAGGGATTAAGGCGTTGTGTTAAGGGGGACTGAGATTAAGTCCCTATGTAATATAATAGGAAATAAGAGATATGCACCCCTATGTTTCAGCTCACCTAGAGTGGATCGGTTTTTAGCCACCAACCAGCAGTGGTAGCCGAAGAGGAACAAGAGGCTAACAAAAAACATGACCGCCACAAATAAAAGGAACAGCACATGGAACTTAGCAGGTCCATTTGGAAGTTCGCCCTGTGCACAAAAGAAAAGAAAAAACACAGTTAAACAGAAAGCCTTTAGAATTTTTTCACACATCAGTGTTCAAACCCACAATGGTTCATTTTAAATGCTTAATTGAAAAAGGAAATGTTTGTGCTCTTTTCAAACTCTTACAATCAATGTGCACAGCAATTTGTTAATCACATATTTATATCCCTAAAACAAGATTTTTAAAACTGAGTGAAAACAAATTCCAATATTGCCTCTTACCATCCAGAATTTCAGGAAATACTGAAAGACGGTTGAAGCAATGAGGACACAATACATCATAGAATAGGACAGAAACAACAGGAAGTACTTGTAGTTGGAGAAGCCGACACAGTTGTTTACCCTGAATCCAAAACAATACAAAAACAGGACAATAGTCAGTCAAGTTATGCCAATATATTATATAAAATAACCATCTGATGAACCACAAATTGACAAAATTAACTATGTATTTAGCCTAAGGGCTAAATAAAAGAAGTTTACAAACATACCATGGACAGTGATGGTCCATTTTCAGGACACACCTGGAAGGGAAGAGAGCCAGACATCAGTCACATTGGTAGTTAAACCTGAACCTATCAGGGATACCCTTTCAGCCAGGTCGACTTCCTGCTGCACAACACCTCCTTAATTAGCACGTCTCACATGTGACTATCTGCTTTCAACCGCCCTTCACAAGCCAATGGAGTGAAAAGTAGAGGGGATGTGTGGTGTGGGGGTCACAACTGGAGAATGAGATTGTTGTGTGTGTGTGTGTGTGTGTGTGTGTGTGTGTGTGTGTGTGTGTGTGTGTGTGTGTGTGTGTGTGTGTTTTGAGCTGAAGGAGCACTTACGTTTCACAAACAGAGCAGTGATGACAGCGGTCTGGCTTAAGCACCTGGCAGCGGTCACAGAACCTGATAGCTGGAAACATAGACATTAGCCACATCAAACAAGCACACATAGAGCCTGTTTAGTCCCCCCAGAAACCCACCCAAACTCAAGTCAAGGAAGGCCAGCAGACTTGAACCACCATCTCAGTTCGTCACATAATCCACCTCCACCTGCAGCTCCCCTACCACAGTATCACATGAACTGTCGCGACCACCAACAGAAGACAGACAATTAGCAAAAAAAACACTGCCAGTCAGTGCCACCATTAGACTCAACAAGCACTTAAACATGGCTGAGTTAGGGTTACATACTGTACACACACCGTAACCCAACCCGTAACCGCTGGATTCCCCGTCTCCTTTTCTTCTCCGTCATCTCATTATTCAACTCAATCTTGCTAATTGCTTCCAAAGCTGTGGTCACAAGTCACTCACAGGGGAATTGGTAAGAGAAATTACAGTAGTTTATGAACAATCAATTTCTGTCCACGATTATAGATTTCTTGACCTGCAATTCAGCTATCAAAACTGAAATGCGGATTTGGTATTTAGTCAGACAGGACATTAATGTTAATGAATCTTAGGGTAAAAGCAGAGGCTTTCAAGAGGCCGAGATCATGCAAGCACCAAGCCTACTATACATGAACCAATTTACATCATTCCAGTTCTTCATGAACAAGCTCATTCAAATTGCACACATGCTACCTTTGTCAAGTAATTCACCGTTTTGTGTCCAAATACTTGCCTGGCGCTTTTTATCCACATACTCCTTTCTCACTCAGATATTCTGAGCCATTTTCTAAAAGTCATGGCTGTCTCTTAGACATGTAGTATAATTAAATTCAAATATTTGAACCTCAATTCAGGACGATGACACAATGAGTAAGAGTGAAAGACACTACTATGATGTAGGCTACTGTCATAACAAACTCGAGTATTACTCAAGATCACTTTATACATCACACAACCACTATCGTGTAGACATAATGTGTGTCCATCAGAGAAAGAGGAACGTCAAAAACCACCACAACAACAGCAGTCAATGAGCAACAGTGCAGACTAAGATCTTACTTAAACTTTGGGTAGGACCCATTAAGTGCCCTATTAACCACTGCCTTTTCTCTCTAAGGAGTGTGTGTGTGTGTGTGTGTGTGGGGGGGGGGGGGGTAAAGTAACAACCACAGCTTACCTCCTGACTGTGCTCGAGTGAATATGGGGAGTCTCCTTGCGATGTCCACAAGGATTTGTTTCTGAGCATCAGGTCTTTCTTCCATTTCGTATCGTTCTTTGTCTGTGTAGGACATATGAAACTAAACACACACACACACACACACACACACACACACACACACACACACTATGAATTGAATGAATAAAAATATCTAACATTTTTTTCTTATTTCAGTTTTTAACCATTAAATCTCTGCGAAGGTAATCTATATGTCTTGGACATGTCGACGAATCAAAGCATTTGAAAACATTATTTTGGACTTTATGAGACAAATATACCAGTAGGCATTTCTTTGTTTTTTATCTAACAATATAACCAATAAAGGAAATAGTATATACATTAATCATCTATAAACCTTATACTACATAGTTAATAAATACATCTCTAATTGTAATACAGCATAAATTCTGATATAAGCTAATTGTTGCCAATCCTTTCAAAAAGTCAACAATGCTTCTGAAGGAAATAGATGTACTGTAGCCCTATAACTTAAAGGCATTTCTTACCTTCTTGCAGGGAGCGGCTGGTGGGGTGAAGATGGCTTTCCAGTAAGTCCAACAGAACATCACAAAGCACACATGGAATACTAAAAGATATGTCACTGTGCACAAAAACAATTAAGCAAAAAAAAAAAAAAAAATGTTATATACCTATAGTTAAAAAAAAAGAACTTCACATTCATGACACTCATTCCACTATGTTTCAAGCTCTTAAAATACCCCAAAACAATGGGTTGGCAGGTGACAGGGGAAAACATTCAAGAGCAAGGCATTAACGTTAATTTGTCTGTGATCTGGATTTATTACGAACAAAACTCATGCAACTTGTCAGATCACGAGCTAAGGTTACATTGCAACAAACTAACACTGTAACGTTAACTAAGGTTACATTGCAACAAACTAACACTGTAACGTTAACATCATTCTAGCAAGCCGATTATAAAAGCAGAGCTCACCCTTTTCCAGCGTATTTCTGATAGTAACTGTGGATGACAAACAGGGCTTAGCATTAGTGGGTCATACCATTCACATGAGTGTTTGAATGAAATATTCAAAGGGGCATCAAAATACGATCAAGCCAGGTTAGCTGATAATGTTGCAGATTGAGGATACTGAGGTTGATGCTGCTGCTACTATGTTAATTGGATGACTCTGTCAGGCAGCGTCTTTCCAACTCGTTATCTGTTTGCAATCGAAGCTCAATTCTAAAATATTTACTTCAACCCTGAATGAAATTGAATAATGTCTTTCAAACAACGATTCTTTAAATCACCGACAGAGTAAAAATCACTTCCTTATTACCTGTCTTGCAACACCCCTTTCACAGCTAACTTAGCATAAGTAGATCGCGTTAAACAAGCGCAGACACGGGGTATTTTTTTATACTTACAAAAACATAGCTCAAAAACATATGCGTAATAAGACCACAGCACCACGGACGATATGATTACAACAGGGATCCAGGAGAATATTCTCTGACAGCATCTGAGCCCCCTTGACAGAGCCATTTCAGCCTAGCTCCAGGATCATTTTCTCTGATACCTACTAACTCGCCTGACTGAAAAAAGCTCATTGAACCAGATCGGTATTCGATTGCACGAGACTGTTAAAGAAGAAGTTCACTGGAGAGGTGCCAGAGAAAAATATAAACGGGCTGTTCCTTTACTTTCAAGCAGCTGGATAGAATTTTCAGGTGAGCACATAGCCTACCTTCATAACATGTTAAATGGGGATTTTTAGACTTCAACCAGAAAAATATTTGCTTCAATTAATAGTTGAATTGTTTTAATATTTCAACATATTTTATGTAAAACAAGCTAGTAGGCCTAAGCATATAGGCCTAGATAGGCTAGATTATATCTTTTATAATTAGTATATTATTATTACATTATTATTGATATTTAACCATGAAATCTCTAATCCACGAAATGTCAAATTCAAAATCTGCCTGCCTGTGTAATGTAGGCCTATCAGAACTCATCACATGTTTGTGCTCCTTGCCTTTACTGTAATAGCAATGAGAAATTGATCTGCCATCATAATTTGTCAATAGCAGACATCCCAACCTTGGGAAATTCATTTCAGGGAGGTGTCGTCCCTTCTTCAAGGGGGACAAGGTCAAAGGTCAATTGAATATTTTTAATGAACTTCTCACTTTAACATATATCACAACAATTTAATAATTTTTCATGAACTTCTCACTTTAACATATATCACAACATTACTAACTATTCACATAACTTTGTTTCAACTGTTCACCCTGTATTTCAATAAATTGTATTATTCAAGGAAATGTATAGACTATTATATTTAACAGCTAATTCATATATTGTTGGTTTACAGAAAGTTTTAAATAGTTGCGCCCGACATGCTCTATACGAGCAGGCACGCACACTGTTCCCTCAGGCACTGCTTCTCTCTCTGTCCCTCTCGTTCACTCTCATATGCGCGCATACTAAGATGCGCGATGTAGAGGTAAATGTTTCACCTGCATGCTCTGGCTTGCTAGCTCTAGATTCAGGGAGATATTATTCAATTTGCGGGCATCAGGGAGGCCTTATCAATATCAGGGAGTCTCCCTGACCTTCAGGGAGACTTGGGATGTCTGCAATAGGTCCTACATAATAATATGTTATGGGTAATTTGGCTAATCCAATCATTTTTCATTTAAGCACCTCCAGAAAGCAAACGTTTCTCAATAGCCGAAGCTCCAGACCCTCGTACGAAGCAAAGTGTGGGCCAAGGTGCTGGTTATGGCCAGGCTAGAGGTGACCAGGCCTTCACTGTGATTGCTCCTAGTCAGGGGCGGTCCGCACTGCACTCAGGTCTCACCCCATTAGCTACAACAAACCCAGGCTTCCAACTCAGCTGTTAGAAGTGTTCATGAAGGACTAGAGATTGTGAGGATTCACACATACTGCCGCCAGGTAGCCGAGTTAGTTGGCATCCATTACACTAACTAGACCTGCTACTGCACAGCCATGGCTGTTTTCAAATCCATTGGCAGGATCGTAACACCGTAACACTCATGCCATGGGTTTGTTGTAGTTGACAGGGTGGCGGGTTTGAGACCCATGAGCGGTTGATCCAACCAACCTCGGCTATGTTGGCATTCACTAGTTTGAATGTTATAGAGAATTTGTATTTATTGTCATGTTCATTTTACCAGTATTTTGTTGTTTCTGTTTATCTACAAAAGTCCTTTTACCTTGTGTAACGGAGGCCAGCTATAGCTCGGCTAGCTTGGCGGCAGTACGTGTAAATCCTCATCACCCAATTCCATGGGCGCTTTTAACAGCTGAGTTAGAAGCTCAAACTTTTAGCTCTCCGCCTCCAGCTACACTTGCGTGTCAAGCTATTCTATAGAAATTAAAATTAAATAGATAGATTTCACATATCATGTGAAACTTCACAACCTGAGCTTTACAACATTGTTGTTCTCTAGTCATTGTGAACAATGAAATTGTAAGTTAAATTTGAATTTGGAATGGCCAAGGTGCCACAGCCATCCCTATCCAACACGGAGCTCCGCAATTGTGGACATACAATTCAAAATCGTAGACAAACAGAAAGGACGCACTTTGGTCCGCAATTTTTGTTTTTAAAGTGCTTTATTGATAAACTTGATGATTTCTTGAGGACTATGGAGGGCTTATTGGATGTTTGGTTGATACACTTATATTGATCAAATGCAATTATCAAATAGTGAAAACTTTGTTTTATTTGTTCCAGGAGGTGGACTAATAACAAGTCCAACTACGACCCCGAATGAAAGACACTGCCAGTTTGCATCAGGTCAACTCTGAGTAAGCAAAACTCCCATCTGCATATAGTTTGTGCTTCTACAAAGGGAATCAATTTCTGCATAGGGAATCTGGATGTATAGTGGGATGCTATGTTTTAAATGGAATAAGGACTAATAGCCTAACAAGCCACACTATAACATAAAATGTATAGTCTGGCCACGATTGATAGAGCCTTGGGGGTAGAATCTTTCAAACTGCCTCTGGCAGTAGGACCAGAGCCATAGAAGGTCATTTGTAATCAGAACAACGAATAAGCCGATTCAAACAACGCTAAACCCACCCAACGACTTCCTGTCCACATGTAGCGTTGTGATTGGCCAAACACCACTGATATCTGAACATAACCTAGATGTCTAAGTCCAGTACAACCTATGGCTCATGGCTAGACGTACAGTACCCGCTGAGCAAATCAATTTGCTACCACTAGAGTATGTCCAACACAACATAATCCAGTCACAAATTAAAGCAGTTACTTAAGTATAGTATCTTGTTTCTTAAATAACTACTGTACTCCAACACTGGTCAGAATACACCAAAGTTGGCCATGATAAAAAAAATCTATTTTTTATCAATCCCTGTCTCCTGGTCACTTCAACATGGTTGCATGGAGGCATGGTCAGCTTTTTTTCTTTGCCATCCACTAGGCCTAACTATCACTAGCTACCTCTACAGGTTATTAGGTACATAAATAAAAACAATTTGAAATTAAAACAGGTCCTTCTTTACAAACAAACAAATGAATGAATGATGTAAAATAATACTTTATCTAATACTAATACTTTTCTTAAAATGCTTCTTCTCAGGACATAAAGGTTAATAATACAAAAATCATTGATATACAGTAACTGATGAAAAAATCTAATGCTAACAGGATTGACTTTAAGTTAATTGGTGTTTTTCTTAATTCACTTCAGACTTTCTCTGCCTCCCCAGCACCTGAAGCTTTGGGCCTATCTGTTACCACACACTCCTACAGCTCAATACAGGTTTTTCTCACATTCGCAGTCAGACCTGTAGGTGTACCCAGGTATAAACTAAATATACTTAATTTAACAGTCTTTGTGTAAACTTTTAGCCATAAAATCTAGCCATAAATCAGATGATCCTGTCATCCACACTTAGGCATACTCCCACAGATGAGACGATTGTGCTTGTGAGAAGATTGAACATTTTTGTCCAATTGTCAGTCGGATCAACTGAAAGTTTGGTGAAATAATTTATCCATGCTTGTTTTAACTTTGCGAAAGGGTACTTTTTATGGGCATGTGGATGTGGCAAAGTGTTTGAAATCCTCTTCAATGTTGATTTAGATTAGATGCATGCAACATCATTTTGCTACAGGGAAGGATTAACATGCTTTTGTTCTGTCAGTTTATAAAAAAAACCATGCTGTACTAATAAGAACATAATAAATGTGTAATCCTTAAAACAGTAGCAAAACTCCTTCTAATCCCAAATAAGCGTCATACTTGACAGCACGCCTACAATACATGAATAAGGAGGAAGCTGCTGAATATATTAGAATAATTAAAATAAACTCTTCCTAAATATGATGGAAATGGTAAAATTTCCTATATTTTTTAGCTAAATCTCTGACTGAAAGCAGAGTGAATACATATTTTTTTTTTTTTTTTGGATAGGTATGATCTCTTTTATTTGCATTCTCCTTGAGGCTGCACTGTTGTGTAATTGCATGGGTGCATTTTTAGTTGGCCCTCTGTTTTCCATCAACTCACCACTAGATGTTGCTGTTAGATCAACTGTCAGAAAGGACCAAGGTGTCTATTTTCTGCTGGTACAGTAATGTAGTAATGTTGCTGCAAGTAGGCTACTGTCTGTTAATATTGTAAAATTTAAGAATATGCATCCTCACGAAGTTGTTCCTACTCTGTTATATTCGTTATAGCACGTCCAAAAACCCTTTAAAAAACACACACTACTGAGTGTGTGTGTGTCTGTATTCTTTGTATGCGCATGCGTGTGTGTGTGTATGTGTGTGTGGGTGTGTGTGTGTGTGTGTGTGTTTTCACACTAAAAGGTGAAAAGGCTAAGTTCCTGGCTGTCTCTGAGGCCTGCCACACGGCCTCCTCAGAGCATCATCACATGTACCCCTTGTTCCCTGACGTCATGGACATTGTGTCTCATCCATATGTGCAGCCTGCCAGTTGTTGAGGGAATGGGGTGTAAATGTAGACTC
>JAODXP020000030.1:10739775-10747275 GCA_027497455.2 Sardinella longiceps
GCTGCTGCAGAACCGTCCCTAATTACCTTGCCAGGGCAAGAAGCAAGGAGGAGTGAGAGTTAGCCTCACATAAGGCAACAGCAATTAAGAACCACTGGACAGGAATTCTCCTTCTTTTCTTCTTTCCCAAGAAACAATTTCATTTCCCATTGAAGATAAATTGTAGTTCTTTTTTTTTCTTCCTCTTCCTCCCCCTCTGCTTTGACATCAGCATACAGACTGTAGCATTCCAGAAATTCTGGGACATTACTGTGTGATATAGTGTGGATTACTTATCAGATTGTTTTGTTAAAGTAATAGAGTTTTTAATATGAAATATGATGAAATATCGAAATGCCAAGAGATGCAATCAGGGCTATTGTTCAGGGTGACCTCAGTCCCAGGGGAAGCAAAACAAACGTGTTCAGTCAGGGCCGTCAACAGGTAGATGACAGGGGGGGAAGAGATCAAAGGCTTGCAGCTCTTCAGGTGGCTCACAGGCATCTCGATCTGCCTTTCAGCAACGGAAACTTCTATTGTGCTCCAGGTCTAATATTGAGCAGGAGCCACTTCCCAACTGGAAATAACTGGAAAACTTATGTGTACCAAAAATAATCATATGTCTATTGAAAGAGAGGGAGATGGAGAGAGAGATAGAGAGAAAGAGACAGAGAGGGGTGCAGGAAAAGAGAGGGAGGCTGAGAGAGAGAGAGGTTGAAGCAGGTGAGGTAGGACAGAAGGGGAAAAAGAAAATCCACTCACTCACTCAGTCAGAGCTGTTTTCAGCACTCACCATAAATACCACAGGCAAACACAAACACACACACACACACGTTTGGAGATGATGAGGGACTAATCACCAGGTAACTTAGGTAAGCAGACGAGTGGAAGGGCCGAACCTCTAAAAGAGAAAGAGAGAGAGAAAGAAAGAAAGAAAAAGTGATGGAAAGAGGATAAGAAAAGATAGAAGTGGACAGTAAGACAGGAATCAAAAGACATGACAACATGACATTAAAATCACAGTCTCACAACTTTCACCCTTTTGGGACTGGGGGCTGTAATCGTATCAGTGATGGAAATACCACAACAACAACAACAGCTATTTTGGAAAGTATTTTCCAATGGTGCAATCGGACTGTGCCAGGGGCAACCTTCACCACTCCCATAACACACAAGACACCTTCATCATTACATAATACACGTTCAGATTTTTCACAAAATGAGGTGTTCCTTAACAGAGTTGATAGTCTGTCATCCTTCAGCGTTAATGCATGTTTGTTTTCCAGACATGTGCAATAATCCTAATAATAGGTTCACTTCACGTGCGCGAGCATGCATGTGTGTGTGTTTGTCTGGTTGTGTCTGGTGTCCATGTTTCGTGTGTGTGTGTGTGTGTTTATGCATGTGTGGGTGTATGGGTGTGAGGGTGTCATCTCTTTTCATTACAACTGACGACACATGAAAAGGTCAGCCAGACATACCTGGGAGCCCCGCCTCGTAATGCTTCATTGGCAGAGTGTTTCACTGTTTCACGCGTACTGCCACCGATGACTGCATCAGCATGGAAATACTGTCAAATCCCCCTTCGGTGACCTTAAACAAACCACAATGACATCTGCCATTATCTGGTTTGTGCGCTGTCATACAGTACAGTACATACAACAACACCCTCAAGCACCTTTGCAGGGGAAAGTGAGGACCAGAAGCAAAGGTGAAAGTTGAGCTGGGCTATTAATGATTGACTGAGTCATCTCAGGTTGCTAGGTTACCGGCGGCAGGGCCGTTTCAAAATACTTAGGGAGGCCCAAGCAAACAGGACATGGTGGCCTGTCACCTCACATTAATACCTTAATGAACCGCATTGTTATGATCTGAAAGCATCGCCTGGTTTGCCTGTCCATGGCCCTGGTTACCGGTCTCCTCTGTTTGGGAGAGTGTTAGCTGCTGCCCATTCCAAGCCAGTCGATAAGATACAAAGGTAAATGTTGCACCCAAGGTATTTTTTAATCCTCTACAATTATTAATCTGACCTTAGAGAAGTGGGAAATGACAGCTCCAGACTCAGATCTCAGATTGATGTAATCTGTGGCAGAAGACCAAGAGACCTCTGCTGTATGCAAAGAGAGGAAAGAAAGACGTCGCGAAGAAAGAGAAACCAAAGCTGAAAGGAACTGGCTCGTGTCTTGTTATGGAGAGGGGAGGCTGTGGACTGTTTGCTTGACATAAATTCAGATTGTTTTTACAAGCAGTCTTTTCATTATCACTCTCAGTCACTGCTAAGACACGGCCGAAACTAGTGGCTTGAAGGTTGTGTTCAGGATCAACACAAGCTGTCTGATGTAAACGTTTGATTTGTATTGAAGAAAAACAGTCGGGGAAGAAAGCAGAGCAGCAGAAGCCAAGCAGATGTTTGGGCTCAGTGATGATGACTGGATCCTGGAGATGCTACAATTAAAAACCAACAACAACAAGAAGAAGAGTAAAATGACAGAGAGCAGGAGAGTGTGGAGAAGTGGTGTATGAGTCTTCATTTGGGTGTTGAGTCGGGATGGGGAAGGGTGGGGGGGGGGGGGGGTCAGATTATGCTAGTACACTTGGGAGCTGAGGCCTTAGACCCAGAAACATATTGAGCCACTGCGGCACCTCAAGCTAATTTATCAAGCCTCTGACAGGACGAGCCAAGTTCTGCCTGTGTGTGTATTGTGTGTGTGTGTGTGTGTGTGTGTGTGTGTGTGTGTGTGTGTGTGTGTGTGTGTGTGTGTGTGTGTGTGTGTGTGTGTGTGTGTGTGTGTGTGTGTGTGTCAATATGTGAGTCATGTTCTCTCAACCCAGAAGCTCAGTTCCAGCCAGTGGAGGACGGGAACGTGCTGTCCTGTTCGTTTGGCGCCTTAATTATGAATCACAATATTGTTCTGTGGTCTGTCTGGTGTGTCTCTCTCTCTCTCTGTGTGTGTGTGTGTGTGTGTGTGTGTGTGTGTGTGTGTGTGTGTTGGGGGGTGGAGGGGGGGTGTTTGGGTGGAGGGATTAGGAGCTCCTGGTGAGGTTTAAACAGTGACTTCATTTACATTGACATTAATATTCCGACTACTGATCATATTCTGGATATGACCATATTCTGAATATGCTGTTGACATGAGCGGCTAAGAGAATAGTCCGTTCATATTCCCCGTTTACATGCAACATCGCATATTCTGATTAACAGAGTAGAGACGGTTCACCAAAGTTCTGAAGAATCTTTTTCAACTATCGTTTAAGTTCCATCCGCGATTCTTCTCGTCTCTGAAGATTCCAAAAGGTGAATGATGCGATCATAATGCAATTAAGGTGTTTACATGACCAGAAAGCACCTCAATAATCAGAATATGATCGGTATACTCCACCTACCTTATTCTGATTATGCTGATTCGTAATATGACCTTATTAAAATTAGCTAATCAGAATATTGCGTTTACGTGGCACTTTCATGTTCAGAATAAGGTCATAATCCGAATAATATCGGAATATTAATGTATATGTAAACGCAGTCAGTGGGGCTGATGTGGCAGAGAGAGAGAGAATGATTGAATTCTTTGAAGGCCACGCACGGCCGGCCTTCCATCAATTGGTGAGGAGTTAGTGAGAACTGGAATGCCGAGAGGGTGAGAAGTGCCCAACACATCAGGCAGTGTCAGAACCCCGGCTACGATTTACGGTCCTTCTCTCTGAACCTCTCTCCGAGAAGAGGCCATGGAAGAGACGGTTCGCCCGTAAATAATAACACCGTGCTAGTCCATGACACAAAAGGGGAATTCCAGCTAGATTAACAACGGCCATTTCAAAGGGGGATTAAATCAAATATTCCAAGCATTTTTTTTTTTTCGGTCCGTCACCTCAGCCCTCACCTCTCAGGTCGGTCAGTCCAAGGCTGGGGAGAATCTGCAGACTTTAGAGCAAAGATAAACGATGGGGCCCGTGTGCAAAGGATCATGGGAGTGTACCCATAATGCCCTCTGTGAGGCTGCTCAAAGGTGAGGGATGGGTTGAAATGGAGAGAGAGAGAGAGCTGAAAGAATGAACTGAAAAGAAATGAAAGGCTAGAGGGGTTACAGTGACATCACCATGAGCAATCCAGCTGGTTCTCTGGTCTTTGAGCTTTAGTTAAGGACAGCAGGCAGTGTGAGTGTGTGTGTGTGTTTGTGCATGTATATGTTTAGGGGTTTGTGTGTACATGTGTGTGTATGTGTGTGCGCGCACGTCAGTTATTGGTGGAGCTGAAAATGGGCAAGCTGCAGACTTTTTGTCGAGACGCCGACAGCTCCAATCCAGACAAAATGGAGATGACAGCTGATGAGTTGTGAACCAAGTGAAAGCTAAAGCAAACTCTATGGCTGCTGCTGTTGCACCAACACCACCGCCACCTCCCAGCACCACCACCCACCTCCACCACCTCCTCCAGTGTGCTCTGCATTTCAGTATGCTCGGGGTCGCTCAAATAAATATGCCTTGTTTGAGCATGGCAAGGACTTTGACAGACACAGCGCGGCAGTGTTGGCGAGCCGTGGCAGGCTGGTTGTCACGGCGATGATGTTTGACCTCACAGATCCCCCCACGACCCCCCCCGCCCCCACCCTCCCACCTCTCCTTTGGGGGAGCCCAGGACACAGGGGCTTAGTCATAGGAATGATTTTAAATGCGTTGAACGGAGGGTTAGATGGCAGAAGTCTCGACTGCCTCAGCTTGAGTGAAGTCAGAAAGCATAATGCACACAACACTTCAGCCATCGGCCTGGTCCAAGAACAGCCATTACTAACTACAAGAGCAGTCTGTCACCAAAGCATCAGGGGGCCTGTGCAACAGTGCCATGCACACTGTAAATCTCCCAGTGCTTTATAGATTTATTAATTTATTGTGATGTGGAAAAATGTTTTTGCTCTATGGGTGTGGGGGTGTTTGTAGCATATTGATGGCTTTTTTTTTCTCCACTTCGCTCAAATATCCTCATTTTTACCCTCATCTTCTCAGCATATGTCTGTGTGTGCAGTGTTTGTGTGTGTGTGTGTGTGTGTGTGTGTGTGTGTAGAGGAATATTGCAACTGACAGGCTCAATCAACTAAAATGATGGAAAGATAAGATAAAGTAAGGTAAAGTAATGGCAACATGTTACAAAATATTCTATGTTACAGTAATTCATAGAGTTGATACAGAGCGAACACAGACACTGTGTGCATTTGTGTGTGTGTGTGTCGGTGTCTGTGTGTGTGTACTGTATGCATTTTTCTCTGTGTCTGTACGCGTGCACAGCACACATGTGATTTGTTGATGGGAAACAGCATTAAAGATGGTCTCCGTCATATTTCTCCACTGGCAGAACTGTGTTTCTGTTGGATGTTCTGTTGTAGCTAATTGTGTAAACATCTGTTACATAGCTAGTGTGAATGGCAGGAGCAGATGGCATAAACCTCTCTCTCTCTCTCTCTCTCTCTCTCTCTCTCTCTCTCTCTCTCTCTCTCTCTCTCTCTCTCTCCCTCCCTCCTTCTCCACCTCTCTGCTATACTGTAGAACATATGATTTGCTATTTTAGCCCCAAGGCATAGTTCAGCAGTTCACTGTATTGCTGTTCTTTGATGAAAAATTCTTTGACAACAACACTGAATTTAAAAAGAGACTTTACATCTTAATTCAGCGGTAGCGGTAGAAAAATGCATTTCCTAATTAATTTCATATAACTTTATTGGTAATGTTTGGTGTCAGTGCAGTTGAGTTTCTTGCTTACTCTGACAATTAGTCAGTATTGACACGTGGAAATATGGGCACTGTATGCAGCTTGGTTGTATCTATTTATCTTAGTGCCAATAGTAACCGACACACCCTCACCTGTGCCTAAACAAAGAGCTTCTAATTGTAAACTGGAGACAATACTGTTATTAGCTTACGATAGGTGATGCAAATTGGTGAGCTGTGGCATTTGCTGTAATTTACTTAGGTAAACAGATATCAACCCACCCTTTGTGACCAGAGGGACCAGACAAAAACATTTAAACTGTTTATTATAGATATGTAAATACAAAGTTCACAAAGCGTGGTATTCATTCATACGCTGCGTCAGTGTGCTGTAGGCGTCAGGTTTCAGGAGCTGAGATAGGTGTAATGGTTTTAATATGGCTGATCATCTGTCAATCAAGCAAAAGAACATCAGCGCTTTTCATGCATCCCTTCCGTTCACGCACATACAGTATGCTTGCTGTCAGTCCTCAGGAGAGAACACGAGAGAGGTACACACACACACACACACACACACACACATATACACACATACACACACACACACACACACACACACACACACACACACACACAGACACACAAACACACACACAGACACAAAAAAAAACACACACATATACACACACACATACAGACACACCTACATACACACAGAGAGAGAGAGAGAGAGAGACGGACACTATTAAGTGTTTGGGCCGGCGATGTTTCCCTCTCTATGACAACAGTGGTCAGGATTAACCCGAGTGCCGGTGTGACATCAGCAGGCAGATAATGGAGATGGATGATAATGTTTTAGTGATGTCATCCGCCCGCATGCACGCGGACGACGCAGCACAAGGCAGGTAGAGAGAGGGGGATTGGCTAATGACAACGTGTTCTTGCCACGCCAAGGAGACTCAAGCGTACCACAAATGCCGTGTTGAGTTAAGGATTAAGGCGGATTAGTACACCTGTGTCACGTTTAAATGGACTCTTCCACGCTTGGGAGGACAAATAAATATTAGTCATAAAAGAGAGAGAGAGAGAGAGAGAGAGAGAGAGAGATGGAAATCAGTGTTGGTAATGTTGCTATAATGCACTTTCCATTGGTGACACAAAAGCCAAGGTAAGCTGAGCTGCACCAGAGCCACTTAAGGGGGCCAAGTGCTTCTCTGTTCACACTTTCAGTGGTCTTTGTGGCTTTCCACTCATGGAGAAACACACACACACACACACACACACACACACACTATACACAGACCAAACACACACACACAAACAGTTAAATGCATGCCGACAAAACTCACATTCACACAAACACGAGCACACACACACATACACACACATATTTGCATACTGCCAAAACACACACCATACAGACACAGTATATGGAGCTCATAAACGTACTACGTACATACAGTACACACATACATGCACCAGACTATACACAAACACTTAGTTAAATACATTCACTCTACAGTAAGTACAGTATGTGCAGTATTATAGGCAAAGCACCTTCATATACCCATATTTGCATGTACTGATACTGCCAAAACACACACAAACACACACACACACAAACACATTTGTGCACAGACACGCTAAAAGATGGCCAAATATCACACTTGTAGGCATCATTGTCCCTCCAGCTGTTCTTCATGTGATCGGCCCATCTCTCTCTCTCTCTCCATCTCTCTCTCTCTATCTCTATCTCGCTCTTTCTCACTTGTTCTCTCTCTCTCTCTCTCTCTCTCTCTCTCCCTTTCTCACTCGTTCTCT
>JAODXP020000030.1:10752275-10794775 GCA_027497455.2 Sardinella longiceps
TCATGTCAAGTATTATTGGTGCTCAACTGGAATCAAATGTTTTGTTTTCCAAACGGCCTAATTTTTGGTGAGAACATGTCAGCCGGTTCAAGACTAGGTGCAGGAATGAGCAAGACTCGGATCTCTGTTGATCTGAAGTAGCTATCAGAGGTCCCTTATGCTGCTAAGTGCAGTTACAAGCAGAAAACGAGGGTTGGCGAAAACAAAAGTGAAACTGAATGAAATTGTTGTCGTGTTTAACTTCACAATCAACATAACACTTCCAAAATGATCATCACTGTTTATTTGTTGTGCAAACAAATACACTTGGAATGAGGAAAATGTACAATGTTGATGCTATTTATTGTAAGTAAATAAATAAATAAATAACAAAAAAAAATGCTGTCTTTTTGGGGGTGGGGGGTGTTAAGAAAAAATCTTGGCTGGTGCTACTTTACGTAATATAGTCAACAACAGGTTATAGGGCCAAGTTCAAGTTTGTCAAAGAAATGTGAAAGGTGAAATAGACAATTGAAAGGAGGGGAGCTCTTGGGGCATTTTTAAAAGCTTGACTGAATGTTTTTTTTCCCCACTGTCTTGTCATTTTATGCAAATAGGATTAAGGGATCACCTACCTGATCACTGAGCTACCAAAACAGTAACGCCCACGTCACAGACAGAAACAACACCCAGTGCTGCTTTTTGCTTTGCTTACAGAGCCAGCATTATTTTTCCTGACCAAGATAACATTTATATACACCATGTTTATTTTGCCCCACCTGCATGTACATTGTAATTTAATCATAAAAAGAACATTTTAAAACCATCCTGCATGGAATCCACTGGATAATTGTATGTGTACTATGATTTAACATTGAAAAAAAATATTATATTTACAGTATATTGCTTGCTGACTTATTGCTTGAACACTTACTGTAAGCCCCATTTCGATTGACTGCCAAAGCGTGTCGTGTCGAACCGTGTCGAGCTGGTACCACAGTACCTTTCGTTTCCCACTGGATAAACTGGTTGCTATAGCGACAGTGGAGCTAACTCTGGTAGCGTCACCAACATGAAAAGACGGTAAGAACAATCGCTACAGTGAATGAAATATAGTTTTTTGTTGTGACATTATTTGCCTTGACATTATTTGCCTTGCCATCAATCCTGTCGTGCTAACACTGCTAATTAACTGCTGAGTTAGCTGTTAAGGGCTTGTATAGAATGTTAGCATTATGACGCTAGCAAGAATCTCGACTGAAGGTGGTACCAAAAATGGTACCGGTACCATGGTACCAGTACCAGATTTTGCCAGTGGAAAAGCAAAATAAGCAATCCGAGCCGAACCGAACCGAGCTGGTACCATGCAATCGAAATGGGGCTTTAGTGTCATAATCAGTTGTCCTTTCGTGGATCAATATCCTTATGATTCTCTAAATCAGATGTAATCTTTCTGGAACAATCTGGAATCTTGTGATACTGGGAAGAAAAGTGGGACACAAGTTTTTATCATCCCTTAATTCTCTTTGTTTCTCAAGAGAAGAAAAGAGAGAGAGAGAGAGAGAGAGAGAGAAAGAAAGAAAGAGAGAGCCTCACACATCTTCTCAGCTGCTCCCCTCAAAGGCAGTAATGTGCAACTCATTAAAGCTAATCACAATGGCAAGCAGTGTCTCTCTGGCCTGCTTTGTTTCATTTGGGCCTCGTTCTGCTCACCATACAACTATTCCACCTGCCGTTTGACCCCCACATCTATGGGGGGCGCCATGGCTCTGGAACCACCATCAGCATCACAAGACACTTACAAAAAAGAGGGATTGCAATCAAGCTACAACACAATACAAGTAAATACCTACTGAGAGTTCCAAGTGCAAGAGTTGGGAAGTGCTAGGTCAGTGCATTCCAGCCAGGTAGTTGAGGGGACTAGGACCAGAGGTACTCTTGGAAGAGCTATCATCACCTTTTCTATTACACTAACAGTACAATGCAATGTCCCCTCAACTAGAAAGACAGATATTTATTTCTTTATTTTTTTGCTCAAATTGAGATGCACTGTGCATTTTTGTTTTTGTTTTCTGACATATGATGTTTCGCTCAATGTGCTGCAGTATATCAGGAACAGAAGCAGAGCAGGGAAAGAGAGGGGTGTGTGTGTGTGTGTGTGTGTGTGTGTGTGTGTGGTGGTGGTGGGGTAACGTTTAGGTACAGTAATAAGTAATAACATGGGTTCTCACTCTTGTACGTGAAACCACAAAAAAACAACAACATAAAGCTTTACAGGCGAAGGTTCTCTCTCATTTTTTTTTTCATTTTATTTCTTCACCCTTCCTGTCTGGTTTTGTGTTTGTTTGTCACACACGTCTGAAGCTAGCGAGACGAGGGCTTTATCGATTTTGTAATGACATTCGCCTCCATTTCATCTCTGCAGGGTGCTCCACCCTAACCGAAACCATATGAGGGGAACCAAGTCATACTTGGAGGAGAACCAATGAAACATGACAGAAGTGGGTGGGAATTTCTCCCCTCCTGATAAAAAGAGAAAAGCGGGAGAACTTTTTTTTTTTCTGAGGTGGGGTGGTGGGTGTTGGTGTGGGTCGGTGGGGGATGGATAGGGGTTGAGGGTGTGTGTGTGTGTGTGTGTGTGTGTGTGTGTGTGTGTAGGGGGGGGTGTATTGAAGTGAAGCTGCTCTCACAGCTGGTGCACACATTGGCCAGGCTGAAGGGACCAGGCATCTGATCATAGAAGGCCCAATCTCAAAAAAGAGAGAGAGAGACAGAGAGTGAGATAGACAGATAGATGGACAGACCTAGACTTATTTCCAAGCTGTTGAGGTGCCATACATGAAGTACAACAGTGGCGACCATACATACACACACACACACGCACAAACACAGGAGATGCACCCACGCCCACACACACACACTCACACCAACACACACACACACACACACACACACACACATACACACACTTCAGACACATAGGCCTATAGGACATGCAACAAGAAAACACGCCCACACACACTCACACTCACACACACACAAAGTCAGAATCATATCAAGATTCAATCACAGGTTTCCAAGTATTCCAGATGTAATGCCTTCAAACATCATGCAGACCAATCAGGCCCAGTAGATGTGTATATACTGTACCTACAGCACTGTACTGTACAGTATGCAGGAATAATCAGAAACACACTTGTGCACGTGCACACACACACACACACACACACACACACACACACACACACACACACACACACACACACACAGGCTAAGTCTGATCTGTCCTGCAATGACACTTTTCTTGGTGTATAGACAGTACGTCCAAGAACAGGAATTGTGAACTGGAGCTTTGGGGGGAGGGGAGAGGGGGGCTAAATAAATAACATGAATAAATAAATAAATAAATAGATATGTAAAAATGTGTGTATTTATGTGCTCTCTACACCCATGGGGACACCTGTCAGAGCCTTTCATTATGTATGTATCCCTGATGTGTGGGTGTGGGGCCTAGAAAGAGTGTGTGTGTGTGTGTGTGTGTGTGTGTGTGTGTGTGTGTGTGTGTGTGTGTGTGTGTGTGTGTGTGTGTGTGTGCGGGAGGAGAGAGAGAGAGAGAGAGAGAGAGAGAGAGAGAGAGAGAGAAGAACAATTCTAAGACAGCAGTTATTTTTCAAAAGTGTCTCCCTTCACAGTGAGTCTAACCCATGCAGGCAGGCAGGCCCAGGGTTAAGAGCATTGCAGTGTTACTTGATAAGTCAGGTTTACCAGCTTATGGTGAAAAAAAAGTGTTGAGTAATGGTTTTAAATGTGCCAGCGCCGTAAAACGCCTTGTTGCACCGTTCCCCTCCACAGCTGGGAATACCCAGTAATGGACAGGGACAGAGAGTGAGGGAGGGAGAGAGAGAGAGAGAGAGAGAGAGAGAGAGAGAGAGAGAGAGGTTCTTGTACACATACACACACACACACACACACACACACAATGCTGTTACAGTACATATGATGTGTATCATTTCTACATCATGTTTGGGCTTTGGCAGTGCCGAATAGTTTTGTAATGCCAGTGAAACTTTCTTTTTTGAAGTGAGCTAGCTATGTGCTCAAGTGTGTTGGAATGAGGTTCACAGCAACGAGCTGACAGACAGATGGAGGGATGAGTTGGAACAATGAGAAGAGATGAGACAAACGGAGAGAGAGAAAAAGTGTCAAAACATGGAGAAAAAAAAAAAAACAAAAAGAGAAAAAAATGTAAAGAGATTTGAAAATGAGAACAGAAAAGTGTACACTAACAAGAAGCGCAAAAAGAATGGGTGATGATGAAAAAGGAGCGAGAGAAAGAGAGAGAGAGGGAAGAGAGAAAAGAGAGAGAAAGAGAGAGAGAGACGGGTGAGTCAGCTCCACTTCTGAACACCTCTGATGGCTTGACTGGCCTCATGGATCCCGTCTGTCCCCAATTCCCACATTTTTAAGAGACTGGCGTGCGGGAAAGCTCATTACAGTTGTGTACACTTCAAAGTTCATTTGGGTCCCTGACTCGCAGCCGCTCACATTGCCTCATTTATGCATTAGAGTCATGTGCAATACTAAAACAGGCTGTAAAATTAAAATACGGCCATAATGTTTAATATATTTTTTGGTGTTTGCTCCTCGGCACTGGGCTTCATATTTCCCTCGACTGTCGCCAAGGCTTACTTTGAAGGGGCCAGCTGTGTCTCGGTGACCACTGTGCACTTAGTGCGAGTGGCACTAAATACCTCGGGCGCACATTTATACACACACACACACACACATGCATTTACACACACACACACAGTCATAAGACACACGTTCACACAGTGACAGAGTTAATGCTTATCGTTTTGGAGGAATACTGTAACATCAGTGCTGAAGCAGGACAAAAATGAAGTTGGGAAAGAGGGTTCTTGGGGGGTGGGGGTTGTAGTGAGGGAATGACAAGTTGATTGGAAAACTTTGACATTCCAACAAATTATTTTTTTCTTGCCACAGAGACAGAGATGGCGTGAGAAGAGCGGAGAGATGTCACTTTGTGTGTGTGTGTGTGTGTGTGTGTGTGTGTGTGTGTGTGTGTGTGTGTGTGTGTGTGAGTGTGTGTGACAGGGAGAGAGTGTGTGAGAAAGAGAGAGAGAGAGAGAGAGAGAGAGAGAGAGAGAGCAAAGCATTAGACAACATGAAAAGTTCTTCTCTGCTAAATGTTAATTCACGTGAAGAGATACTAGTCACAGTAATTGTCCTACTGGCAGAGACTCGCTGGAGCCATCCTGCTCCTCTGTTGCTTATTGGGTTACTGTAAACCTCAGGAGGGTCTTCGGTGGCATCCTATGCAATCAATCTTTTATAATTCTCTCACCTTCTTCTTCTCTTTCCTTATTTACATTCTCAATAAACAAAGTCCATCTATTTATCTTTTTTTATCTCAGCATTTTTATTTCTGTCACTATTTTTGACAATCATATGACACCTTGTTCTCCCTCTCTTCCCTTTTGACCTAATTATTATTTTCTTGTCCCAGTCAGTTTCCTACTCTCCTTTTTTTACCCCTTGACTCCTTCTGTCTCAATCACTCTTTCCCTCCTTCCATCTCTCTCTCTCTCTCTCTCTCTCTCTCTCTCTCTCTCTCTCTCTCTCTCTCTCTCTCTCTGTCTCTGTGATCTCTGCCCATCAGGGGACGTAGCAGAGGTGAAGTGAACGTTAAAGCTTCACCCTTAAATTTCACTGCGAATCCCCCAGCCACTCCATTATAACCACGTTTCCCTATAAATTTCCATTGGTTGGGGAAAAGAGAGAGAAAGAGAGAGAGAAAGGGAGAGAGAGAGGGAGAAAGAGAGACTGAGAGCGAGAAAAAGGGAGAGAAAGAGAGAGAGGGAGAAAGAGAGGGGGGGCAGAGAGAGAGGGGGGGGAGGGAGCGAGAGAGCGAAAGAGAGAGAAAGGGAGAGGGGGAGAGAAAGAAAGAGTGAGAGAGGGGGGAGAGTGTGAGAGAGAGACAGAGAGAAAGAGAGGGGGAGAGAGAAATAGAGTGAGAGAAAGAAAGAAAGGGAGAGAAAGAGAGAGAGAGAAACTACAAGGAGAGTAAAATCATCCTCTGGGCCGTCTCCTTGAGCTTTATGTCTCCCATAATGACTTCTGACAATGGAAAGTTCTGGAAGCCGCTGAGCCGCGCTGTTAAGATGTAGGGTAACAATCTCAAACGCACCTGCGCCCGCCGAGCGCTCGCCAGAGATATTACGGAGATATTTTTATTCCGCCGCTCTGCTTTGGATATTTGACTGAGTTATTTCCATGGTTTTTGCCCCCACCCCTCCCCAACCTGTTTCTTTTTCTTTTTTTTTTCGTCCTTCTGTTCAGATTTTTATAGTGGCGGTTTGGGATTCGCCACAAGTTCAGCCACCAGCTAATGCCTTTTGAAAACCCTCTCGTCATAAAGTGGGATCTCTCGCTTTCTCTCTCTCACACACACACACTCACACTCACACACACACACACACACACACACACAATTACACACACTCACCACATCTGTCCGCAGTAAGACTACACGGAAAAATCTGCACTTTTATTTTGAAGAGTTATTGGTGATGTCTTCATCACAGATGTACTCCTGCAGGACAAGTGTCTGTCAAGTGGCAGAGCTGTGTGTGTGTGTGTGTGTGTGTGTGTGTGTGTGTGTGTGTGTGTGTGTGTGTGTGTACAAGTTACGGGCTGACCATGACCGATATGAACCATTAATCCACCTGCTAATGACAAACACCAGTTCTGCACCTGATAGAGAACACACACACACACACACACACACACACACACGCACACACACATGCATGTGTACATTCACATGAGCTCATATGCACTGGTGCAAAAGTACATGCAATAAACAGCCATATACACAGACAAGGAAGGCCACACAAATGGCTTAAACCATATGCACCTTTAGAAGGACTCAGAGCTCACATACTGTATGTATGCACCCCACACACTCACATGCCTTAACACATGTCCCAGCAAATGTAATGCAAAATTGTATGTACACAGAAACAAACACAGATATACACTAACACAAGTTTTAAACAAGTTTGGTCTCATGACAGTTTGCAGTTTAATCTATCAGCTTGTGTAGTTTCATTTCCCTTGTTAAAACATATTTATATTACTTCACAGTAAAAAAAAAAAAAAAAAAAAACAGAATTACATTACTTCACAGCAATAGAAAAAGTAAAAAAAAAAAAAACCTCTTTGTTGACATAAAGACACACTTTAGACGGTTGTGGTCAGCATCAAAAGACTACTGCTTAATTGTTCCCTATAATCAAATCACTATAAGACTGCTCTAATATCCGGAAGCATATACCGCAAATAGCACTTCAAGAACTTTCCAAGAACAATTTCAGACAAGACAATGACAACATCTCTCTGAGGGCCTCGGGGCGCGAAAAATTTTCACAGTTGCACAACGACTTTCAACTGGTTCACGCCATGTACCTCGGCCTAACATGCTTGTATTAGTTTTACAAGCCTTGGCCTGCGATTATAACGCATCCTCACAGGCCATTAAAAGCACTTCACCCTGGAAAGTTGATGTAGTTTGTACAGTGATATCAGACGAAGACAACTGAGATTAAAAAAGATGGACCTCAGCAACAGAGCCAAGGATATATACAGTACTTATAGTGACTCACACACACACGCTCACACACGTGAACACACACACACACGTGCAAACACACTCACACACATACACACACACTCACACACACTCACACACACTCTCTCACACACACACGCATACACACATACATGAGATCCGGTGTCACATGGGAAAAATGAATTTATGGAAAAGACACAGCAGGCTCATTAGAAAGGGCTTGGCATTCGCCGGGTGAATCATTACCGATTCCGATTCCCGAACGCGTTCAAACATCCCGTGCAGACAGAAGAGCTCAGGTCACATGGAACAATGACTTAACGTGTGTGTGTGTGTGTGTGTGTGTGTGTGTGTGTGTGTGTGTGTGTGTGTGTGTGTGTGTGTGTTTGTGAATGTGTGTGTATGAATGTGTGTGTGCGTCTCCACTCGGTAAACAGGTCATGCTTTCCTCCCCCCCCCCCACTCCCAATACTACCCCCCTCCTCCACCAATCCCCTTTCTTGTGCCCTTCACACTTAGTGATAATTATATCAAGATTGCATAGAGTTCAAATCAGTGTAATTATGCTCTGATGCGTACGCTACAGGCGGCGCTACAGTAATTGACGGCGGGGAAACTGTCCCAGTGTTTCGGAACCCCTTTTTGATGTTCCCAGCCTCGCACTGTTCACTGTTCGCTTGCTTTTGATTTGGTGGTTTCTATGGCCACAATTCATTAGAAACACTTTGCCTGTCAAAGCGTTTACTGGTCTATCAATGACAGCAGGTCCCCAAACTGTGCAACCCCTCCCTCCCCTCCCGTCCCGTCAACTCCTCTCCTCTCCCCACCCCCCTGTCCAGATCTCCACACACACCCCCACCCAGTGCCTAGGAAGCTCTGACACCACCACAGCGTGACAGTCTGAGGATACTGGTCATATGACAATAGGGGGGAGGAGGGGGGGGGGGGGGGGGTCATTGACCTACGGTGATAGACTGTGAGGTGAGTTGGGGTTGGGAAGGTGGTGGTGGTAGTGTGGGGGCGAGGGGGGGTGGTGGATTGTAGCCCCCGCCACACCGAAGAGACCAGAGCCAGTCCTCCACCCCCTCCAGTGGCTTGTCAGTGTTGGCGCAGGGTTGAGTGGGACCACTGGATTTGCGCTCCAAATTGCAGCCGAGCTTCAGGAATAAAGAGCCCGCGAGACCCATTAGCCGGGGCCAGTCGCGCGGCACCCTCGCAGTGCGTCACACGCTCCACGCTGACACTTTCATGGCTGCACTTTTTTTTCTCTCTCTTTCTTTCTTTTTTTTTTCTTCTTTTTTTGTTTTACTTTCTTTTTTTGTCTTTTTTATTCTTTACCTTTGCTTTGACCTTTGGAGGATTTTTCACAATTGTTTCTGTGGCCTCACTCACGTAGAATTTCCTTTTTCTTTCTTTAAACGACTTCTTTTTTTAATATTCTTTACTTTACATACACTTCCCTTGCATTCTCTCATTCTTTATTCCTTTCTTTCTTCCTGTCTTCCTGTCTTTCTTTCTTTCTTTCTTTCTTTCTTTCTTTCTCTCTCTCTCTCTCTCTCTCTCTCTCTTCATCTCTTGTTTTGTTTTGCTGTTTCTCCCAGTTCCTCATCTCCATGGTGACATGAGCTTCCCAAGAATAATGAAAGCACTGGGATTAGGAAGCGTGAACAGTGATGGCTTTTTCATAAATAGGTAGGAAACTGCTGGAAGAGTAGGAGTGTGTGTGTGTGTGTGTGTGTGTGTGTGTGTGTGTGTGTGTGTGTGTGTGTGTGTGTGTGTGTGTCAAGTAGGGGGGGCGGGGGGTTGCTATATGCGATCAGCAGATGTGACCTGAGCCGTAAGTCCACAAGACTAGTCTCTATCATTGTGAAGTGGAGAGGGGGTGGGGTGGAGGGGGGTATATGTGCGTAGGTGGTGGTGGTGGTGGTGGTGGCGGCTGGGTGGTAGGGGAGTGGTGGTGGTGGTGGTGGGGGAGAAGCTGAGGACATTACAAAAGCAGGCCGAGAGATTGAAAGAACATCTTGTCTGGTCTGAACAACAACAGCCCCTGGTCCCCACTAAAACGGGACGTGTCTGCGATTGGTTTATATTAACGGCACTATTGCCATTAATGGAGCCTATAAACCGGGATTAAAAGAGTGGACCTAACCAATGGTTGCATCACCGGGCTCTTTCAAAAAGGGACTTTGTGCGACGGCACTAGATATTGTCACGAACTGCATGAAACTCCAAAATACTGAGACATTACCAAATGCTTGATGATCAAAAGTGTTGTTGCGCGACAGACTCAAAAAAGATTTAAAACAACGGCCAAACCCTCAGATGGTCTTTCATTCTGTCTATATCTATTAATTTCCTAGACAAACGCACAAGGGTTTCTTTAGTTCCTAACATTTAATCTGCCAGTGAGTTAATACCCTGTCAGATGACAAAAGCGAGAGAAGAGAAAAAAGAAGAGAAGAGAAGAGGAGGGAAAGAAAATAAGCAGCTACATGTTCTTTGAAACGGCCATACATATTTTATGAGTGTCATAATGTAAACTGTACTTGGAATGACTATATCTACAAACTAAGTGTTAAGTGCACAAAGCTTTAACTCAATTACTAGGTCATCAGTCAGAAATCTGAATGGCCAAAAGAGTCATTCACTTCTTCACTTATGGTCTTAATGCAATGTCCTTCATACAGTGTCCTTCATACTATCATACAGCACACATAGAGTCCTATATTATGTTTTTTTTTGTTTTGTTTTGTTTTGTTAGACACAAGCCACAGTGCCACAGGCCAAAGCCTTCCTCAGCCTTCTCTTCTCTCGTTTGTAAACTCCAAAAACTTGCTCAAGGGAAGTTGTTTCACACTTACACTTATACACTTCCAAGTCCCTTTCCTTCTCCCCTCTCAGTCTTTCTCTTTTTTTCTCCTCTCTCTCTCTCTCTCTCTCTCTCTCTCTCTCTCTCTCTCTCTCTCTCTCTCTCTCTCTCCCCATCTCTCCCTCTCTCTTTTAGTAGGAGCTGAGCATCAGAGCACAGAGGAGCTGCCCCTACCATAAATGACTCAGCAGGGACTGAATGAACAGGAGTGATGGGAAAGAGACCGGTGGGGAAGGGTGTGTGTGTGTGTGTGTGTGTGTGTGTGTGCGTGTGTGTGTGTGTGTGTGTGTGTGTGTGTGTGTGTGTGTGTGTTGGGAGGGGGGCTGGGGGGGGTGGGACGACTGTCTAGAGAGATGTGGGTGGAGGTGTTATATCCAGCTGGCTGCCGTTTCGACGTGGTCACTATGAAAGGGCCAGGGAATCAGGACTGCTGCGTTATGTGTGTGTGTGTGTGTGTGTGTGTGTGTGTGTGTGTGTGTGTGTGTTAGTGGGATTTGGTTAAAGGGATCACCTCCCCTAGAAAAATATCCTGTGAGGCCAGCTGAACATACACAGGAGTGCCCCCACCTTAACACTGCATCAACACACACACACACACACACACACACACACACAAATACACACACGCACATACACACACACTCACTTAGTCATTCCCTCATGTGGGAAGTCCTATACATCCACCTCACACACACACAGTTGTTTCCCATGCCCTACACCCATAATACAGTTTGCAGGTGTGTGAGATGCCGTTCTACACAAATAGAATCAAGTACACATACACATACACACACACACACACACACACACACTGTAGATCCATAGATTAAATTAAAAAAACACTACGATCTGCATCAAATCGCTTATTAAATGAAGACAGGTGTGATCAGTTCAGATAAGACCTGAGAGCGTGTGTGTATGTGGGCTTTTGGTTACAAAGGAGGGGGGCGGGTCTTCAAATTTTGGCAGCTGATATGTGCTACAAAATGTGACACGTAGGTTACGGAAATACACACAATTCTAAAACAAAGCAAACAATAGATATTTAAATTATTTATTATTATTATTTATTATTTATTTATTTATTATATATTATTATTTTTATTCCCTTCTGAACTGAAATGCATTTAATTGTCTGTATGTATAAGTATAGGCTACCTCTGTTCATGTCCTCATTGTGCATGACCAGGTTTGCGTATAGACTTTGTGCATGTGTATCCATAGATATCCATTTGTGTGTGTGTGTGTGTGTGTGTGTGTGTGTGTGTGTGTGTGTGTGTGTGTGTGTGTGTGTGTGTGTGTGTGTGTGTGTGTGTGTGTGTGAGTGTGTATGTGTATGTGCATGTATGTGTGTGGCAGCACCGATATGTCACTGAAGACACCCTGAAGGGAGAAAAAGGGGATTACAGGTGCTTAACTCGAGTACACTGTCACTTCTCAACCGCACACACTTACACACACACACACACACACTCACACACCACCACAACTCTGCTTCTCTCTCTCTTCTCTTTCTCTCTATCCCCACCCCTGCGGGCAGACCCTAGACACAGACAACACACACACACACACATCAACATCGAGAGAACGTGCGGAGAGGAAGCATCTCTATGTCTACCTTGCCGCCACCTCCACCACCACCACCACCACCATCCTGAGGAAACATCACCTGTCAGGGCCAACAAAGGGCCGATCACCTCTGGGCGGGGATCCCTGAGAGCTCTGTGAAAAGATGACTTTAGTTGCCACTTTGAATACTAAGGAGACGGGGTAAACAGCAGGTAAGCACAGACATAACACCCCATAACAACCCCTGCTGTGTCCCTCTGTCAGGTAGGTGGAGGATGAGGGTGGTTTGGAAACTTGAAAAAACAAAACACCAAAAAAAAAAAAAAAAAAAAAAGGAAAGGATGAGTGTGTGTGTGAGTGTGTGTGTGTGTGTGTGTGTGTGTGTGTGTGTGTGTGTGTGTGTGTGTGTGTGTGTTTCTTTTATGACATTTTTTTTTTTTTTTTTACTGCTTACTCAATGAGATGGATCAAACAGTGAAAAGTTTGTTAGCTTAATTGTCATCTTGGCTACACAGTAACCTTTAGTTGGAGGAAAGATGTGGTTATGGTGTTGTCATCGCCTTTTATAAGAGACCAAGTGCGTGAAACTCAGTGTGTTTAGAGTCTTTTCCCTTTATGGCCACTAGGGGCAGCAGACTTATAAACAACATGTCAGCACTACAACAAACTGTTCTCCAGACTGAACATCACACTGGGAATACCGGTACATTGATCACAAATACATCTGTGTGATCACACTGTATCTCTTATACGTATTAAGACTGTTGGTCTTTACACTTGCAGTTGTGAGTCAGTCAATCTTTCTGATGAGTGGTGGCTCAGTAAGTTTAACCATGGGGGTAATTCAAAGAAGGCAGTTCACCCACAGAAAGTGCTGAACCTGTTGTTCGAGTGGTCTTGTTTTATTCAGTTAAAATGATGAGTCCTTTGTTATTATTAGTTTTCCAATTAATTCTGCATTCATTTAAAGGAAAATACCGGAGTGAATTCAAGCATAGCCCTGTTGAAAGAGCTTGCTAAATGCACTAGTTAAAATCATTTGGTACAGCATAGACCGAATGCGAACGTAGAAGCGAACAGGCACTTTACACTGAATCAATGGGACCTGACTGTTGGAAACCAAAAGTAAGATCTGAGGTTACATTGACTCAATGTAAAGTGTTTCGCGTTCGCGTTAGGTCTATGCTGTTCGAAATTCTTTCATTTCATGTGAAATATATTGCTGTTTGAAGGCTCGTGCAGCAGGGCTATGCTTAAACTTACTCCGGTATTTTCCTTTAATGTGGGTAACCACCTTCTTGGAATATCCCATTGGTCTTTCTCCCTTATCTCACACCCTCTCTTTGTCCTCACCTCTTGTTATGGTTATACCTGGCATCCTAGAGGGAGATCTGACATCTTTTTCTAAACACAAGGCCCAATATAGCAGTTCTTCTCACTCAATTCTCCGGGAGTCTATATCAATACAACCAGGGAACATGTCAGTGGATTTCTGTCCATTCCCTATCTGTTTGTAGAACGTCACCTTCCTTTTTCTTCTTTATATTTTATTTGTTTTGGGCTCTTTGAACTCCAGGGGATGTCATTTCTGAGAGCCTAATTTGCCTAGTAAATCAGAAGTGGACTTGGTGAAGCTGGAAGACTCAGCCCGACTTCCTCTGACCGCCCTCAGATGTTTATGTCTGATCTTGCTGCAATGACCTCACACAACCCACCGCCCATGGGAGCAATCAGGGGTGAGCCTCGGCCCGTGCTCGTTTGCTGTGTGTGTGTGTGTGTGTGTGTGTTTGTGTGTGTGTTGTCTCACTCCAGCCTGTAGTCTGTTGGATCCTATCTCTCAAGCCCCTGTATGTCTTGTCTGTCAGCTCCCTACACAAACACACACTCTCAGCCTCTGGTCATTCTTGTTTTCTTTCCTCTCCTCATTTTCGCTCCCTATCTCTCTTTCATGCTCTTTCTTTCCCTCTCTCTGCATGTCTTCTTTGCCCTTCCTCCATCTCATGCTGTTTCTCACTTTCCCTCCCTGTCTACTTCAGTCTCTTGTCTACCCTCTCTACATCTCTCTCTCTCTCTCTCTCTCTCTCTCTCTCTCTCTCTCTCTCTCTCTCTCTCTCTCTCTCTATCTCAATGTCTGCTTCTTTCTCTCTCCCTTTCTCTCGGGCCCGCAGCCTTTCAGCGCTCCGGCATGACCTTGGCTTGGCCGTGTCGAGGCTCCCAGCCGTTCCTCCCCTCTGGATGGTGTGGGAATTCCTGGATTACTCACCGCCAGGCGAGAGGAGGAAGCCCACCACATTCCCACATTCTCCGAGCTCTTTCCAGACGCAACACCTACCGGCCTGGGAACGCCAGAGCCAAGCCCTGGACTGGGCTGGGCTGGGCTGGAAAGGTGGCTGCCTGCTGCGTAGCCTGATAAGAACAGTCTTCAGCATCACCAAGCCAACAGACATGACGCCTTGTCTAGGTTTGAAATTTCACCAAAAATAAGCTGTAAAAAAAAAACAAAAAAAAAAACACACACATTTCTGTTCCCTGTATCTCTGCCAAGGGTAGGACAATGATATGGTAGGCCAATGTCTGCCATTTTCTTTCTTACAGTAAAAAACAGATAACAAATGTTATTTTCAGTCTGGCAATGTATCAAGACTGCATTTTTAAAAATAGGAAAAGTTGAAATTGATTGATGAAGGTTAGTACACAAAGATTTCCCTATAACTAATAATTTTGTTAAGAAAGGCCAGTTGAAAGAAGCTTCAAGTGCCAAAAAAGCTTTTATTTTGACGTAAACTGTCAATCACAAACTTATGGTTGGATCCAGAAATACTGACAAAGAGGATTAGGGTGCGTGGATTGCCTGGGCGGTCCATACGGCACTGGTGAGTTTGTCTGCTCTTGCAATTGTCAAGTTAGCATTCTGTTTGCCAGTTGTTATAATATTTAGTGAATTACTTGCATTGCTTTGCCATGTTAGCTCTACGCTGTTATGTGGGATTGATTGAGGCCCAATGTTAGTCTAAGACTGCTGTAGTATTGATGAAATACTATTTGAACATTTTAGATGAAACTTGAATTTAGTAAAATAGCAAAGCAGACCGCAATAATTGCAGAAAACGATGACATTGACTTTTTTTGTGTTTTTTCATTCATCATTAGCCTATTTCTGACTACATGTTAAAATGGTTGATTAGCATGTTAACGCTTGGTTTATTAGCACTGCGTTATGAGAGGAGGGATAAAAATCATCAACACCCATAAAGGAGTATACTGGTGAGATAAGGACCGCAAGTATATTGCAACATCATGGAAAGTTTGAACATTTGCCAGGGAGCATAATTTTGCTATGTTTGTGCAGACCAGAGAAGACCGCTTGTTAGTAACATCTTCCGGTAGCATATCGCTACTGTAGGTCAAGGCTAAGTGGCTAAATCACTGTTTTAAACCAAAGGCTCAAAGTAGCCCCACACTTGGTTGACTGTATAATGACAGTTCCAACATTTAAAACAAGGTATTGAAAACTTAGGAATTGTCTACTTCCTCGCTAACTGTGAACGCTATGGGAACCTTCACTAACATTTGCCCATAGTTCTCCTATGGGTATTTCAAGAACGTTTTCCTATATTAGTTTGGAGAACCTTAAAACTCCAATGTTCCCGAGTAGGTAGGCCTACATTGTGACCTTCGTATAACATTCCAAGATCATTATTTTTTTTCAGTGCTATAGAGATTATGTGTAAATTATCATCAAACAACTTCATTTTTCCTATAGCTTAGGCGATTATTCTCAATCATTTTTATTATTATTATTATTATTTGTTTATTTACTACAAAATTGTGGAGGGTTTTTTCACACAAAAAGTCATGTTATGAGAACGTGCAAGAAAATTCGCCTAACCAAACTATGCAACCAGCAGCGAACGTTCTAGACCTGTTTAAAAAACTTTTCTAATGCTCCTTCAGAGAACCAAAACAACTTTCATGCGTTCCCTCAACCAACAGATAACCATCTGGGACTGCTCCTGGAACCAAAAATTGTAACCTAGTGCACCCAGACACTACAAGCAAGCGGTCTTCACCAGTCTGCAATGTGTACAGCTCCCCGGCGAACGTTTCATGATGTTGCAACATACTTGCAGTCCTTTCCTTATCAATCACACTGGCAGTCTCCTTTAAACTTTGGATGCCAGTCCTGTATTTGGGTTAAAAAAAATAAATAAAATGTTCAAGTCAAAATTTTGAGATGGCTCCCGACACCCTAGGTGGCAATTTAACAATGGCCTGGCGGTGCCACAAACCTCACCACCAAAAATCCCCTGTCTGTTTGAGTTTTCAAACACTGAAGTTAGGCTACATTCTTCAACTCGAAAGCTGTCTCTGTGTGAGGCCTTGAAAACTGTGTGAAGGCTGATACACAATCAAATGAGAAATGAACTGAACTTGTCATCTCAAGTATGATTTCTATTCAGAAGATATGACTAGTCAAGACATAACAAGGGAGTGGGCACAGAACCAGGGACACAGAGAGAGAGAGAGAGAGAGAGAGAGAGAGAGAGAGAAATATTTGAGAAATTTGCACTGTAATTGCGTTTATGAAAACACAAGAAGCAGCAGAGAGCAGTGCATCTCTCTGTGTGATTTGTTCAGTCTGGTGAAAGTCCCCTGTGTGATTTAAAGATCTTGGATGTGTATAGAATTTCAAATAGTAGGAACACTTTTTTTTCAGCCTTAAACTGCACAAAATGTCAACTTTCAAGTCGGACATATTTTACATAAATAAGGGCAGATTCCCATGGCAACCTAACAATAACAGCCCATATTTTTCCCAATTATCAGACAGAGCAGTGCATTAAAGTAGGGAGGCGAAAGTCAGTCATCTCTGAGACTCCTTGGCCCTCGCATTCAATAAAAGCCTTTGATCTTGCGAAAACTAAAAGACAAAAGCTTTTCCTGAGCTCGTGAAAACAAACACATGCATTCTTTCCTAGTCGAATCTACTGTATGTTAAAGAGCGACATTTTTTGTCATCATTTTTTTTTCTCTTCTTCTTCTCGCTCCCGCTCTCGCCTTTGCCATCAGATGCCGTTGAAATTAACTCCTGATGGTCTCACTGGATAATTTGTCAGGAAAAAATGACGAGCGTTAACAGGTGTTTCAAACAGCTATTGCACTTGCCAGAGGTCCCCAGCTGACCATTATCCACAATCGAATTTGATTGTGTCATTAAACCCGCGACATGTGTAGCAGAACTTTATATGGTGCAGGGAGTGGTCTCGGGGTGGGGAGATGTCGTGGAATCTCTGCGCCTTTGTGATGCGAGCATGTAATTACACAGCTGGTCTGTATGGGCCTCGAGATAACCCAGTACTATAACCCAGCACCATAAACGATGAGCTGGATTAGGTCAGGGAAAAAGTGATCGAAGGGTGTAATCTTCTCCAGCGACCTCTTGGCATTTCTTTCAGCTCCAGACATTAGTAAAAGACCCTAATGTCTAATTTCATTCCTTGTATCAGAGCGAGGATTATAATTTGATCAATCCTGGGGCCTCTCTGAAAACAAGCAGACATTTCTTAGAACTTCACTCGTCCCTCACTTTGCATAAATCTCCAAGTTTAGTATAAATCACAATTTGGAAGGCAGGAATTAAACACAAAGCCTGAAATAGTTCATAAACAAACATGAGGTTCGGCCATTAATCTCGATCTGATGTTTGAAGGCTAATTTGGCTCACCGTCCTTTCACACAGACAGGGTTACAGACACTCTCATCTGATTGGCTTCTTGATCTGAGAGTTCTTCACCTCTGAAAAACTAGACATTTATTTCAGCCATGATGAATGTTGCCCATTTTTCTTTGTAAAAGTGAAGATGTTTGTCTCAGGCCCCAGTCCATGACTCACAGAAGCTGTCTAGACAACTAAACAGTTACATTACACGGTTTTATATTAACAATGCTCTTTAAAGGCGACTATTTTTTCTTGGTTTATGATATAATATTAGCTAAAACATATTTTGAAAATATGGCATAAATGATTGAGTAACTGATCAAGTCCCATCTATGATTGTGGGGCATTTTAACAATCTGGTTCCATCCTTGAACTGGAAATTCTGTGGCTTTCGGTAGTTTCATTGTTTTGCGAGTCCTTTACTAAATTCAAAGCTCTGCTTTTTCTGTGGTTCGCAACACAAAAGGCGAGCTTGATCTGGAGAAAATGAGACATCTGAGAGGCAAACAAGACTGCCGACACGCCTGTGTGTTTATAAGACACAAGGAGTAATATAATGTCACAGTTGGGCTTTTTTATGAAGCCTTGCTGGACAATCCTCTTTTTACATCACCGTTTTATGTTGAACATGTGTGCCTTTCACTCGAGTAGAGTCACATGCTTTACATAATCTAAATAGTTTTAGCAAATGAGCAGTACATGGAGACTAGCCAAGATTTTAGTTTAAACACCAGGAATACAATGGAGATGATGTCTACGGGACTGTTCCTTCTCTTTTAAATTGTCTTTTATTTGCTTTGATTTTACTGTGGTATTGTGAAATAGAAGTTGACTAATATGCAGATATTTCAACTCCAGCCCAAGAACTGATGCAGCAGGTGTTCGCTGTAAAGAGGGAGAAACACTCCATAAATTCGATAAAGGGATATGTTTGCAGGCAAACAAAACATTGTCAGCTCTGCTGTCTACTGAAGGATGATTTAAAGCAGGATTCCTTTAAAGAATCTCTGAGACATCTGGTTTCGGTGACTACAACAGACAAAAGTCATGAAATCACCCCAAAGAGAAGAAAAGAAGGGGGAAAAAAGAACAGCCAAGGTGGTTTCAATTAAAGCACTATAGATAACCTCCAATTCGGGCCCTTTTGACTGAAAAAGACAAACATTAAAATTCACACCATTGGCTAATAGAGATTTTCTTTTAATTGTTTTTTTTTTTTTTTTTTCATGAAAGCTGATACTCGTATCGTTCCTGGACATCATCAACCATGGGCCATTTTACGCTAATGTGGACCTGGTTTGACATGAGTAACCATAAACAATGAAATAGATGGGGAGACGACGCACGCAAGGCCCCGTACCTTTGAACAATGAGCTCTGGGGCTCAAACAGCTGCTGTAGGAGGACAGGGCCAGCTGCTGGAGTGGAGAGGAGAGGAGAGAAGAGATGAGGAGGGCAGGGAAAGAGGTTGCTTGGTCTTAGCGGAGTGCCTCAGCCTGTTATTCACTGATACCAACACACACATAAACACACGCACATTCACACACATTATAATATAGATGCACACATACCATATCTTCACGTATAGGTACACATGCAAGATCTGATATCACCGAGTAATTAGTAGTCCAGGATTAATGTTAAACTTGTTTGTCCTGGATCATTGTACTCTAAGCCTAACCCTAACCTTAACCCTAGCCCTAAACCTAACCCATTGATCCAGGGCAACAAGTTTGACATTGATCCTGGACTCTTGATTACTTGGTGATATCAGATCTTCCAGTTACACATATGCACACACAAGCATTACAAATACATACACCTCTACAAATTCACACATATGCACTCATACATACATACATACATACATAGACTGTTTGCATATGCACACATTATCTCACATAAACAATGCACAGACAAAAAAAGGAATCAAGCATTCAAATCCACACAGACAAGCTGTTAATACATTAACCAGTAGTATAGTAATAGTCACAACACACAGACACTCTTATTCTCTCTCTCTCGCTCACTCTACACAGACATCAGACAGATAGAAACTGGTTGAGCCAAAAACCGAGTGAGGCCGCCAGTTTCTAAAACCACAAAACTGTGGACAAGAGGTCCAATAGCATTAATCCAATTTGCTTACAGGGCCTCTGAAATATGTCTGTATGCTACAATGGACTTGTTGAACTTTTCGTCCACTTTTCCACCTCTCTCTCTCTCTCTCTCTCTCTCTCTCTCTCTCTCTCTCTCTCTCTCAGTGTCCAAAAGGCTCCCTATGCAAGCGTCTCAGAGGTGGGTGGAACTTGCCCCAGAGTTACAAATATCAAGATGTCTGCAGGAGTGAACAGGAGAGTTAAGTCTACATTAGCAGCACTGCTCATCAACTTTATCATGTTTCTCTCTCCAGAGTGTGAGCGCACTGGGATGTCTTTCAGACGTAGAGGGGAGGGGAGAGGAGGGGGGAGGTAAGACATGATGGAGGCAATTGTAAAAACACACAGGTATTTCCTCTTGACACGGGGTCAAGGATATAAAGTTTCACAATCGGGTGATTCCTTTGGCGAGACCTGCAGCAAAGCAAAGCAAAGCAGACGTGTTCTTTTTTTTGTTTTTTCTATTTGATTTTCAATTTTTTCTTTTTTTTTTTCTTTGAGTCTTCCCTTGTGGCGAACGTCCCTGCGTTCCCCAAACACCCTCTCCCACTCGCACCCGCACGCCACCCCCCACCCCCCTCCAAGTCCGGAGGAATGTGTTTATAAAAGACCGTGCACAACCGGGAGCTGGAGCCTGGCGTGAACCGCAGTCACTCACCACCGCCTCAGGGGCTTCCCCTGCCGTCTACTGAAGAAGCAGAGTCTCCACTCTCCAGCATTTCCAAACACATAAGCGGTACAGTAATAAAGAGAGCCCAACGTGCGAATCTAGAAACAGATATGTTTTGACACTTTTGACAGATGACCCACTTTTCCTGTCCAGAAAACTACATCTAGCGGGTCCATGGGTGAGTGGGGGGATACATACTGTAAGATGGGTTTCTGACGATTTGCTCACTCACGTGGTCTGAAATGAGGGGTTTGTGTCCTTAAAAGGTTGCAAGGATGCATCAGAAGAACATCAGAAAACATCCCTGTAAATCCTGTGGTGATAAACATGGTTCAAAAGGTGTTAGACCATAATGCTTTAGCTTCAAGGTCACCCAGGAGTGGTCCAATAAAAGTGGATGAGAGAAAAAAAAAAAAAAAATCTGACAACCAAAGAAAGAGGAATGGAAGGAAGGAGGGAAGGAGAGAGGGAGAGAATGAGAGAGAGGGAGAGAGAGAGAGAATGTCCAGAAACGTTGCTGAAGGCACGGAATGGTAACTAATGATGGTTATTAGACTCGCATGCTTGTTTTTGTACACGTTTTGTTTTTAATGAAAGTGATATCGTGCTGGTCTGGAGATACACGCACCTCTTTTACAGGCGCACTTCAAAGAGACTGCTGACCTCCGGACGACCTTCCCAGACAAGAAGCTCTCTCGCTCTCCCTTCCTTGTGCCCGTCATCCTCATTACCGTGTGCCCACTGCCCAGTCCCTGCTCAACCCAGTTTGTGCCCTCTCTGAATGTGGTGACTTTTGAATACGATGATGCCAATTAATTAATCTCAAAAAATGAAAAATCCCCAATCCAGTGGAGAGGCCTGCACAAACACGTTTACAGTGGACCTGCCTAATTGCATTCTGTTACAGCCAACGGCAAGTGGCAGAGAGCCACAGGAATGTTCCCCTCTCTTATGGCCTTCCTCTGCTGTCCTCTCTCTCTCTCTCTCTCTCTCTCTTTCTCTCTCTCTCTCTCTCTCTGGGACATTACAGGCTGCCGCACTGAAGGGGGATCCTGGGATGGTCATTGCGGTAGGTTGTCTGTAAATACAAAATCGTGGCATGACAGCCCAAGTACCAAGGGGGAGGGGGTGGGTCTGGAATCTCTGAAGGTGACCCAGACGGGGTTGCTTCTTCTGGGGTTGTCTCAGCTCAACCACCCCACCCATCCACCCTCTCCCTCAACCTTCTCTACCCCCCTCCTCCATGGGGGGTCTCGGCCTGATGTCTTCTCCAGGTTAGCTGGCCAGTCTGGCGCACATATAGAGTTACAGGACGGTCGGATATTACAACAGTTTGGTGTCTCGCCACAGTAGCCCTTGTTTTTTCATGGGGCTGTTTTTAATATAAATGTGGTTCTTGGGGTTTAGAGTCATTTTGAATGCACTGCATGGTTGAGTCTGTGTGTGTGTGTGTGTGTGTGTGTGTGTGTGTAAGGCTCTGTGTGTGTTGTGTGTTTGTAGAAGTGTGAGAAAATGCTTAACATACACTAAGTTGTTGTGGTTGCTTGCTTTTTGAATCGTAGCACAACCACTTTGACACCATTGAAATGAAAAAATAAACAAGCCTTGTGCCTATGTGTCCCCGGTTGAAAGGCATGTTATAATCTACACTTGATTTCATTCCCTTTCTTGCCTTTCCTTTCAATGACCATTGGGTCGGGTGCGCCGGTTACATCAGACTCACTACACCAAAGTGGAACAGGCCTTCATTAATAATTTTCACTTTTGCGTGAAGCGCAACGCGAACACACTCCAAGTGAAAGTACAACATGTCGCCATTATAAACACCCAAATTTGTCATCCATCAAATGTGTCTCTGCTGTAGTGTAACGGGGAGAAAAAACGTATGGTTCACACACTCCAGGCATCTGGCAGCTGCGAGTGTGTGTGTGTGTGAGTGCTCTTCTCGCGGCCGGTGGCACGCTCGCTAATTTATAGCACCTTTCTGCAACACCCAAGAAGCTCCAAAGTCGAAGCTGTTTGACTGTAAGCAAGCAACGAGCAGTGAGTGATTTAGAGAGACGCTGACAGGCCAGCTGAACTTGAGAAGGGTGGAGGAGACTTGGAGCATCCCGCCTGCCTTGTGTGTGTGTGTGTGTTTGTGTGTGTGTGTTCGCCCATGCGCGTCGTTCGCACTGTCATCACGGGACAAAAAAGAAGACACACATACACTCACACACACAGACACACACACACACACACACACACAATGACAATGTATCCAGAGGAGAAGAGGCATTCCAACTCAACTGGCTGCTCGACAGGACAAAAAAGAAGACACACACACACACACACACACACACACACACACAATGACGATGCATCCAGAGGAGAAGAAGCATTCCAACTCAACTTGTTGCTCGTAAACCACAGAGTTGTCTATCCTCAGTGGCACCACTGAACTCACAATGTTCCACTCACAGTCAGGTGTTCCGCTTCAAAACATTGCGTAAATGTGATTGCCCTCGTCATGATTGATGTAGGCCGTCTGACACAAAGATTCACACAGCTCACTACACTTAGACATATCAGATAAATAACCATACTTGGACAGGGTCATTAAGACTATTCCTCAAACCTGAATAAAAACAGGCTGTCATATAATGCATCTCCTTGACCTTGGTATCAAAGACTCTCGTTAAGCCCTCTACGAAGCAATTCCGTGACATAATTTGTACCATTCAGGGCACTGAAAAACAAGAAAGCACCCAGATAAGTGCCGAGGGGGGTGAGCAGACACAAAGTTTAAAAAGAGGAAAGTTGTCAGCTTTGTGAAAGACACAACAACCCTACGTTATGTCACCCATGTCTGCTGTAATGCCTGGCAGAGACACTGGCAGCGACCTCAGTGCCAGCTCTATCAGTCTCTTGGCGAGTGATGCAGGATGTGGCAGTGGCGTGCCCGTCGTTTTTCTTTTTCTTCTTTTTTTTTATTCTTTCTCGGGGTAATTTTGGTGACAGCAGCTTTGTTGCCCATCGTTTAAGGGCCACAATGTGAAGGGGGGAAAAAGTCTGTCACGTAGCACCACCAAGTAACAGGTGGAAAAATGACGCCAGACCCTCTTTGGAGGACCAAAGAAGTAATAATAATTACAAAGGAGAGAGAAGAAAGAAAAAAAAAGAGGGGGAAGACGGGGAGTGAAAAAAAAAAAAACATCCAGCAAAACACTGACTCATACCGACGGCTGACACCAACCAAAGCTTTCGAGCAGAGCCACATGAAAGCTAGCCGTCTTCAGACTACAATACACAAACAACGATGAGCTGACTTCTCCTTCTCCTTCACACACATACACATGGAAAATCTACTGGGCCCAGACATCAGTCTGGAATATTCTACATTCAAATAATATCCAGACAAGGGCACATGGAACAGTGATGGCATTATTATTATTATTATTACAGGCGTTTGGTCATAATTAGATATGGCCAATTAACCATTCCAGCCTTTGGAAAAGATGTTGTTTATGTAGCAGCGTGCTGTTCCGTTTAGAAGGTGTGTGAGGTTTCTCAAGATTGCTCTTTGAAGTCGGATTCCAGGAGTCACCCTCTTCTTTTGGACTCATACATTAGCAATGTGTCGTGACCTAGAGCTATGTGGAAATATGGGCTCTGCGCAGGACAATTAGCTACGATGTAAGAAGAGTTCGTTTTGTTTACTGTTTTTTTCAACAGAAATTGGAACTAATTTTAAGGTTGTGTCATAGTTGATCCTTCCTTGACTGAACATGAAAACTACCTTCATCTAGTTGTGGTTTAATTTTCTTCTTAGAAGGGGATCATCACAGAGATCTCTCTACATCTATTTTAGTCACAATAACTTTCAGGAAATGTTTAAAGTTAAATGATGCTCATGCTTCTGAAGAGGAAAATCATCTGTAACCCTCAGCTACAAGGAGTTTTTGGAAATATTTAAAGTGAAAAGTAACTTTAAACCTCAAAGAGAAACCCAGCCCAGGAAAGCCACCTGGATGCTTAAGTGATGTGATATCACACACCTTCAAATAACCACTCTTACACTGTTGCATTAGGCCATTTTATCAACCCTACTGATCCTTTGATCCTGCCGAACATTAGCCCGGCCGCTGAAAAACCCCCATTCAAGAAAAACTCGAATCAGCTCCTCTGTCCAAGTTAAGCCGCTAAACCAAAGAGCCTCTTGTTTGGCAGCGCTGGTTTAGAGACGCCACTTTTCTCTCTCACCCTCTATTTTCCTCCTTAATCTTCCACCCCCCCAACTTCAAACAAGGAAAGGAAAACTTCTATAAATCCCTCTGGCAACATTAACAAAACAGCACCTCTGTTCTTCTTCCTAAACCCCTGGGGTGGCGAGGGAGAGGCGATCCCTTATCGAATTACCACGGCTATTAATATCTGTCTCTGTTCGCTCGGATCGGCTTAGGACGGAGCCAATCCCATCTTTCCTCGGCAGCCCCCAGTAACTATTAATTGTGCGCCATTTGTGGCCCCAGGGGGCTGACCTCAGACGCTTGCTGGTGAAGGTGAGTGAGCTGGCCTGAGGTTGAGCTCAAAGGCTATTGGACGATTGGAGAGGGTGAGAATTCTGATTGTAGGCTAGTTACAACCGCCCTTCCAACTCCCAAGTTTTATCGTTCAGGTGTAAATGTAAATAATTAAAGAAGCGAAATGTAAGTAAGATATTCCCATCTCCACATCACCAACAATACTGTCTAAAACAGCCTCAAGGACCAAAGAGGGAAGACAGGCTACTTGACAGCTGTGAACTGGTTGAGGTGTTTAGACTTGTGCCAGTTAGTTATAGAATTGAGGAGAATAAACAGTATTGAGTGTTAAAGTATAAATGTGACCGTATGAAGTATAAATGACAATATATATAGCGTAAAATATGTGAAAAACATAAATCTGCTTAGAATTTACATACAATGGATGGATTATTCATCATTTCCATGAGGACATTGCTATAAGGTCAGTCAAAGTCACCAAATCTAAACTGTGTGTTGGCAGGGCTGGTGCAGGGGCCCCAGAGGGACAGGGCTTGAGCGGCAGCCCCCGCTAATGATGCCAGACTGCTGGCTTGTGCACGTCGGGGCAGGTCGGGGCGTTTGGATGGCTTCAGAGTTTCCGACCTCTCTTGCTGTCTCCACGGTGACTGAGAGGACCCCCCTCACCCCCATCCCCATCCCACCTCCCCCCATGGGTGACGCTGATGTCTCTCACTGCCACCCAGGTAGGTTGGTTGACACCTTCCTGTCGGTCGTTCATTCGTTCGTTCGTTTTCCAACACAATGCATTTTTTTTCCCACGTTCGTCTGATCGTCCCTTCCTGCCTCTCATCGTCTCTCTACACTCTTTCTTTTTTATTTTTTTTCTTTCCATACCAATCAGGCTGCCTAAAGTTCATCCTCCGCTGCAGAGTGGAAAATGCATTAGGCCTGCTGGGAATCTGTGGTTACCCACTGGAGTTAGAGGAACACAGTGCAGCAGTGGTGTGCATCGTCATACTTTTGCCTCTCTCTCTCTCTCTCTCTCTCTCTCTCTCTCTTTCTCTTTGTTGCTCTCTCTTTCTCATGCACACAAACACACACACACACACTTTCTCTCCCTCTCTCTCTTCCTCTCTCTCTCTCTCTTTCTGTCATGCACACACACATACTCACTCACTCGCTCATACTCTCTCTCTCTCTCTCAGACGGTTCTTGTGGTGTGGTTTCACACCAACCCCTTGACGTGAACTGTCAGCTCGTCCCAGAAATGTAAAAACCACTTGTGTTGCCTGGCACATTAACCTTCAGCTGTAACAGATGAAACTCAGAACAGCGAGAAACGTACATACTTGTGTCTGCAAATCAGTTAAACAAAAACATCAACCACCTCCGTCTGTGACTTCAAGAGGTTGGCATACAATCTGCTGTTATTAATTTACTGATGTTCAGGGCTGGTTTGTTCTTCAAACTGAGCAGATGTAGGTGTTATTCAAACCACCAAAGGACCACAAATCAGTTCCTCCCAGGCAGTTCCAACCAAAGTTTTGTCTCTTGCGTTCAGTATTTTTCATGACTTTTCATTTTGGACAAATTCATGGGAGTTGTACCCCCAAGCGTGAAGCAGGGGCCAAGCAAAGAGACAAATCTGGAATCATAACTGTCACAACAGATTAAGCGTTGCTAGTAGTAACCAAATTCCAAGGGATTCCCTGTGTGGGGTGGGTTTTCAAAATAACCTTTCTGTCTGTTAGCAGTCACAGACACAAGTAGAAATGAACAAAGCTTTGTTGTTTTTCTACTAGCCTGCTTTTTAGCTTTTGTCTCAAAGAAGCCTGTCTATTATATGGTCCTAAAGGGCACAAGATGGAAAATTTGCGACCAAAACTAGTAGACCCACAGTGAATAGCATTCACTTCATAAGCCTCAGTCGCTTCTCTGCTTCTGTTTGGTGAGATACAGCTCTGACATTTCATCTGTCGGTAGGTGACTCATGCTAAGAGTAAATTTACCTTGTGAATAAGTGTTAGATGCTTTCTAATTCCATGGGGAGGAAATTATTCCTGTTGCATCAGACGTCCTCAATTAGTCCACAAGTGGTTGACGGAAGAGCTCTTCAAAAACACACTGTGTCTTTGTTACCTGTTAACACCAACACTGTTAATACCTAGCCACTGTAAATAGCCACTGATGCAAGTCACAGTAACTGAGTAAAGACCTTTCAGCGCTTAAAATTAAACGTGAGTCAGGCTTACTAACGTTATGATTTACACTGTTACACTTATACTTAGCTTAGCTTCAAAGCCTAAGCTTTACAATGACATATAAGTTGATGACAAGCTGGAAAAGTTGAGTGTAACCATGGAAACAATTAGCAGTTAGCGCTTAGCAGTTGATAAAATCCCATAACAAATGTGGGGCGGAACACGCTGAGCATTGTCATTCAGAAGTGGTCCACTTAACTGCAATGATTGCCACAAGAACACATTGGCAGTACATAAACGCAGAGTGTGCAGGCAGGCAGGCTAGCCCGCTCCTCATCAGGGCCCGAGCATATTCACAGCTGCTTGTCACTGCATGGTGCCCCTACAGAATGTGCGGTATGGGCCCCCGTGTGCTCCTCCAGGCCCTTATTAGCGGTTCAGGGCGTCCCCGTTTGCAGCTGTGCACTTGGTTCCCCCCTCTCTCTCTCTCTCTCTCTCTCTCTCTCTCTCTCTCTCTCTCTCTTGCCCTCACTCTCTCTCTCTCTCTCTCTCTCTCTCTCTCTCTCTCTCTCTCTCTCTCTCTCTCTCTCTCTCTCTCTCTCTCTCTCTCTCTCTCTCTTGCCCTCACTCGCTCAGACAGAGCCACACTTCATTAGAGGGGGCCCGCCAGCCTTTGGTCTCGACACCCTGAGTGATTTGTTCCGAGGGGAGGCTCATTTGGACCAATGAAAACCCCCAGAACCCCTCAACTCCATCTCCCCAGCACCATCCCACCACACCCACTCATCCGCCCACACACACCCCCACACCCCCCCAATTAAAACGACAGCTGATTAGGAGGCAAAGGGTACGTTGGGTTTTTTTTTTTTTTTTGGGGGGGGGGGGGGGGGGGTGGTCAGGCAGACTGAGACATGAACACCAGTAAAGGGGATTTGGCAGATTGTGTGTGTGTGCGTATCTGTGTGTGTGTGTGTGTGTGTGTGTGTGTGTGTGTGTGTGTGTGTGTGTGTGTGCACGGTGCATGGAGGGGATCAGGCAGCCACAGTACAGTGGTCTTTTTCTTCCCTCCTTTCTTCTCGTTCCTTCTCCTCCTTTTCCCACTGATTGTTTTTGTTTGTTTTTTTTAGCACAGTCCAATCAATTCAGCATTCTTTTCAAATCAAACAACAGGTGTCTTTGTGAGAGCGAGGGGAGTGGGGTAGGGTGTGTGTGTGGGGGGGTTCGAGAGGGGGAGTCCCCCCCCCAACCCTCTCCTCAGCCCCCTCTTTGAAAGTGATAGGGGTCGGCTGGTTTTCTCATGTCTCACCCCCAAATCTAGCGCTGACGGATAGACCACCCAACTCTCAGCACTTTGGGGGCACCATCCAGCCTGGCATTCCGTGCAGTCCCCCCCCCCCATCCCCCCTCCCTTATTTGCGACGGAGGAAGTATTTCATTTAGTCCCTCATTAGGACTGCCATTGCCCCTTCATTCAAGTCACAACGCCAGCTAATGCACTTTTCACTTTGAAGGCACGGGATAAAAGCCTAAAAACAAAAACAACGCAATCCCTGAAAAGAAAAAAGAAGAAGAAAAAAAAAACGGCAAAAGAAATACATTCTTGGTTTTCCCACCACAAATTGTCTTTGTCTAAACAACCCCTGATTTCTTTAATTTCTTAAAACACACACAGAGACACACAAACACACACAGTCACACACACACACACACACACACACACACACACACACACACACACACACACACACACACACACAATATGTCTAATTAAAATCAACAAAGTTTCAAGAAAAAAAAAAAAAAAAAAAAAACTAGGACATGCATGATGGGACTTTGTTCTACAGGCTTTGGTGTGGCCTTGTATCGGGTTCCTGGCCCTCGCTGTTCACTGTAAACGCAGTAAAGGTTCCCAGAGGAGAACCGAGTGCCAGAGTTAAAAATGCCATACTAATTTGTCACAGGCGAAGGTTTGCTTCACAGGGCCAGTCAACTGAAAGTGCTTCTTGGCTGAGAGAGGCCCTGAGCTGAGACAATGGTTCACCCACCCACCTCACGATCTTTCCTGCTCCCCCTCTCCATAGTGCCACTCCCAAAGAAGGTACAACCCACAGTCAGGGGAAGAAGGAGAAGAAGAAGAAGAAGAAGAAGAGGACGATGAAGAAGAAGAAAAGGTTGATGCATTCATCTCCATTGAGCCTAGTCTTGTAAGCCCACTGGAGTCATTCATCATTCAACATTCATTTTCATCATCATCATCATCATCATCATCATCATCATCATCAGGGACAGTGAATACAGATCAAATAAAGCTCAGTGGAATGGACATGTAGCCTACAAGACTTGGAGAAGTGAAACCTGTCTGGGTCGGGCTGGCCTGAGCCTGCATAAGTCATAAGACAAATCATTGTTGTACGCCAAAAAGAGGCCTTGTCTACTTTAGACATTGCTGCTCTGGTGGAGGTAAGAGAATGCGGTCTCACGGGTTTGGACAACTCCCTCTTTTTCTCTCTCGATTGGACATCTTGTCAGAGACATGGATGGCAGGCCAGAGACTTCTGATGACCCTCTTAAATACACGCCTAGTCCAAGTAGCATGTTATACTCTTGAATTTCCAACAGGATTTCCAAGTTATATTCTTGAATTTCCTACGGAAGTACTATCTTATCTTATACATGTATGCATATACTGTATGTATGGCAAATTACAGATGTTAGTTTGGTATGAATTTGACCAATTTCAAGGCCATTGTTTGCAATGAAAACAGCAAAGGTCTTCAGTGCAAGAAGAGCACATCATGTATTCTATCAGCTCAGCAAAAACGAAGCGAAATCAGCTAAGTGTTTGTCATTCCAGCAGCTTCAATGACAGCTCGTAATTCAATTCAAAAAGCTCATCTCTCTGCAGAGCCACCTTATGAGCGTCATATTTTCCAGATATCAGAGTGTCCTAAATGAGTCCTACAATGACACAACATCGCAATGAATTGAGCAAAAGTGACTTGTTTTTCACTGGGCACAGTCCCGAGGCCCTCTGTAATGTCAAGATAACAATAAATAAATTGACCCCCCCCCCACCCTCCCCAACACCACCACCACCAACACACACACACACACACACACACACACTCACTCAAAACGTACGCAAATAAATCAAATCGGATCATAAATCAAGGGCGGAATAAAACAATAGCTTTGGTCATGGAAAGTCATGTCCGCGATTAATTTCTCCCGGAGCATTTTTGTCAAAACGCTTACTTCACCCTATACTTTACTCATTACTCCAAAACATCTGGCTGACAGGTTTTTCTCTCTTTAAAAAAAAGAAAAGAAAAAAAGAAGAAGAAAAAAAACGTTGAGCAATTTCATTCCCTCAAACAGAAAGAGGAAGGCACTGTGTTTGCTGCCAGCCACAGACTCGACCATCCACCATTACGTCAGCGCCGCCGGCAGCCTGTTAGACATCGAACACGGGTCTCGGGGACAGTAATCCAGCCGGCGATGTCAACTTCTTGCCCATGGCTCTCTGATTGCCTTGTTTCCAAGAACGTAATCTTCTGAAAACAATCTCTGTTTTCACTATCTTCTAAACTGATTAACCTTCGGAATATGTCTTTCCAACAGTGAACTCAAGAGCTGGAGAATAAAGGGGGAACAAGAAGAGACACATAGGCACACACACAACAAACACACACACACACACACACACACACACACACACACACACACACACACACACACACACACATTGGTGCCAGCTGTAGCTTGTCTGAGTCTGACCTTACCAAGGCTAGATTGGCACACACACACACACACACACACACACACACACACACACACACACACACACACACACACACACATTGGTGCCAGCTGTAGCTTGTCTGAGTCTGACCTTACCAGGGCTAGGAGATTGGCACACACAAACACACACACACACACACACACACACACTGTTAACTAAAGGCCAAAAGACTGATGATGAGCATATCCGAGTTGAAGGCCTTGAGTTCCACTAATTTCCACCAAATAAAGTAGAAGACATTAAAAGTAAAATAATACTCGTTTGCATGAGAAGAAATAATGTAGGTCTCAAATACTGAATCCTGGAGCATGTCCTGTAGTCAGGCTCCAGGACTGTGGGTCTTACTTGTGGTGTTTTTGTAATGGGAAAGAAATAGGAAGCCCCCAGTCATAAATGAGCCAATTCTGGCCAGATTCTGGAAGACCGCTACCTCTTGTCTGGTTTATAACTCTTGTGCATTTCCTGAAATTTCCAATAGCCAAGATTCAAATAACTAGCCTGACATACAGTAGCCCGCCTATAATACGGATGTTCACCCTTATTCATGGTCTGGGGACAGTCTTTTGGGGCGGGATTACGTCGTAGAGAGACAACCGGCCAATAAGCGAGGCTGATTAGACAAGCGGTCCAATCGCTTCAAACCAGAACTGAATGCCCTCCCCCCCGCCCTATAATTGTGTCAGGTTAAAGAACCTCCAGACCATGAATACGGATGAACAGCAGTATTATGGGCGGGCTATGTCAGGCTATCAAATAACTGCCCTGTAGGATATTGTAATTACTCTTGTATTGACAGCTGGTCTGTCAGAATTTCAATCTGCTTGTTTGATTCTGGCTCAAATTAAGCAAACCAGTATGATTACTGATGTTTCTTCTCAACCATGGAGCTATGCTATTATTAGCTTACTATAATTACCCTACAGTTAAAGTGCATAGACATGTGTTATTTTCACATACTGATATTGAATGTATTAAGGCTGTGCCTTTATCCCCTCCCCTGATATTGTCTGCCTTCTTCAGTCCTAAAGAGATGCCTTAGGTAATGAAAGACTATTTCTTTAGCAATCTTTACTTGATTAATGATTGTCTGCTGAAAGGCAGTACATAGCTCAGATCCGTCTCTCTACATCACTGAATACCGAGGGCCTTATTCACACACACCCGTCCAGCACACACACACACGCACACACACACACACACACACACACACACACACACACACACACACACATACACACACCTCCCCTCTCTCTCCCTTTGGCCTGTGCAACCATGCACTCTCCTGCCCCTCTACATCTGTTAACAAGAATTTCAGAACAACATGTTCAGCTCACTCTAAACCAACCACCCCCCTTCAGTTTGAATTCCATCTGTGTGCGTATTACACCTGTCCCAGCACCTTCACAATACACAACTAGGTTGCTAGAGAACTGTTGTTTCATGAGATATTCATGGGTGTTCATCAACGAGTTTAGGCTTCCATAGGATGAGGGGTTCTTTGGTTAGTATATATCACATACTATTTAGACATATCCCTCAATAAATACACGATCACAACAAACAAGGTAAAGATATGAGGAATTGTCCTTCAGAATCTAGACTTCAGACAGAATTCAATGTGCCACGTTGACCTATGACAACAACCAGACAAAATGAAAAAAAAAGAAAAGAAAAGAAAAGAAAAAAATACCAAGGTCATGAGGTAAAGAAAACATGACTAAACTTGGTGAGAAAAATTCAAAACCAAATCACGAGGCTGGAAATTGAATTTGCACGCTTTTTTTTTTTTTTTTTTTTTTGGTAAGCACAGGTCAGTTTCAGAAATACCATTCACATCACCCCTGTCCAGATTTTCCACAGCAATTAACTAATGTGTCCACATCTGCCATGCTGACAGTTGGTTCAGGAGACATTTGAAGAGACATTTCTAACTGGGAGGGGGGGGGAGGTGAAATTGAACAATGCCAGTTTGCGCCCTCTACTGGCCAAAACCTTCACCCTCCACTTTCTACAAGACTAAAGAAATTGTTGCAATCACCCGAAACAGCCCATTACATAACATCAACAAGTACAAAAAAATATATTTTATTGCATCCCCTTCTGAGACGTGTCTGTGGTGACATGAGGCAATTGCCATAAAAACAGTCATTCTCTCTTTTGTCCCTTGCCTTCTCATCTTATGATGAAGTAATGTGTCATCATTATGCTCCAAAAATTCACTTGTTCAGACGAATAAAGCCGTTTGTGGTGACACGCTTGACAGTATCCCTTGTGTGACATTTTGCAAACTGCGTGGATAGGGTACCTCATGAGTAATGTGACAAATCCAGACACTTTTATAGCAGGTGATGGGTCACATTTTGCTGTGCTGAAGCATTGAATCCATGACATCTTACCTAAAGCATGTCTGTCTCTCTTTCTCTCTCTCTCTCTCTCTCTCTCTCTCTCTCTCTGTCTCTCTCTCTCTCTCTTTTCACTCTAGCTCTTGCTCTGTCTCTCTCTTTCACTCACTTTCTTTCTCACTCTCTTTCTCTCTCCCTCTCTCTCTCTGTTCCTCTCTCTCCATCCCTCTCTCTCTCTCTCTGAGCAAACGTAGCAGATAGAAAGAGATATATGGATGCAAAGGGAAATAACTCAGATGACAGTTAATTTACCACGACAGGATCCCTTTCGCGAAGCCAGGAAAAATGTCCCCCCCTTTTTGTTTGCGATGCTGCTTTTCTCATCAAACAGCCCATTTTCACCTCCACTGATGCATCATCACCTGCTGTATACCCCTCTCCGAGGAAAACCCCTCGTTTTTTCCGTCATCCACTGCGAGGTGAAATCATTGGAAAAATGACGGGCACAGTAGGGGGATGACTAGTACTTTGACCGTTTACCCGTAACAACAAGAGGATAGAGAGATTGCCCCAGGTCATTCCCTATACCATTGACCTTTGCAGTCTCGCAAAACAACACGTACACACACATACTCACACACACACACAAATGCACGCAAGCACAGAAAGATATCTGGTGAGGTTTTTTTTTTACCTTCCCAAATATATTCCAAATTACTGTAAGATCTTTCATGTTTTTTTTTTTTCAGAGTGACAAGGAATGTTGAAGACATTACAGGCTGCAGTGTCTCTGCAACCAGGCAGTCTCCAAGGTGAAGCAAGGAGCTGAGAGGAGAGAGAGAGAGAGAGAGTGAGTGAGTGTGTGTGTGTGTGTGTGTGTGTGTGTGTGTGTGTGTGTGTGTGTGTGTGTGTGTGTGTGTGTGTGTGTGTGTGTGTGTGTGTGTGTGTGTGTGTGTGTGTGTGTGTGTGTGTGTGTGTGTGTGTGTGTGTGTGTGAATGCTCTCTCTCTCTCTCTGGTGAACCTCACAGGAGTGTGTCTGCATCTACTCTCTCCACTAATTCCCAGGCCACTTCAAAGCTGCCCACACTTGTGTGTGTGTGTGTGTGTGTGTGTTACTGAACGAGCTCTCTGCCCTCTGGCTGTGGGCCTAATGAGGCAAACCAGCTCCACAGTCGTTCCTCCTCCTCCTCCTCCTCCTCCTCTTCGTCTGTGTGATTAGGGTTGTAACATGCACAAGGAGACCGGATTTTGTCTTTTGGAGAGATTTCATTTTTACAATTCCCGACAATCTTTCAACGCGGTGAAAAGCAAAGTCAATTAGACAAGAGAAGTGGAAAGGAGGAAGAGAGGGGAATGGACAGAGAGAGAGAGAGAGAGAGAGTGAGAGAGAGAGAGAGAGAGGGAGAGGGTGGAAGGGGGGACAGAGAGAGAGAGAGGGTGGAAAGGGGGACAGAGAGAGAGAGAGAGAGAGAGAGAGAGAGAGAGAGAAGGGGGAGGAAAAGAACAAGCATCTGGATTGCCATGTAAATAGTTGTGAAGATAGGTAGAGTTTGGCTGGCTGCCAGGGCCTCTACAAAGGGCCCGTAACATCTGTTTGGGGTAGATTCCTGGACCTGCACTGGAGAAAGAATAACACACTCGCTGCAAGAAAGCCTTCACTTCTGATCGGCTGCGCACTCACACACGCACACACGCACACACACACACACACACACACACACACTCACACACACACACACACACATAAGTTTGTCTCCATGGCAAAAGCCAAAAGGAGGGACCATCCCTGAAGGCCAGACAGGACATTGGGTTGTGTCTCCCACCACCACTACAACCCCCCCCCCCCCCCATACACACACACACACACACACACACACACACACACACACACACACACACACACACCCCATCCCTTCCATCCTCCTTACTAAAATTGAACCGTTTAGACTCTAGCTTGCAGCTTGCAAGCACGCCACTGTGACAGGACCATCACACAGTTAGGTGATCAATTCCATACACCACCCCTCCACTGCCTTAAATAGGTAGGCTATGCTAACACAGCATTCATGAAGACATCACTCTTATTTGCACTGTTGACGAGAAGCTAATAAAATAAAGCATATAACACTGTGTGGGAATGCTTCAAGCAAATGCCTGATCAATCAGTCCGGCAACCTTCCATTAGTAACGCAGGGCCAAAAACACACTTGTAGAGGGAGGTATGTATCATTTATCAAACAAAACAACAAAGCTGGAAATCAGTGGTTAGCGTCATCATAGCTTTGACTCAGAACGTTCTCATCATTTGCGATCAAGAGGGCTTCAACGAGAGATTCATGATTAACTCACTCACTCTCCCTCTTCCTTTGGTGAAACCTCAAGTGTGCTGTAAGGAAAGAGGTCAGTGACCTCACAACCCAGGCACCCGTGCGGCAAGCACCCCCCCATCCCCATCAAGGAGTGCGTGTAGGATCAGATCGTTGAGGTCGAATGACGCAAACCTCTCTCTCTTGTCCTCGTTTCTTTTCTGATTCCCTTTTGGTCTTCATCATGCTGGCCCTTCTGTAGCGTGAGCATATGAGAGCAATTTGTATAACAAATGTTGGTTTTAGACAGTGTTCTTTGCGCACAAGTGGCTGTGCTGCCTCCTGCCCTGCCCTCCTCTCCCCCCCACCCCCCTTCTGCACACTCCTCAAAGACTTCCATCCATTCGTTCGTGGTTAAGAGCAAAGCAAAACAAATTAATTAGCGCTGCTATCTGTGGGTGGGGAGGAACATAGAAAGCAGAGCACAGTAACGCTATGCCATTACCTAAATTCGCATGCATCTGCTGGTGAGCAACCCAACCACCAACCACCAACCCCCCTCCCCTCCCCTGTACCCCCAAATCTGTTCCCCCGAACCCCTACTACCTCCCACCCCCACACCGCCCTCCGCAACCCACCCTATCCCACCACCACCACCCATGCAACTGCCCTTGAGTGAGTTAGGGGGACCACCTGCGGTAGAGACGAGAGCCTGTCTGTTATGTCTCAGGGATGGAATACAATAACATATCCAGCTCTCCAAATAACCCCCAGATCATTTTCCTTTGTGTCGCACAGACCTCCGAAAAGGTATAACAGGAAAAGATGATATCATTTGCTGGGATTTCAGATTTTTCTCTTTTTCTTTTTCTGTGTCCTTTCTTTCTTTTTTTATGTGTGTGTGTGTGTGTGTGTGTGTGTGTGTGTGTGTGTGTGTGTGTGTGTGTGTGTGTGTGTGTGTGTGTGTGTGTGTGTGTGTGTGTGTGTGTGTGTGTGTGTGAGGGGGGGTTGAAATTGACATTCAGGGTGCTCCTTGGCAATGATTAAACCTTTGGAAAAGCAATTTGCGCTACGCACACGGAGGACAATTTTAACCTACGCAACTTGGAAGAAACTTAGTGTACAGGACAAACTTATTCAAGTTAGCAGATGTTGTATGATTTGGTTTGTGCTGGCTCTATTGTGAACATGCTTAATCACAAGATAACTTCAGAAAGCTAAAAGAAAAGCAATAGACGATCATAAAAAAGCGATCATAAATGAAATAAAATAACAGCCCCTTTTCAAAGCAAACTGATGGCATACCATAAGATATGAAATTAACAAACATTTGGTGATGTATTGATAAACAATATGATGATCATGATGATGACGATAATGATGATGATGTGATGTTCCCCTCTATCCATAGACTGGTTATTCCCTACTGAGAGAGATCATCAGTACTGCTGCATCTGACGTGAGTGAGGTTATCATAAAGCACCATGGCATGAACTTCTGCATGAGATTCTGGTGCAGCCAGGAACATGTGATACAGGTTACGCGAGACACGGGGAGTGGTTTCGTTTACCTGCATCCCCTCAGGGTGACCTTTTAAAGAGTGGGCACAGATGAAAATTTGTCAAAAGCAAATAAACATGCTCAACACTTATTTCCTCAAATTCATATGGCACAAGTATATTCAGATTATTTTCAGATTTTATTTCTCTGCTTTGACTTACAGGGAGTAGAGACAGTGTGTAGTGTGTGTGTGTGTGTGTGTGTGTGTGTGTGTGTGTGTGTGTGTGTGTGTGTGTGTGTGTGTGTGTGTGTGTGTGGTGGGGGGTAAGTAGTTGGTAGTTATCATCTTTCTCCTACATCTCCATAGCTACATAGCATATGGGAACATTTTCTACTCACAGATTTTTCTTTTCTCTCCGTTTTTTTTCCTTAACAGCCGTAAATCCACCATGTCAACAATAAAATATAGCTTACCAGCAACAGATGGAGTTGGAGAAACGGTGAAAAGGGGGAGAAAAACCCCAAATCCAAATTTTACCACTACTAAATTTTACAGCTGACACAAAGCACACAGCTCTAACAATCCCCATGAGAGTTGGCAAGAGAAAGAGTTAGCGAGTGTGTGTGTGTGTGTGTGTGTGTGTGTGTGTGTGTGTGTGTGTGTGTGTGTGTGTGTTCTTTCAGACAAATTGTCCTCACATGAAATAACTCTTTTCACACCTGACACAGCACTGCATTCTATTTGACTCACCATATTATACCTTCCTTAAAAAATGATACAGCCTTATCTTGTCACATCCCTAATTTTACCTTGCAGATACCAACATCCTGAAGGGTCAGAATTGTCTCATGTTGAGCCCCATAAACACTACAAACTTGCAGCTATATCACTTTAGAGGCTGAGTCTCACAAATAGATTATTGATTTTACTTTTACTTTTTACTGGTCAAAAAAATCATAACACAAATATATAGGCTACTAGTCTGAAGTAAATTGTTTTAACAGTAGGCTACAACACATTTTTTCAAAGCATGTGACAGACTGTCTGTCCTATTTTGTCTTACTGGAGATTCTTCAAAGGAAATGAACACAGTATGCTATAGACGTTATTGCATAGACATATGACAATGCAGTTAAATTCATGGCATGTTTTTATTTATTTATTTATTTATTTATTTATTTAAATTTGGCTGTGGGACTGTTGGGCTATTATACCAGCCCACCAATGACAGCAGGGTTATAGGTTCAGTTTACTTGGAGTACTGTAAGTTGTTTTGGATAAATAGATAAACAAACATATACAAATAAACAGACAAACAGAGGACCTTGCTTGGATTTTCTCATCACACCACATCATAGACAAGAAAAAACAATCTTATCTGACCAAAAATTATATATCTGTTATAGATTAAAAATTTGATTTAGTTCAAGCTCTCTGTACTTGAACTTAAACTTCTGATCAATCCAATAATATGTGTTCTTTCTAACAGTGACAATGCACAATGTAGCCTACTCAACAACAGAAATTTGCTGCTGCCTACTCCCGTCTCCATCTGAACCCCAGCTGTGTGAATCACTGGCCTATGGAGTAATAGGCATATCCATGGGCTCTCTCTCAAGCAGGTACAAACACACCTGTGTGAGTAGGGATTTTCCTGGAGATGAACAACAACACCTCTAATTGTTAAAACATGGTATTGACATAATAGTCTTCTGTTCTTCCTCTTGATATGACTTAAGGCCAGCTGACTAATTAAACCTGTCTTGAAGATTTGTTTGTATTTCACGCACAATAAGCATGAGGATTAAGACACGAGAGGGAGAAAAAAAAAAGGCAATACCCAGCTTGCGCAGGCCAGGGCCTGTTCTAATGAGGGAAAAAAGAGGCCCAATCAAATCATAAATCACATCTTTTATTTATTACTCTTGATAGCGCTTTTACAATCTCCTTTCATGTCGGCTGCTCAAGGGTGGTGCGAGAGCCAAATGTGTTCTCCAGAGATGGAACATGTTCGACATGTATGTCCATTAAACACTGAGTCCTAAGTTGACAGGTTTTTGGAAAAAGATCTCAACCGGAGAGCTCTGAAGAGAGAGCGCGAATCGCAGCCGTGATTGAGCGAGAGGGTGTGAATTTCAAATGACAAATGTTGTGCATACGGTTAGGGGGGAGCGCACGCAAACCTCTCACGCTACCTTGCAATAACTTACAAGACTTGAAACATGCTGGTCTATTACAATCGAGACAGATTCCCCTCAAAGGACGAGCGAGGTCAGCGCCACCACAAATTCTCTCTGAGAAGACATGCTGTTATTAGGCGGAGGCTTCTGATGCTGCACATGACTTTCTCAAGCTGTAGTCTACCTCGGTGAATATAAAGCTGTCCATATGATGCTGTTCGAAATTATCTTTCTCTTGTCTACTGACGTAGTCTATATGTTTCAAACTTTATTAAAGCGTCCAGGAATTCTGTGTACCGGTCAAGTTTAATAAAATACGTCATCAACGTTTTGTCTGTCGCCCCCATCTCACCCCCTCCTTTTCTATTCAGTCTAGAATCTAGCAGCTGGTTTAGCGCTATACTACTACCGCCGAGGGACACGACGAGGAAGCACCTGCTTCCAACGAGGAGGTGGAGAAAAAACTTTCATTAAAACTTCAAACTCAGCTTCTCCAGTGGCTCGTAATGCACACCGCAACTAGCGCACCGCTATCGGACTGAACTTTTCCCTCAGCCTTTTGACGCAGGTCCTAACGGCCAGCTGCCGCTTCTTGGTTTTGTCCTGGAGGCGGAGAGGAGAGGGGGACTGTGCCATATGAGAAAGGTGTGGTATACTCTGGACGCACCGACGGATTTTTTTTTTTTTTTTTTTTTTAAACTACATTTCCACGGATGATTTTCCTCACGGACATTTTTGTTCCACCGCTCCCATGTAACTTTCCAGCTCGCTATCATCCGCAACGCGTAATGCCTTGATTGATGTAGGCAAACTCTTGCCTCTGACACATCTTGGCGCACACCAATCAAAGTGTTTCTTGCGTGCGTCTTGTTACACGTTCTTTTTTTTATCACAAACTACAAGCTGCAGCCCAAGACAGTTATGCTCCAGCGCCTGGGTGCGATGCACGGACTTCTTTCCGACTTCGATCCCAGCTTTAATAACAGAGTAATTTTGGAAGGAGTTGCGGTTACTGGGACAAAAGCATCGGCAGCATCAAAATTGATGTGCGTAAAGAAGGGATGCCAGCCAGGCGTGGCTTGCATTTGAATATCCAATTTGAGAATGCGCGGGGAGTATGTATATAAACGACTCTTTCAATCTAATAAACAGACATTTCCATGTGATGAATAGTGTGAGACGATTAATGAAGTAGCCTTGTTTTATGAGGAGCAAGGCAACGCGCGCCGGGCACGTCCTCACGGGCATCTGCATGGGTCGGACCCTCGCCTCACACAGCCAACCGCTCCTCCAAAGTCAACCTATATTTCACATTGCATAAACAACTCTGCCAAGTGAACGCGATGGCAGAGGTCGGGGGATTTCTCGGAGCTCTGGATTTGGATTTACAAAGCTTGCCTGCACTGGGACCTCTGTCTGAGTCGCCTGCAGGTTTGAATGAAAGATTGGGACTGATCGAGGGGAGATTACAGAGAGGATCTCTCACGGATTTTGAACACCTTAAAGGGATTCTGCGACGGCGACAGCTCTACTGTCGGACCGGCTTTCAACTGGAGATATTTCCCAACGGCACCGTACACGGCACCAGGCAGGATCACAGTAGATTCGGTGAGAGCGCAAACTCATACAAGTTTGTCAATAAATCATCGCACCTTGACGCACACTCTTCTTGGGCACTGGCGAGTTTGGTAAGATAGATTATTTTACCCCGGCATTGGAAACAGTCTTCATTAATCATTTAAAGTAGAGGTTAGAATTTGCATAGGAGACAGACTAAGTGTCGCTAACACTTTGGACGGCCACTGAAGAAGGTTTTTGGTTCTTGTTGCCTGCCGCCGTCAGTGGCGAAAAAGCCGGGAAATTTGAGAGCATGACGCACAGTTGAAGGAGGTTCGTTCAGGGCATTCCACTTTGTTTCTAAGGACAGTTTTGTCAAACACGGTTTTCGGCTTGTGCCAGTGAGTTATCTAGTTTGTGGCAGGTTTACAAAGGTGGTTGAGCCCCCAATGTCGCCCACCCACATACTGGAGGGAGTGGACCCTCTTCTCTCCACAACTCCTCTGTGCGGACAGGCGGTTGTGAGGGGCGCAGGTGTTTTCTCTCAGTTGTAAACAAGTGAGCAGTGCTCTGCTGTTATTTTTTTCTTCTTCTTCTGACTCAAAGTTGTTCAAAGAGCACGGGCTTGAGGTACTACATTAATTGTACGTTTAATGTAAAGCTTTCCTGATGTTGAGCTTATCGTAAGAAAATTGATGAGAGTGATAAAAAAAAAGTTAATGTTCACAGTGTCTACAGGTGAACCTATGCCAAGAGAATGTAAAAATATTTCTAAATCAAGGCATGACCACTCTGGAATTCATGGAGGCTTTGTGTTTGGGTCTTAACCAAAACAAGGCACTTCAGTGGATTGGGTGGTCTGCGAGTTTGTGTCTGGCATCTCTGCAAGGCGAAATTTAAAGCGTTTGTGAGCAATGTGTTACAGAAAGCCTATGTCTCTGATTAAACGAATGAGAAACACGCGTTTCTTCTCTCGGGCGTCGATGGGATTTTCTCTGTCATCCTTTGGCACAGCGTAGCACTTGAAATTGTTGGGCCAGGTGGCCAGGCAGACGCGAGCGCTAGTTCTCTTTTCGTTAACCTACTTATTATGTCGTTCTGAAGTTTTTACTTGCTTGGCAAAAACATTGGTTATTTGCCGGCTGGGACTACTTCATCGGAGTTCATTTCCTATTCTAAGTACGCCTATTGTCTAATTCATTGCGAGATGAATTCGAAGAAGAGCATTAGTTCAAGACATAGAGAGGCTACCTGGCTGCACTTTGAAACAAGCAGAGCCAACGACAGGTGCTGTTGATTCGAGAGAGCCGGTCTTCTCGGAATCTCAAGCATAATCGACGTTTAATTTCGCGGAATCGTGAGTTTAGTCAAGCCACCATCCAACGCACAGTAGAAGCTTGTGTTTTCTTTCATGTCATCGACCAGGTTATAGGAGACTATAACCACATTCCCGTCTTGACACATTAGACAGTGATATTATAGCTTCCCTG
>JAODXP020000030.1:10799775-10814775 GCA_027497455.2 Sardinella longiceps
TGAAGAGATGACAGGAAACAAGTGGGAGAGAGAGATGGGGCGGGACCGGGAAATGATCCCGGGTCGGAACCAAACCCGGGTCTCCGGAGCAATGGTCTGATGCTCTAGCCACTGAACCACGGCGCCCCTCAGACTATCACTCTTAAGGGGTTCCCAAATCCAGTTCCACATATTAGGAATTCACCCAAAGGTGAGGGCCTTGAACAGTGAACACTATCCCCCTTCTCCCATGTTACATGCAGGTGCTCAGCTCAGGCAGTCTCTCAGATGACCAAAGATGGCCGCTGTGGGTGCTGAACCCACTGGCCTACAAAGCTGAGGTGCTCTAAGGACAGGACAATGTACCACTACAGGCCTATTTACACATGTGGGAGAAGCTGTAAGCTGTTGCTCTAGATGTGGTAATTATAGCATTACAAGTGAACTATGTTTATGTTAAAAAAAAAAGAAAGAAAAAGACAAGAAAAAAAGTAGTTCCAGGTACTGTTACATGGAAAACTGGCTTTAAAACTCAGAGGGCTTGACCAAATTTGAAGAATGACAAATGACGTGTCAGAATGGTACGCAGAGGTAGGAGGTAGGAAAGCAAAGACCCGCATCTTCAGTGTGAGACACAAGGAGATGTCAACAAGCACTTATGCACACCTTCTACGAATAAGCTTCCCTGGCATTGTAGAAGGATCCGGAAAGGCTGTCTTAGCCACAGTTTCACCTTGAGTTCAACACAGTCATGCCAGTTCAAACATCAGCAACATCTGGGCTGGCAAAGCATGTGGAGTTTCAAAGGTGTAACGCTGAACTTAATCAACCATACTCGCCAATCATTTACTTGTTATTTTTAAAGCGAGTTCAGGCAGTGGGAGCTAAAAGTAGCAAATATTTTTGCCTAATACAGTGCTGCAGCATCATCTAAACAGGAGATATGAATCCTCGGCTATGTGATATCTCTCATAGGCAAGATTTCGCAGTGCTTTTTAAAAGACATCAACAAGAGACGGAATTTCAAGAATGTTCTTCCTGGTCCTTCCCAGTGCAAGCATCTCTTTTAAGGGAGGGAGGGAGGGAGGGAGAGGGTGAACGAACGAACGAAGGGTTGGGTAAGCCAAAAGCCCACAGTGGCATTCTGTTTGGACAGCCCGTGAGTTGTAGTGTTGATATCTCCTGCACAGGAAAAGCAGCAGAGAGTGCTGTATGTTTGAGGCACAGGTCAATGTTTTTTTTTTTTTTTTTCATGGGCATGCATAGATAAGAGAGGAGCTTTGCTGAAGAGGAAACCAAGAGTGACTTGTAATGTTCAGCCTGTCAGGAACATTATTAAAAAAAAAAAAAAAAATTGCAAGTGACAGAAGTGTAAATATGTATGAACCTATTTATGAGATGTACAATATATTTATTTTCTACATATAAAATATAAATATAAATATATATATTTATTTATTGCAAAGACTTTATTTTGTAATGAACTTGAAGTTATCAGAACTGTAGATTCTACTGAAAATATACAATGGAAAAAAAATGCTATCAAAACATTTGAATTGAAAAGGAATCGACAATAAAATTGTCATAACGACCATCTTGGGTGAATGTTTTTTATTCTTTCTTTCTTTCTTTCTGACTGTGTAGGAGGCCACTGCAAATGAAAAATGAATGGCCTGCTATTGAGCAATGGCTTTGATCCCTTTTAAGTGGGTACTACACAATATTAAACTGCAGGGGAGGATGAGATAAAGAGAGGAGGATGGTCATGTGTACCAAGGTGCAATGATTTATGTTCTAGGCAGTGCAGTTATGTGAATCAACATGTCTTTATTTCCCCTGTTTATACGAGAGGGGAAATTCTCGCCAGCCAGGCCTCTCACCTGAAGAGCGGGGTGAACACATTTAGTTCAACTGATGTCTCAACTTCCAAGAGAGGAGGGTAGATTTCACTTGCATAAGACTTTGAACATACTATTACATCTGTATTGTGTTCACCCCCCCCCCCCCCATCCGTCCTTTTCTCTGTCTCAATGCACTGATTGCTCTTGTAGTTTTTTCTTTCTTTCTTTCTTTTTTTAAATAAAAACCCTCTTTGATGTAAGACTTGTATATGCACTGCCACTTTCGCTCCTCTATCATAGCCTTAGCCGCAGAGGAATTTTCCACAAGTGCAGACAAAAGGTTACATACGACATGTGTGGTCCACAGCAATTCTGTGCTCTGAGAAATAAGAGAGAGAGAGAGAAAAAAAACATTCGACATGAAAACTTATACATGTGAGATCACCATTGCATTCCACCGCTCTAGTAGGCTCGAGTCTACACGCTTGTTCTTCGCCCAGGCCAGAGAAATGCACAACACACTTATGGCCAACACTCCTCAGCTCTGACTACAAGGGACGTGTCTAAACACCTTAACCTGGAGCCGTGCACAACGCCCCCCCCCCCTCCCCCTCCTCCCCCCACCCCACACAACCATCTCCATTCTCTAAACCCCACCCCACTGCATCACACCGTTCTGTTCCTCCAAAAATGTTGACAGGGAGGAGAGTCATTCTGACAAATGCCCTCGCTGCCCCAGTGAGAGTGGAATTCCTTGGGAGCTGAACGGATTGCTCGACAGTGATCCGTCTCCAGGGGACTGGCTACGATCTGTTGACGTCAAGTGATGGTTCTTGGCACCAGACAACCCCCCCCCCCCTTCTCAATTTTGAATCTCCACTTCATAGCCAGTGGAGACAGAAATCAAACTGTAGCAGCAGCAGCAGCAGGCAAAACAATAACTCTAAGAATAGCTGACACTCAGAGGTGTTAATAAGGGCCATCCTATTTTTCCCTCTCTCTTACTGAAGTCCTGCAGATGCACCCAAGTCCTGACACACACAAACACACGCACAGGGATAGAGGGGCCCTGTGGAACAATTCAACTGGGAAAGACACCATGACTGGCTTCAACCCTGCCCCAACCAAATGCCATCAGACAGCCATACACACACTCACACACACACATGCAGTCTTCTTGTGTCAGTGTGTCCTGTCTGCATGTACTTTCCTCACTGCAGACGACTCGTAATTCAAGTGTTAGGTGATGGGTGTACATGACACCCGCCTCCCTCCCTCCCTTTCCCCCAGTGCCCAGAGTCCGTGGCCTGGCTGGCCCTCCATGCCATTCCGAGTGGTGTGGTGTGGTGCAGCACTCAGTCAATGCACCTTGAGCCAGTGGGTGACTGCATGACTGGGCACTGCGCTGGAACGTCTCGTCACCGGCTGTTCCGTTTGCTCGCTTGCACTCAGCTTTCATGCACTGATGCATATTCATGGGGGCGGGCGGGCGGTGGACGTCTGCTGCATGCTGCGGTGTGTGTGTGTATGTGTGTGTGTGTGTTGTGTGAGCTGTGCGAGAGCTTAAGAGTGTGTGAGAACGTGTGTTCGGGGCCGAGGGAAAGCGTGGGTGTGTGTGAGAAACCTGGGGCCCCAGTCTTCTCTGGCTGACAGGAGGAGGGGAAAAAAAGGAGAGAGAGAACAAAAAAAGAAAGTTGGGGGTACACACACACAGACACTCTCTCACACACACACACGCACACACGAGAACTTGAACGAGTGGCAGTCTGAGGCTAAGAAGGGATGGGATCAACATTTCAACATCTGCAATAGTTGTAATGTTTCCTCACTGGCAGATCTGAGCAAGCTGTGAGCACGAGTTCCCCTAGGGGGGAGGAGAGAGAGAGAGAGAGAGAGAGAGAGAGAGAGAGAGAGAGAGAGAGAGAGGGGGGGAGGGGGGTACTGAAAAAGACAAGGACATGGGGAAAAACCCCTGGCAGCCAGAGAAATGAAAACAATACTGTATAGAGCAGAAAAAAAGGAAAGAGGGAGAAGAGACGAAACATTGCAGATGAAAGATTGAGGGGTTTGAGTGTGTCGAGGGCAAAGCATGTACTTGTATGTATGCATTTGTGTTTTTTTTTTAGTGTGTGTGTGTGTGTGAATAATATGTTAATGTGCATGTATGTGAGAGAGAGAGAGAGAGTGTGTGTGTGTGTGTGTGTGTGTGTGTGAGTGAGTGAGGGAGACAGATAGAGGGTGGGGTTTGACACTTAAAGAGACTTCAGAGAAAGTGCTGGCATGGTGGCTGCCATGTGTGTCTTTGTGAGCATCAATGTATGTGTGTGTATGGCTGCACTGGTGATGCTGCTGTTTGTGTGTGTGTGTGTGTGTGTGTGTGTGTGTGTGAGTGTCCGGTGGGAGAGGGTGTTAAGTGTCTGCTTTGCTCCATCCATTCCTTCCTCGTTTGTGAGCTAATCAGAACCTGTGGCTACACCCATCGCCACGGTGACCAGTCAACAATCCAGGGGCGGTCATGTGTAAGAAATATTAAAATCTGCTCACAGACGTACAAAACACACATAAATCACTTGACACAACCAGCAGATGACACTAAGTGCATCTTAAGGTCACATTAGATATGTCAACACGACGCCTTGTGCAGACTGTTCTAATAGATTATCATTTTTTTTTGCATGTGCAGGCAAGTGTTTGCTTTTTTGTTGTTAAAAATGCAAGAATTACATCATACATATGGCAAAAAAGGTCACAATTTTGGTCACTTTATTGAAATGTCAATTAAAATGCGTGTCTAGTAAATAGCAGGGTTTTTTTTTTTTTTTTTTTAATGGCAAAACAAGTGAGTTTTTTTTTTTTTGCTATCATTAGAACATTCCTGGGCGGGAAAAAAAGTTTTTCTTTTTAAGTTATTCTACACCGTATGGAAATACACCTTGTGCGACCAGGGGAAGCTCTTAGCTCTCCTGTAGTTATACAGCCATCTCATATAGCGTAGGAAGGGAAAGGGGACAAATCCTCTCCGGATAAACAGACAGAATAAACAAAATGTATGATGTGCCAAAGTAGAAAAACTGATTTAAAGTGCCCACCTTCAACCTGCTACAGGTGAGGTGGAGAGACTGGTCAGTGAAGCGGACACCAGGCCCCACACACTCTCTCGCTTTTAGGCCACAGAACCAACAGGTTGCATCAGCAACCGCAACTCCAACTGAAACATGGGTGGGCAACAAGAGTTGAAGGAAATTAAACATTAAACAAAACAAAAACAAAAAAAAAACTGGTAACATCACATACGACACGAAAAGCCTACGTTTACACATTTACAACAAGGAGGAAATAGTCCATGTTACAGAGGGGGGAAGAAAAAAAAAAAAAAAAAAGAAAAAGGAAAAAAAAAGAAAAGAAAAAAAAATTAGAAATGTCCAGATATTTCCGGCAAGCAGATCAAACAAGCAGGCATTCCATTTTTTTTTGTTTGTTTCTTTTTTGTTGAGCAACAACTTAAAAAAAAGTCCACAATCGCCTTCAAGAGTTACAGAAAACGGTATCTTTACAGGGATTTTTTTCTTCTTGATAAGATGATTTTCTAAACGTCACCCCCCTAAAAATATACAGACATGTTTAGGCCACAACCTGTTTCCTTTAAACATATAGCCTCTGTATGTGTTGATACCAGTGCTTCAGAAATCACTATGCTTATGTCAGCACGCTGACCATACTGCCAAAAGGGTGAGGATGGATAGTTCTAGAACAGAAAACTACAGAAGAACGTTCTAAGATCTTTACATCATAGAAATCTGTTAGAAGCATCACTATGGTCCCACATATGTTGAGTTAGGTATTTTTTTGTACGGTGTGTGTTTATTTATATTTATTTATATATATTTATAAAAAAAAGAAAATAAAGAAATAAAATTACTCCAAAGAAATACAAACCCTCCGCTGGGGGCTTACAAATAATGCAATGCTTAAAAGCATTTAGGGGAAAGGGTTTTAAATTCACTTATTATATTTAAATATGTTGAAAAAAGGAAATAGAAGTTGAAATAACATTACGGCTATATATACACAACTTTTTTTCTTCTCTTTTCATGTTTTTAAAGTAAATTGCAAAACCCCAGTAAAAGAATATCTCCCTGGCAAGAGTTGGTTAGAAAGGGATAAGGGGGAATTGGTGGGGGTAAAAAAAAAAAAAAAAAAAAAAAAAAGCAAAACAAACAAAAAAAACTTGACAAAACAAAACAAAAAAGGCTTAGGTGGGGTTTCGCAATGCTGCATCAGTCCACAACGTGTATGTGTGTGTGAGGAGGGGTGGTGTTTTGGTGGTAATGGAGGAGGAAGAGGCATGATTTACCCCATCCTACCCCATTTAGCCCCCATCTCCCCCTTTCCCCCTCTCCTTCATCCACCATCATCGTGGCGGGCGCTGCAGAGAGTGGGGCTAGCAGCAGTAGAGGGCCTGGGAGGCAAAGCTGGCTGGGCTGGCTGGCAGGGCATCTACAGGCCCTTGGAGGGCCCAGGGTTGCCCCCCATGCTCTGCATCTGCTGGAGGTGCTGGTAGAGGCCCAGGAGTTCCATCTGGTTGAGGTTGCCCCCGCCCATAGCCAGCTGGTTCATCAGCAGCCCCTGTTTGGCCAAGGCCATCTGCTGCTCCTGCACCTTGCGGTTGTTTAGCACCTTCTGCACGTACATCATCAGCTGCAGAAACACACACACAAACACACACACACACACACACAGAGGACAGGAGACACACAGGGTCATTCTACTGCAATGGTTACTGTGTTCAACTGGTCACTCAAATCAATTCAAAATCAAAAGTACCCCGAAATGTCATGTTAATGAAGTCTTTTGGGAGCAACTTGGTGTGCGAACTCTCCTCTGGGCTCATAGTTTCGTCTTTAGTCCAGCACCACTTTTACACGGATGTGCGTACTTTCTGCATTTTTCCTCGGAAATTCCCTTTAAAGCTATAGCCGATTAAGCTGGACGATGCAGTATAATGTTATGTGTGAGGCTTCCGGTTATGACATGAGCAAGTCACAGAACCCACATGCTCCGGTGAAATATTTTATGTAAATCCGCTCGTTTGATTTAGCAATAAGTCTTAGTCGAGTCATACAAGTGCAACATATAACCAGGATCCAAAATGTTGCTTAAAACAAGTTAAAAAACAACAACAACAACAACAAAAAAAAACAATGTGTTTTGTGTGTGGTGTGTCCTCACCGTCTGCTGCTTGTGAAGCACGTCCCTGTAGACCACCTCTATGCGCTGCCGCTCCCGCTCAATGGTGGCCTGCTGCGCGATAGCCAAGGCCTGCACCCGCGACTCATCCATTTTAGGATTCTCCGTCCACTGCACACACACACACACACACACACACACACACACACACACACACACACACACACACACACACTTAGTAAAACTGTCTTGCCATTTCCCACTTAGTCGCACACTTACTAACTGTATAGCAGTATAGCCTTTCCTCGAGCTTAAAACAGTTTAGATACAATGTCTCAATGTCATCTGTGGCGTTTGAGCATTCAAAAGAGCCTCTAAAATCTACTCATTCACTCATTCATTCACTCACTCACTACACCCTGCATTTGCCATCTTCTTCAACCATTCAACTCAGCGTGCACACACACACACACACACACACACACACACACACACACACACACACACACGGTCCCACCAATCACAGCCTCGCTCTCCTGTAAATGGCCCCAGTTCTCAGACTTACGATGCGGCTGATGAGGTCCTCCAGTGGCTCTGCTGCCAGTGAGTTGATTGCGTTGCTCGTCTCAATCACCTTCTGTCGACCCTGATTCACCAGATCCTGCAACACCAAAGACGGGCCAAAGGGAGGGAGGGGTTGGGTTAAGTGATAAAAAAAAAATGAAATGAAATTAATGAGCAATTCAGCGAAAACAGAAACAACATGCAGGCATTCTATTAGTCAGTCGTCTTTCTACCTTTATCGCTCTTCCTTTTCCTTACTTTACTCATCCATTCATCATTTTCTTCTTCTCCTTCATTTAATCTGCTCTGCATCAGTCTATCCCAGCCCATCAAAGAGGTCTTATTCCTCTGCTTTGTGTGTGTAGTATGGATGTAACTGTGCATTCACACCAACTAAAGGCTTAAAATTTCTTTTGTCACTAATAAAGCATCGCTCCTCAAGATTTGTTTGCTCATGTCAATTTACAGCTGAAATATGACATAGCTAATTTACAAAGTTGAGCAGTTTTTTTTTTTTTTTTTTTGGTCGTCAGACTAGTTACCAAATTTTGCTCCTCATCACTTTTGTTGCCCTTGTCAAGACAAAGAGAATCACTTCTTGTGATTTTGCAGTTTTAGTGCTTTTGGTGTGAACACAAAAAATAGCTTTTCTGCCCACTAAAAGTGGGTATCTGAAGCCTAATATCTCAGTTACACTCTAACAACATAACAACATCAGTTGTATTCTGACCCAATGAAGGGACCCTAAAACCTAGAGTCCACCCCTTTCATGTCTTTCTCTTCCCCCCCCCCTCTCCTGTGCCTCCTCTTCCTCCCCCTACTTCTCTGTCCTTCTTTTGGGTTGTGGGATTCCAGTTGCCCAGAAATAGCAGCTGCCCGTGAGCAGCGCCAACTGCTGGGGATAGTCAGATGGGCACATGCCAGTGCCAGAGCCATCGGGGTGGCCTCAGGAATGCATGGGGAGAGCTGTGTGTGTGTGTGTGTGTGTGTGTGTGTGTGTGTTTATATGGGGATGTGAGAATAAGAATGCAGGGGTCAATGCCTATATTCATAGCTGGTCGGGTCTATTTGAGTGCTCATTTGCAAATGTGACAACTCATGCATCTGTGGTCGTGTGTGTGTGTGTGTGTGTGTGTATATGTGTTGGTTAATGAGGTAGCAAAACGTTATGTATGTGTTTAGAAGGATCATTGAAAGGATTGCTTATATTTACATTTCTGGGGCATTTTACATTGCAGATGTGATGCATAGTTTCTCTCTCTCTCTCTCTCTCTCTCTCTGTGTGTGTGTGTGTGTGTGTTGTGTTTGTGTTTCCTCAGCACCCACCTCCAGCTCTCGGTTGGACATGGTGGCCAGTGCAGCCACGTTGAAGGGGAAGTAGCCACCCTGGTTGCCCATCGTCATGTGATACCCTGCAGGCTGATTCGCACGCATATGCAGACCCTGATGGAGGAAAAAGAGAAAGAGAAAGAAAAGTTGAGCCTCGCAAAATCTGAAGTTATTAACATAGGCCAAAATTGTCTTTGAAGATAGCTAACAGTCGCGTTCACTCAGATGATTTGATTCCATGCGCCTCCACATTAAAACGCGACAAAATGTGGGCAATTCTCTTTAGCAAAGTCTGTGTCTCAGATAGAAAGATGGAGAAGCTCGGGAAAATATCTGTTTGGAATCAAACCCAGGTTCCTGGGTTTATGTTTGGAATGCCTTAGGAGACTGTGCTACAGCGACCCCATTCAACTAGGATGGGTCACGACTACAGCAGATCACCATCTGCCTCTGTCTGTTCTTGAGCATCCCCTGCAGCATATTTCATTGCCCTGCCAGGATACCAGCCACTGCTGAACTTGGCGGTATTCTGAAAGTCTGGGCAGTTAACAGCCACTAACCACCACACACCTGTCTCAAGACGGGTTCTTCTCCACCGCTTCTGGCTAAAATATACACACACAGCCTGTCCAGGAACCTGGACAATCCTTTGATGCTCCCACATTTGGCAAACTAGTATAGGGACACAGACACGCTCACTAGAGTTCATCCATGCTACAGTGTCCAGGTATTTGGTGAATCAGACCAGTTGCTTTCTACTCACACCTGTTGTATGCACACCTGCACACACCCGCACACAAATAAGCCTACATTATAATCTGGTACGATCTGTAAACCCAAAAAAGGGTACCACCATTTCGCACCTGTTTCAGAACACCTGTTAGGAGTGTTTCTTTACCAGATACGGTCTCCTTAGAATGCACAGAGAGCCAGGAAATATCTCACACACAGAAATAAACACACACACACACACACACACACACACAAACACACACCTCCAGATGAACACTTTGTGAACATGGCTAGTCAGCTGCCGCAGTACACACACACACACACACACACGCACGCACGCTATCTTGAGCCTCCAGTTGACAGACATGCAGCCCTTCTGTGATCACAGTATCAAAATATCTGTTTTGAAAACAGAAGCAGTCACCTGTGCAGGCTGGCTTTGCAGATCTCTGTGCGTGCAATGTGATGTGTGCGTGAGTACATTGGGGTCAGTGAGTGTGCATGTGTGTGTGCGTGTGTGATACATATAAATAAATAAATAAATAAGGTACCGCATTTAATTCTATGTATTTAATTAAATAAAATGTTGTCAAACGATTTAAAAAATCAGATTAAAATCATCTTTAATCACAACCCATTTCCTCCAGTATCAATTTGAACGCTTAGTGCAAGTTGCATCCTCATTTGGCCCTGGCAAGATCCATAATGCCCATTACCTGCCTTTGTTCTTCTCAAATGGCGCAATTCACTCACATCCGCTACCTCCACTGACTCCTAAACATCAAGTAACTTCCTGAGCGAGATTGATGGGCTAATAATCTATGTCAAGACTCAAGACAAACGGTCAGGGGAAAGAGAAATGCAACCAAAACCTCGAAGGAGAGCTTTGGACAATTTATTTATTTACTTTTGATTCATCACTTGAGTTAAATTGTTAATTTTAAAAAAGAGGTACAATATATAAAAATATACTGTAAATGCATGTATATAGGTAATTCCATGGACAATGAATTCTTCCGTCTTGTCCATAATGCAGTTAAAATGCCATGGAATGGGGATGATGTGAATAATTTCAATTAAAAAGCCGCACTCTCGAGTATACTTTCTTAGTTTATTTTAAGGGGTTTAACATGACAAGACAGACGTTTCGGCCTAAGTCTTCTTCAGCGTCTTGATGATGTGAATAATTACATTATATTTTTGACTGAAGAACTAACATGTAAAATGTAAAAATATACATCATACAACTACCAAGCTATTTCAGTGGTGTTGGATGTGACAAAAAGTACATTTTGGTGTATGTATGTATGTATGTATGTGTGTGTGTGTGTGTGTGTGTGTGTGTGTGTGTGTATGAACATAGTGATAGAAGCTTCCAGAAGCTTCATATTGCGTGCATCTGATAAACACAACACACTTCACACACTGGCCAGGACTGGACTCACAGGACAGGTGTGCTGCAGAAAACCCAGCTGTGTGTCTGTAAATATACAGCAATTGTCGTAACACACGCACACACTCACACACACACACACACACACTGCAATACATCAGTGCAACTCAGATGCTCACAGATGCTTGCACACACACACACACACACACACACACACACACACACACACACACACACACACAAAACACACACACACACACACACACACACACACAATACACACACACACACACACACACACAGTGCAACTCAGGTAGTATGTGCCTGTCTCAGACACAGATGCTCTCTCTCTCTCTCTCTCTCTCTCTCTCTCTCTCACACACACACACACACACACACACACACACCTCTAAACATATGAAGAACATCTGAGAGCATCTGAGCTGCCTCTGTACAATTTCCAAAAAATTCCCAGACGCTTCATCACGGTGGCTACTTTCAAACAGGGGCAGGCAGCGGACAAGCACCCGGGGGTCAGCTGAAACACAAGCTGGTACAGCTGAGGCCCCCGTGCCTGCGCCACCATTTTTCCATCCCGACCGTTTACACACACACACACACACACACACACACACACACACACACACACACACACACAGACAGACAAGCGGTTCAGTGGCAGGTGCTCAGCATGGATTGATGAGCTGTTATGTTACGGGATGGACCTGGAAGGCTTTGTCTTTATGGCCTACTTTTTTCTTTTTCTCTTTCTTCTTCTTCTTCTTCTTCTCCTACTCCTGCTGCTGAGCTGAAGTTTAGGGGGAAAGGAAAAATGGCTTGTCCTCCCAAGACCAGATGGGAGAAGTGCTCTGACTGATGGGTGCGTAAATAAACGGTTCAAAGGCCAACGCCAGCTACTGTGGAATGCTACGGTCACCTACCGTTTTCTGAGGCAACTCAGCAGAAGCTTTGGGTTATACAGTGTAGGCTGGAAAGTTGTGAGCCTAGAACAATGTGTGTGTGTGTGTGTGTGTGTGTGTGTGTGTGTGTGTGTGTGTGTGTGTGTGTGTGCGTATTGTGCGTGTATTTGTGTATGGTATGTAAGCACAATGCGGTTGGTTGTGCATGTGTTCAGAAGTACATACATTTTTAAGTCCATTTTTATGGATTTAGTATAACTGCTTTTGTGACTGTCATGAGATTTATTTACATTTCCTTTGACCCTTTGGAGGGCTTCTCTTAAGATAGTGAAGAGCTAGTTGGAGATGTTGGGTGAATTGGGGCTTCCACAGGGTGACCTCAGAGGTGTGTCCTATGTCCCCGTTTGTATATTCTTTACAGTCATGACTGCTGCCTACAGCTTGCCAAGTGACACATTTGATGATTTTGCAGATGATTTAGTCATTTAAGTTCTGGAACTGATAATGGTCCTGTTTTAGAGGATTTCATACAGTTCTCATCTTCAAAAAAAGTCTTTAACAACTTTGAGGTTTTGTTAAATAGATTAATTGTTGACTTCATTAATTATTGAATTGTTTCATTCAATTGTGTTTGAGAGCACAGGCTCACGGCTGCATATTTTTCAATTTAGCAGCATTACATAACTTTAGCATAAACATTGAATGTCCAGTTTAACGGCAAGAGTTGTTCTTGTCATAAACATATCACAGAGGAAAAATGTGCTGTATTTTTATAGCTTTTTAAAAACAAAAATATTAATATTTCGTTAAATTGTTAATTCTCCCGACGATGATTGACAATACGTTTAATTTCAATCCTAACAAAGAAAATATCTTTAAACAATGTCTCTGTAAGCTGGCAAAGTTAAATGTAGACCAAACTATCGTGACATTGTTTTACAGGTCAAACATACAATCTGTCTCATCATTGTCTACGGTTTGCTGGTTTAACAATCTCAAAGCCAAAACTCCTCTTTAAAATTAGTATTCTCACAGACCTCTACAAGTATGTACCCTGAGAAAAGTTCTTATTCATATAAACTTCATCAATTAGGCACTTATGCTACCCATGAAGGAGAACAGGGGCGCCCTCAACCTCTCCTTACTGTTAGAACTGTTACAGTCAGGCAGGTGGTACAGATCTATTATAACAAGGACCTATTCAGACACACACACACACACACACACACACACAAAAGCGAAAAAAGTATGTTTATACAATAAGGGATGACGGGAACTGTTCATCTCTTATTTTGTTTATATCAATTAATTTATGCTGCTTTTTTACATTTGTGGTTGCTCTCAATGAGTAGAGCATGTTCAAAATATTTTGTGATAGTTATACAGAGGATAAAGACATTTTTCTATTCTCTCCCTCTCTCCATGTTTGTGTCTTTTACTCCCTTTCTTTCTGCGGCCCTCTATGTCACCGTCTACACCCGTCCTCTGCTTGCTCTCCCAGAGCAATGGCAATGAGCACAATTTTGAGAGCAAGCTAGGCTAGGTGAACTAGCTAGCGTGAACTAGCATGAACTCAAATAGTCGTACGGTCAGTCTATCTTTATCACCCTAGACACCATCAAGCTAGACACCACCAGTGCGTCCAAAACGCATTTATTAAGCCTATGTCCCTGGTGAATCGGACTCAATGGTTAATGAAATCTAGCCGAGTTTGAACGTAATCAACATTTCCCTTTGCCCTCAATGCCCTCTCCACACCACAGGATGCCTTAACAAGCCTCAGCTTCAAACGCCTTCTTGCTCCCACCTGGCAGGACACTAAAGTGAAAATAAACAAATACACTCCTTGCCTATATATGATGTATGATAGAATGTATCAAAGCTGAAAGTTGCCAAATAGCTTGCTTAAATCTAAAGAAACACAAGAGAAAAGCCACCACCTTCTTTCATTGTTTGCTTCGTTTTTTTTTTCTTGAATGTGTAAATAAGAAATAAATAATTAAGGAAAAGAAAAAGAAAAGAAAAAAACAAAAAGGTTAAATCCCAGACACTGACCCCATCCAAGGGTATTTGGAAATTTTCTGTGTGTGTGTGTGTGTGTGTTAGTGTAAGTGATTACAGACGGTTCTGAGGTGGGATTTACCCCCAAAGGTTGTGTGAAGGCGCCGGCCGGCAGGAGCACACTGCAGCTCTAACAAATGTACTGATGACAGACCGGCCGCTCGAGAAGGGGAGGAGGGGGGGTGGAGTGTGTGTGTGAGTGTGTGTGTGTGTGTGTATGTAATAGTGTGGGTGGTGTGTGAGTGGAGACCAGTTGACTCCGAGTTCGTTGTGTAACACATCTAAGAGCTACTGCCGCTTGAAAGAGGACGGAGTAGAACCTGACAGCCAGACATGAGAGACCACATCCACAGAATCAGAGAGGAGGAAGGGAGGGAGGGAGAGGGAGAGAGAAAGAGAGACAGAGAGTGGGTGAGAGAAAGAGAGAACACACTGATATGCAGAGAAATTCCCCTGGTCTGTCTGCTGAAGCTGATCCAAGAGTTTCCAGCGCTTGTTCCCTGGTGTTTCTGACATTTCTGCAGGTTAAAAACTTGCAGGGATCAAAGAACAACAAGGGCTGCTAAAATATTTTGTGAACACTTGGGTTTTATCTTTTTCATATGGCCACTAGTCCTCAGTGCATTGCCTCCTTGTCTAGTGTCTGCTGTGGCTTGTTGACAAGTGTGGATAAATACTATGAAAACCACAATCTATTGTCTGCAACAGAGTGTGTCTTATTGGACTCTGACCAGTTTAAAGGAGTGTGCACGTGTGTGTGTGTGTGTGTGTGTGTGTGTGTGTGTGTGTGTGTGTGTGTGTGTGTGTGTGAAAGAGAGAAATAGGGAGAAAAAGAGAGAGAATATTGTGAGTGTTTGGCTGTGCCACACAAAGTCTTGTGTTCTTGAGTGTGTGTGTGTGTGTGTGTGTGTGTGTGTGTGTGTGTGTGTGTGTGTGTGTGTGTGTGTGTGTACCTTTTTCTCTGCCTCGTACTCGGCCCATGCAGCCTTACGGT
>JAODXP020000030.1:10822275-10829775 GCA_027497455.2 Sardinella longiceps
TGTGAGAGAAAGGGCAACTTCACAGAGCAGAGAGTGCAATGAGCACAATGTGCAATGAATTGTACTGGCAGTGGAGAGAGCAACCATGTTTCCAAGAACACCACACCACACCACACCACACCACAGCCCTCGCGTCTTTCCACACCAATCGTTCACACAGCTTACCAAAAAATGAGAAAAATGTTCGGAGAACAGAGAGAAAAGTTGAACACACACACACACACACACACACACACTCCCTCCACCACACACAACCACTCCAGAAACCCCCATCCATCCACCCCCCTCTTCTCCTTCACCAAACCCTCTCCACCCCCCACTTTGAGAAGGACTCATTTAAAGCACATCTGGGCCAGCAGGCTTATTAAGGGGCTGGTTCCTGCTTCCCTAATTACCCGTGTGGCTGGGGCTGGGGCTGGGGCTGCTTCCCTGGTCCGGGGCTCAAACACAGCACCAGGGGCCCGCAGCCCCAGCAGCAGTAGCAAATTACTGCTTTCCCACCAGCAGCATGCTGCGAGGACAGCCTCCCACGAGTTCTTCAACTACTTCTCACACACACACACACACACAAAGGAACATACACAACTCATTCATGCTCATTTCACACACACACACACACACAAAGGAACACACACAACACATGCATGCTCAGACTCTCACAGAGACAAAGGTAAATTTGAACTGCAGCACACATAGTGCACACACACATGTGCATCATTTCACACACACACACGCACACACGCACGCACGCACGCACACACACACACAGAGTCTAGAAGCCAGAAAGGTATGCTGAAATCCCCCCATTGCTGGAGCGAGCACCTGTGGGAAATAGCTCTAGCTTCCTCTGTGTCATGATCCACTTTGATGCTGACTGATTCCAGGCCGCAGACAACGATGACGATTTTGACTGCCCAGGCAGTAGCTGATGTCTGTTAAGCTCTCTCTCTCTCTCTCTCTCGCTCTCAAAAGCACGCCTTGCTTGAGGGCATGCAATGAAGTCAGCGCCACAGGTACATTTCATGCAATGACTGTTTTAACTGGAAATGTAGTGTTACGGTAAAAAATGTTGTGCAAACCGACCCCCCCTCCCACCCCCCCCACTACCACCAGAGCCTAACCACACAAACACACACACACATACGTACAAACACACGCACACACGCGCAGAACTACCAGTCACAGACGAAGCCAGTAAACTCTTAGAGTCACACAGCGGTATGAGAAACTCATGGCGTTATAAAAAAGGAATCCTCCCACCTGCTCTCTAATGCAATCTTAACCCTCATCAAAAACATGAGTCAGAAAAGGCCACTTCCACTGGGGATCAAATGCTAAGAATTAGTGTGTGTGTGTGTGTGTGTGTGTGTGTGTGTGTGTGTGTGTGTGTGTGAGAGAAAGAGTGTGTGTGTGTGTGTGAGAGAGTGCATATGTGTGTGTGTGTCTGGCCTAGAGCGACTCTTCTTTGTCATTAGGGCACAGGCACTTCCCCCTTGCTTCCAATTAAAGCCCTTCTCTCTTCATCCTCTTCCTGTCCGTCCTTTTCTTTCTTTCTTCCCTTCTTTCTCTTCCTCCCTTACTTCATTCATCCTGTCCTTCTTTCTTTCTTTTCCTCCTCCACTCGTTTCTTTCTTTCCCTTTCTTCTTGTGCCGGCACTGGCACATCAGAGGATGCAGGGCATCTATCAGAGGGTCGGCCATAATGACCTCTCATCAAGTGGGTGGAGATGGAGGGATGGGAAAGAGGAAGAGAGGCGGTGGAGAGAGGGAGAGAGAGAGAGGAAGAGCCGGCAAAAAAAGAGAAAAGAACAAGAGCAGAAGGCGACCTCTGCAAAGACAAAGATAGGGGATGAGCGCGAAAGCGAGCGGACAAGCTAGCAGTGAATCATCTTCCATAAATGATTCAGAGGATCACTCACAGATCACAGCAAGATGCATGCCCTTATATGCCAACAGCCTTGTGTGATGTTTGTGTGTGTGTGTGTGTGTGTGTGTGTGTGTGTGTGTGGCCAGGAGCCCCAAGAGAGACAGAACTTCCCAGAATCCTGAAGATCAGAAATACCCAAGGAGACAAAGGATTGGTGCGCATGTGTGTGTTTGTACGCTCGTGGACTAATGACTGGATTGCATTTGCACCATGCCGGCATTCTTCCATTGAGACCAGATGATTCCCTTGGGAATGGCCTTCAATGATCCAAACTATTCCTCCCTGTTCAAGTGAACAAACAACTGGCTGCCTGACTGACTGACTGGAGTCCCACCTAAAAGCAAAGCCTATCAACTCCATTCCAATACTTTGCTATTAAGGGGCCAAAGCACGGAGATTCCAAAATTTATGATCAGCGTCTTCATCAAAGATTCTAGGCTAGGCTGATGATGCTGTGTTCCACTGCAACCTCATCGCCTGTGAGATCAACTGTGAGATTGGTAGCAGCACTTTGCATTTCTAATAGCTTTTGCAAAGCCCGATGAAAAGCTTTTGGCTCCAAGTCATCTTGAAGTCAGTTTTGTATCCACTACTTGTATTTAAAATCTCAGCCGCCTAACTAGAATGTGACATTTCAAGAGCCGGCTCATGATTCAGAGGCGTCCTGGACGACATGGTGCTTGGGGCATTTTTGCCAATAGAGTAATGAATCAATAAAGTTGCTGGCATTCTGCTACTGAGCCGCATAGCACCTGCAAGCCCTGTGTTGTGTGTTGAGGTAGGACCATCCACATCTCTCCGAGAGGCAGCAACCAGCAGCGGCAGCCACTTGCACCTTGTATGGGTGCAGAGGGAGCAGCTCTCTGCAGACGGCCTGAAAGTATGTTCCGTTCCATAAACTTGGAGCCAAGGGCCCGATGCAGCCATGAGGTCAAGATATGACTAAGAGCTGTGAAGGATGACTGACTCACAGCACGGGCCATGTGGGGGTAAAAATAAAATAAAATAGAATAAAAATAAAGACGGCCAAATGGGATTCCAACGGCTGACTCGGAATGCTGGGAAAACATATGGCACCCTGTCCGTCCGTCCCCCACCACCACCAAACTCATCTCCCAGAAGTGGCACTCGCAGCAGAAGTCACGGGGTGAAGACGACCATGATTCACCTGTCCTTGGCAAGGTTCAGTCATCATGACCGGCTGAGAATTCAAAATGACTGCCAGCGGGACTTAAGAGCTGATCTAGATTCAAAGGTCATCTCCTCTCTCCCAAACTTACCAGCTGACGGACAACGTCACCAGACTTGCAGACAGACGGTAGCCGGTTTTAACCATTCTGAAAGGAAAATGAATAGTCCATGGTGAACCAACCCACAGCAGTCATGTTGTTCCAATTAGCTGGGTGAAAATGAAACAGAGAGAAACAGAGCTTTTCCTTGCACTCGTCAGTTAGGTTGTCAGTTGGCTGCCATTTCCCAATTTCGTCACAGCTGACCCAAAATTTTCTCAATCTTCTTTCCAACTGACAGCTCTCTGTGACCTCAAACAACAAAATGACGGGTAAATTCACCCCCATCTTCTCCTTTAAGGACAATGTCTTGAACTGGGTGCCCAGGTGGCTTGGGAGAAATGCTTTCAACTAAAAGGCCATGATGATCTGAGCTGCTGCAACTTCTCCATTAACAGAACAGTTCAGAGAGACCTTCAAAGTCATCCAGAATTCGACTTGGCTCAAGTCAGTGATGTTTGATGTAGCCAGTGTAATTGTATCCCTTACTACTGATGATTAACTGAAGGAATTATCTCAATGAAACCTATAAATCAAGCGCTGGATATTCAGCCAAAGAAATTTTGTTCAGCTGTAGAGATGGACCTCAGGGGCCATCAAAGAGTTGTCTGGTCTGTCTCTCTCACGCACAGACACACACACGCATACACACACACACACACTTACAGACACACACCCACACAGCAAGCATAAACGTCTAGTTTCGACCACTTGATTTCCTGCAAATCCAAACACTTTTGAGTCAATGCCTTTCTGTGCAAACAGACGACTTGGACTTCGTACAGCGGATATCAGAACACTGAGATGGGAACAGGAAACTGGGTATCTGCTGAGTTTCTCTCACACGCATAAACACAAATAAACACAAACACATACAAAGTGGCCATAAGCACATTTGTTTCAAATCCTGGGGTGCACACACACACACACACACACACACACACACACACACACACACACACACACACACACACACACACACACACACACACACACAAACACAGTTGGCAGGTGGGCTGTGTGAGAGCATGGCTGTATAAACTCAAGGCAGGTAAATTGCCCAAAACAAGCACCGCCCACGGGCCCAGCTGCGATCGGCTGGACCCGCCATCAGAGAGAGAGTGTCGGCAGTGCATAAAACACAGCAGGGGGTGCTGAGTGTGAGTTTGTACAAGTGTGTGTGTGTTTGCGTACAGAGAGAGAGTGAGTGTGTGAGTGTATGTGTGTGTGTGTTGTCACAGGCACACCTGCACAGGGGTCGTGGGGGTTCCCCATCAGGTAAACAACACAGTTTATCGCCCTCGGTTTTACATATAAAAAAAAGCACATTACTATCCTCACCACCCAGAAGACTCAAAAGAGGTTAGGAGAGAACAAACAGGACCTTCAGCAGGGGGTTTAGGAGCTGCATGTAGATTGGGAAAAAGGGGATAACCCAACAAAAAGGCCATGTAAACACACACACACACACACACACACACACACACACACACACACACACACACACACAACTTCCTAGAACCACCCCTGCAGAGGGGGTCAATAAAAGCATAAACAACCACGAAGGTTCATAAAAGACAATGGGGCAGTTGGCCGTGGAGGAACTGACTGCGGCGATGAACGCTCAATGAGGTTTCACAGTGTTTTGGATGAGAACTTAGGACAGTAAAATAGCGGTCCGATAAATTCCTCGGGTATACGAGAGTGCATACCTGTGTGTGCGCTTGCACGCAAGCGTGAAGCAATGTTTGTATACTAATTCGAATGGTGTGTCGAATGTTTAGTGGATCAGTCTGGAGTGAGTAAGTGTCTGCTTGCGTTTGTGAAGATTTTCGTGAAGGTTTTCTTTTTTGTTTTGTTTTTTCCCCCTGGGAGTGAACTGTGGGAAAACGTCTTCAAAGGGTTCGTGGCCAAACGCCCGGACGAATGCAAACACCTCTGGTCCGAATGTGGCCCAGTGTCGCCCCTGGTATCGTGACAGGTGCAGGTGAGAGCAGCGGCCACTGGCCCTCGCCCATTAAAGGCTAAGCTGACGGAGAGACTCTGCAATCAGTCAAGAATGCTGGAGGGTTAGCCACCTGCACCGATAAAGACAAGCGTGGTCACCTGCAGAACTCCAACACACACAAACACACACACCCCCCACCCCCTCTTGTTTATTCCCCCCAATAGAAAGATTTAATGGAACATCTTGACCCAAAACTTTTCGGAAAACCGTCAGGCCAGGGTTTTGGCGGCAGCGTACCGCACCGGTTCTGCGCTTCGCTCTGTGCCTTTTCCGAGAGCAAAACAGCTGCATCATGGTTTGGATTAGCCGTTTACGGCAGAACATGAATCAAGCGCAGATCTCCACGTGCAGGAGTTTATAATGCAGGGCTTTAATAGAGCGTCTTCCATCCCAAAGCAATAAGAATGCGATGGATGCAATGCTCATTACAAAAGGGAAGGCATTTCAAGGAGAGAGAGAGAGAGAGAGAGAGAGAGCGAAGGAATGCCATGTGTTTATTTACTTGTTTATTTATTTTTGCGTGACCTTTGTGATGTGTCTTAAGGGTGTGTTAGTGGGTACAGGTGGGACACACCTGCATCCACCATGCTGACAAATGTTTAGAGTTCACTGCAACATTTCACGTGCATGTTAATGTTAACGTGTATGTAGGTGATGTGTGAGAGACAGTGTATGTGGGACTTCAGGGAGAATACAACACACACACACACACACAGACACACACACAAACACAAAGTGAATTCATATTCACAAGGTTTGAGATACGCGTGAGAAAACACTAACACATTCACAGACATGGACCCGTGCGCGCACACACACACACACACCACTCACCTTAGGCAGCACTGGCGTGGCATGCTTCCTCTTCTTGCTAGAGGGGTCATCTAGCAGGTCCGGCTCAAACGTGTAAAGCTCCGTCAGCTCGTTCATGGTGAAGTGGCGCTCGATCTGCTGCTGGTCCACCACACGGAACGACAGCGACTGCTTGGCCACCTGACGGTCGTAGATCTTCTCCTCCATGGTTCCCTGGAGAAGAACAGGACCAGGAGATCCAATTTAGTTAGGCCATGGCACAACTAGCCTGACATAGCCCGACCATAATCCTGCTGTTCATCCGTATTCATGGTCTGGAGGTTCTTTAACCTGACGCGATTATACTGCGGGGGGGAGGGCATTCACTTCTGGTTTGAAACGATTGGACAGCTCGTCTAATCAGCTTCGCTTATTGGCCGGTAGACTCTCTACCGATGTAAACACGCCCCAGAAGACCGTTCCCAGACCATGGATACGGATGAACATTCGTATTATGGGCGGGCTATGTCAGGCTATGGCACAACTAGTTAGCCTAGAAATCTAGAAGCAACCTTCTGGGAGCAAATGAGCCTTGCTATATGCAGGTACGTCTTGAAACAAATCATAGGGCGGGGCGGCATAGCTCAGCGGGCTGTTGCGTCATACCACAAATCCAGGAACCCGGGTTCGATTCCGACCCGAGGCCATTTCACGATCCCTACCCCTCTCTCTCCCACTCACTTCCTGTCACACACTCTACTGTCCTATCGAATTAAAGGCAAAAAAAAGAGTCCTAAAAAATATCTTTAAAAAAGAAACTAATCATAGGACATCAACGTCTGATCTCCCAAATTTTGGTTGGACTAATTTCATCACACTATCCTCAGGGAGCCGGCTAGATGCGCCCTAGCGGTAACTTATGACGCAGAAGCAGTTTCAAAGACAAATAAAATACTGATTCCACTCTTTAGATTAAGCCTGATCTAATACTTATAGAAAGACTTATAGATAGACTACACATTCTGATGTTATAGTCTGGCTTGTCAGGCTAACAACTAGTCCTTATACGAGCAAAAACAAAGTAAACAGTAGATCTATTATTTTTGTGTGGAGCACCTACCATGCTACATGCATACCTGCAGGCCTACTTTTACACAGTCTATTTTAACACACTCGTTCAGGTTCAAGAGAGCGCAAACTCCAGCTACACTGTACAAAAACCACAGATGTTTTGAAGTTTCAATTAAGACCTGGCAAGAGAGAACGCGAGAGAGCAAGAGACAGATAAGATACTCTCACGAGAAAAGAACAGAAAGACACGGAGATAGAGAACGAGAGAGAGAGAATGAAGGAGAAAGAAACAGAAAGAGCCCAGCGGTCCCAGACAGCGCCTCCAACACTCCGGTTACCTGCATGGTCCTTTCAGAATCAGCCAGGCGTGCCGCCCAAAAAGCTTCCCCCCAACCCCACCCCCCCATTCTCCC
>JAODXP020000030.1:10834775-10897275 GCA_027497455.2 Sardinella longiceps
GGTTGATATGAGAAGAGGCGTAGAAGAGTGTGTGTGTGTGTGTGTGTGTGTGTGTGTGTGTGTGTGTGTGTGTGTGTGTGTGTGTGTGTGCGCGTGTGTGCAGCTCTTACTTCTTGGGCATGTCTTCCTCAGAGGTGAGGCTCATTGAAGACTCCTCTGTATCCGAAGCGATGAACTCCTCCATGCTGTCCTCGTCAAAGTAACCCTGGCAACCACACGGCAAACAACAAGAGATTACACAGCCATTCAGTCATATCACTTTCGTTAACAAACACACACTAAGTCTATAGAGTAAACATCAGAGGGATTTTCTTTGGTCATTGTTTTTAAACAATAAACAAACAGGAAAAGTCATGCAGCAATGCTTTTAATATGAAGTGGAGGACAAAATACTTAAAAGAATTATCCGGAGTGAATCAACACGTAGCCCTGCTGTTTTATAGTGCCTAGCGCTATTGATAGCCACCTCAATAATCGAATTTCGTGCAATGTAAACAGAGTTTGCAAACGGCTGCTAATATGGGGCATGTCAAAACAAAACCGATTTGGTTTCATTTTGACACACTCGTTAGCCATCTCAGTCTGCATTGCATGAAATTAAATCATTGAGGTGGCCATCAGTAGCGCTTGGCACTATAAAACAGCAGTTCTACGTGTTGATTCACTCCGGATAATTCCTTTAACAGATAGAATGTTTGACAGCGTCAGAGAGAGAGAGAGAGAGAGAGAGAGGGAGAGAGAGATTGTGTCATCAAGAAAGGACAAAGTGAGCATCTCAAAGTAAGATGCAGCCAAACAGCCACAGAAAAACTAAGTGGAAGTGATCATTGCTCTTGCTTAAAACAGAGAGAAAGAGTCAATAACTGAAAAAGACAAACAAGGCTATTACTATCAGGCCCAATTCACTGCTTCAAACAGACAAAAATAGTCCCTCCACAAGACCTCTGGAACATCCACCTTGACAGACAGACAGACGGACGGGCCCCATCGGGGTTCCCATTCTTTCTCCAGAAACAGTTCATTCAAGGACATTTCTAGGCCTGCTTCAAGGCCAACAATTTCAAGGACTCAACATGAAATGGTTTGAGACGTGGATCAATTTTGAAATGTTATTGAGACAATGGTACAGAGTTTCCCTGGTGGTATAACCCAAGTAGAGAAGTGCTGGTGGTCCAACAGGGAGGTGGCCAGTGGCCTACTGGTGAAAAAAACAAGCAAAAAGCAAAAAGCCTGAGCAGACCACCAGCAGCGCACTATTAGGGGATTAGCACTACTGCAAAGGGTATGCATTAGACACTATGGAAGAGAATGCACGTTCCACTGCTCAATCATACATTTGAAAAAGAAAACACAATCGAGTCAGTTAATGAGAACTACTTTTTTCTTTTTCCATTTTCCTTTTTTTTTGTTTTGCAGTATTGGGTAAAACACATCATACTTCAAAAAACAAAATCCAGCTAAATTTAGCTCATCAGTATTCCACTGTGAACACATGAATTGAGAAACCAGTACAGCCAGATGGGCCTCATGTAAGGTTTTATGCGAGCATAGATCGGCAGATAGTTTTAAGAAAAGACATTGACAGACAGGCCCTGCACAATGTTTTAAGCAACTCATCAGAGTTAGTTGGGCCCTATACATAATTTAGTGCAAGCAGGCAGGCAGGCTGACGGACGGACAGACAGACAGACAGACAAAGGACAGGAGTCCTCTAACCTTGTTTTCTTTGCTGATGTAGTCCAGCTGCAGACACCAAGGATGGGTCCAAATCCTGCTCAGCATCTGGAAGTCCTGGAAGAGTTTGGTCCCAGTCTTGCCTCGGCCTCCCCCCTCCAGTGCACTCCCCACACCTAGGCACACACACACACACACACACACACAGGTCACATCCAGTTCAAAAACAAACACAAACAAACACGCAGAGGTCCACATATGTACACGTCCCACACCTGTTCTTTTTAACTGGGATGATACAAACACAAACACTCACATCTGCATTTTGACAAGGGTTACAGAGTGGGCAAACACACACACACACACACACACACACACACACCTGCAGAGGGACAGTGTGCAGCATATGTGTGCATGGAAAAACTATGACTGCGCTGAGAAATGGTTGTCTGGATCACACTTTTTTTTTCCAGAAACACACACACACACACCTGACCATTAAACTGGTTAGATATAAAAGACACACACACACACACACACACACACACTGTAAGCACCTGTCCAAGAATCTGGGTATACCCCATGGGCCAGTCACACTTCAATGGCAAACTTAAAACGCTTGCTGGAATGTTCGAAACATTACAGTCCAACACACACACAGCTTAACAATGTGCATCTATCTACAGAGAATGGGGTCAGTGGAAAGAACACACACACACACACACACACACACACACACACACACACACACACACACAGACACACACTTTCACTAGTACAAAATGAAGATATCCAGCATCAAAAAAAGGCCTAGGCTTAAAAGCGTCTCACTGGGGTCATGCTTGCTTTATGCAGACGCCCCAAGACAGCTTAGTGAGGAAGACGCAGATTTCAGCTGCATGGGGGGTGATACTGTGGTTGGTCTCTCTCGCTCTGTGTCTGTGTGTGTGTGTGTGTGTGTGTGTGTGTGTGTGTGTGTGTCTGCTGAGAACAGTAAAATGTGCTTGTTTTGGGCCGGGGATCTCAGCAGTACAGACAACAACCTGGGGGTGCATACCGGCAGCCACAACAGCTTTGCATCAGTGAGGGGTGCTCAGTGTGTGTGTGTGTGTGTGTGTGTGTGTGTGTGTGTGTGTGTGTGTGTGTGTGTACACGTACGTACGTGTGGAGCTAATGAGCCCCTGGCTGGAAAATTCTCCCAGAGCTCTTCATTACAGAGGGGACGTGGGAATCTGCACAGATAGCCCACGGCTGTATGCCAGCTGCCATACCACCTCACACACACACACACACACACACACACACACACACACACACACACACAGAGTAGACATAGACGCGCAGACACACAGCTGCACAGTGGTGCCTCAGAACAACCTCAGTCTAAGCCATAACATGACTAAACCACTTAATTCAATACTATGCTGCAGAGAAAAACAATGAATAGAACACACACACACACACACACACACACACACACACACACACACACACACACACACACACACACACACAGGGTGAGAGGGGGAATGAAAAGAATCTACATCTCTTAAGCTGCTGATCTCAAAAATGCCGATATAGTATTTCTGTTAGTATGACCTGCCACTGGAGGGAAAGGGGAGGGGAGGGGGTGCAGACCAAACCTTCTGTAAGAGACAGGAACACGCGTTCACAAAGGCGAGACAGCGAAAGAAAGGCCGGGCCATAAGGAAAGAAACAAGTCGAACTAAAACTACTCTAACCAGCAGTGTTCCTGAGTAAATCCCCAAATGCTTTTCTTCCTTCAGCAGAGCCTGAATGCAATCCAACTTTGCCAAAGGAGATACATTCAATACTTCACAGTCTGGACATTGTTGTGAGATTGGGAGTAAAAACACAATTAACTCCACACAAAAATATGTCATTCTACTCCATATCAAATTTAATGCATACCCACCCACAATTCAAATCTTTTTTGGAGACAATTTGAAGGCTAAAAATATAAAAAATAAATATAAAAAAAAAAAAAAAAAAAAACTTTAAAAGGGAAAAAACAGTAAGATGCCAAGGCACTCTAGAATTAAAACTGCTTTAATAAGAAAGGCAAGTTCATGTTTGAACTTAAAAGCAATATCAACCCTTACTTTAGAAAGGGCTCTCCATTGAGTGTGAGTGTGAGTGTGAGGGGGAATTGAATTGGACAGGTCCAGTAAGGCCAGAGCCAAAGGCAGACAAGGAGGAATCAGAGACTTCGATCTTTCCTCTCACACAGGATACAACACAACCAGACTGACCTCTAACAGACCACCTCTGTCACCAGAGTCTGCCAGCCAATCTCCCTCTCACACTCTCAGAAACACACACACACACACAGATCTACTATCATCCGCTTCTGTCTCTCTCGCACCGTTTCTTTTTTCCCCCTCTCTCCTCCCTCTTGTTCTCCCCTTCTCTATTCCTGACTGTTGTTGGATGAACTCAGTGGCCGTGGAGGCCTGAGGACTCCTCCAGTTCCCCTGCTGATATCAACACACAAGTAGAGCCCCCCCCCCCCCACCCCACCCACCCACACACACACACTCTCTCTCTCTCTCTCTCTCTCTCTCTCCCTCCACCGCTGCACACTATGGCCCGGGTCAGGTCTACACGCGGTTGAGTTCTGGCTGAGATCCAGCTTCAGCACTCTGCAGGGCCAGCTCAGCTCAGAATGGCCTCCCACTGCTCTTATGTTTACAATATAAGCTGCTACTGATCCGGACAGCTTCGTACTCCGAAAATGATATACACCATCTTGCCAGCTTTGAATTGTGGGTAAAAGAAAAAAAAAAACTGATAAGCTGAATATCAAAATACGTGAGTCTCTATACTTTTAAGACTAAACTAGCGTGAATAAGCCAACAAGGAAATTGATCCATGGCACTTTTTGGCAAGTTCAAGTCAAGTCAGTTCAAGTCTCAGAGCCCAGGGCTGAGGGGAAACACTAGGATTGAGCCATGGTCTTCACTGACCTCATGATGGACTAGTACGAACAAGAGAAAGAGGACATGATGTGCAGATGTGTAGTGCTTATGACAGACACAGAGAGTGATGCACATAATGGGCTAGTGTAGCAAACTGCCAATCTTGAAGTACCGACGGCTATTGTGTATCACTTAAAGTCAAATGATCTGCCAGGATGTAACAGGTTAAGTTCTAGTCTACAACTGTAGTCACAAAAGGTGTTTGAGATTATGGTGGTGGGGGACTCCATAGAATCATAGTGCCATAGTGCACAAATTTGATTTCGACTTCAAGTACTTTGTTTCTACCACAAAATACACCTGAATTGGCACCGATAAATTAAATTAGACAGAAAATGGAAAACCACTTTTACATTGGCTTTGATGAATTAAGAGAGGTTGTGCATGGTCAAAGAGCCATCATGAACATGAGGCATGGTACTGCCCTCTTTCATATGGAAATCCTACATTTAGAAATAGCCACTAAATCATGGGCGAATTAAAACAAAGCCTACAAATGATGTCAAATAGCACAAAGCCATTGCAGTTCAATTAAGGTGGCCAGAGTGGGGCGTTGTTTAGGCAAGACACCCATTTCAATACACATCTTAAATATGAGGTGTTAACTAGGCTTGTAAAATATCACTTGATCTTCTTTTTGACAAAACACAATTGAATATATTGTATTCTAACATCAGAGAACAAGGTACTATACTCAATTAATCCATTCTATGTCACCTTTAATTGCAAATGATGCAAACATACAAGACTGAAATATAAGTATGTATGTGTCAGATAGGCCTGAAACATGTCTTGACCTATTTTTACACTGTGGTGGTGGTGCAAATGAGACCACTGTGGGTGGCCATAGTCAAGGTGACGAGTGTGACTGACGGAGGTGTGGTCGTACTTGTAAAGTGCTCCAGGTAGTGACGGTAGAGCTTGGCCTGGATGGGTGTCATGCGCACCGACATCACATACTCGTGCTTCGGGGGCAAGAACTTGGTCAGCGCTGTGTAATCTCGTCTCTGAGGAAACAAAGCAAAACAAACAGGCAGATAAGTTGTTTTGTAAATGATAGAAAAATCACAGGACGGGTGCTTTAATGTCCTTTAAACAGAAATCTAAAGGGGTCGACACCTGATTTACTGGATTTGGCAAGTCGAAATGAAAGGTCAAACAGGAAACTATCGGATGTATAAATGTTTACTTGACAAGTTTGTGTGTGTGTGTGTGTGTGTGTGTGTGTGTGTTCTCCCATATCCACTGAATATACAGTAAGTGTGTATATGCTTACCACATCGGGGATTGTAACATATACATACATGTTGTACACATACATAATATTACACGCGAGTTGTGCCTATGCAGAAAAACAGCCTAAAATCGAGATATCGTACCTGGACACATCCTGCCAGCATCTCATAAAGGATGTGGGCTCGTTTCTTCATGAGTCGGACATCCTGGGGTGTTGAGTCAGCACACTGGCCGTTCTGGATGGGGTTGATGAAGCGATTCCGGAACTCTTTGACGGAGCCCAGCAGGTTCTCTTTGATGAAGTTCACCATGCAGTGGTCTACAAGGAGAGGAGCCAAAAGCATTTGAGCCAGGTGTGTGTCTCTCTCACACACACACACACGGATACAGAAACATAAACATAAACACCTCAAAGATGAACTACCTAAACATCTCCACATGCACACACAAGTTGCAAAGCAGCCATTTACTTCAAAAGCCTCATGGGGTAGTCCAATACTAACACTCCAACTTACTTAACAACCATCACAGCCATTAGACAAAAAATGTATGGATGAAACTGTTAAAGGAGTATATTGTAACATCATAAAAAGTTGGAACCTTTGCCGGAAACAGAATTTTGATACGTTCTTGCAGGCCGGAGAAAACGACTTGCAAATTGTAGCTTCTAGGGGCATCTAGCTAGGTGCTAACCATAGAAAGGCTCAAAATAGCCCCACACTTTGTTTATAGTATAAAGTTAGTTCCAGCATTTAAAACTAGGCATTGAAAACTTAGTAATTGTACAGATAACTACTTAGCCCCAAGCTGGATGCCCCCAGAAGCTACAACTAACAAGTGGTTTTCTCCAGCCTGCACAAATGTCTCAAAATTCTGCACCCCGGCAAATGTTCCAATTTTTAATGATGTTGCAATATACTTTGGGTCCTTATCACACCAAATTTCTCCTATAAAATTTGATAAACTATCAAAAATATTTAAAAAAATAAAAAAAAAAATAAGTGCATATGTATAAATGCATGTTCAACTGTCACTTGCTAAACACACACACACACACACACACACACAAACACACATACATTCAATAAGGTTGTTTTGCAGCGGCGTCCCAGTAAGCACCACTCTCCTGCGGGTCATGATGTTGTTCATGGCTTTGGAGATGGCTGATGCCTCGTTCTTGAGGATGTGGCCCTCATCGCAGATCACAAAGTCAGGGCCTAGGGACGAAGGGGGACAGAGCAAGGCCAAGGGGTGAGAACAGGACAGCACCCTCTCCTAAACCAGCATGGCGTCCTCACAACACCTGCCTCTTGTCTCATAGCAACACTATTTCTTTTTTTTTTTTTTAGATATTTTTTGGGGCTTTTTTGCCTTTAATTAGTAGCGAGTGTGACAGGAAATGAGTGGGAGAGACAAAAGGGTATAGATTGGGAAATGACCTCGGGTAGGAATCGAACCCGGGTGCCTGGATTTGCGGTATGACGCACTAGCCCGCTGAACTATACCGCCCCAAGCAACACTATTTCTGGACAAAATAGTCTCTAATAATGCACTGTAGCTATATCTAATTAACTAATTCTCGATTCTCTAGTCCCTATTTACAGGGAGTGTGAGGCAAAGTACACAAGGACTGTTGAATTTTTACATTTTCTGTTGGTTCTGACATTACCTGGATCCACTAGGGTCTTCTGGAAGGTCTCTTTGAGCTTCTTGCTCTTAATGCTGCGGCCCTGTGTGAGATTGCGGTACATCTCGTAACCGATGATCATCACACCGCCATATTCGTGCCAGCGCTGCATGGCGTACGCCCGCTCCTGAGGGCGCTTCACGGTGGCGAGCTCATTCACCTGGGCACAAATAAGGAGGGCACATGAACACACACACACACACACACACACACACACACTCAGTAATACTTTATTTTAAGATTCAGACATTAGCCATTAATACATAGCTAATTAATGCCTGTATTAGTGACTTGTAAGGCATGTGTTAGGCAACATAAATCATTTGTTAGGCGTTTATTCACAAATTTCTTGTTCATGACTAAATAAGCCTTTATTCTTGATATAATCTTAAAGGAATATTTCACCTCTTTATGAAAATTGGTTATTCACCCCTTACCTGGAGTTACATATGTAGGTAAAAGCATTTTGGTCTCAGTGCTTGTGTTTTCTTAGTATGGCATCCCCAATTTTCCCCATTTTTTAGCTTTAGCTTAGCATAGGGGCTGGAATGTAATGTTGCCAGATAGCAACTCTTTGGCAACTTTACTTTCCAGCACCTATGCTAAGCTAAAGGTAAAATTGGGGTTGCCTGACTGGGACAATGTATGCACTGAGACCAAAATGCTTTTACCCACATATGTAGCTCCAGGTAAGGGGATGAATAACCACTTTTCATAAAGAGGTGAACTATTCCTTTAATAATGCCCTAATAGGCCTTGATCTCTACTTACTAAGTAGTAGTACCTACCAAAATAGAACATGTATAACCCATTAGTATACTGTCAGAATAAATTCAGAATAGTGGAAGAACACTTGTAGAATAAGCAAGTATATAGCTCAACGTCGTTGCTGTATTTCACTGCCCAGGTTGCTGTGTTAAAACAGCACTTAACAACTGGGAGATTGGCTCCCATTCAGAAGTGGAAACTAGTTCCTTAGGTGCAAGCACATTATCATCAGTAATACCTATGCAGTACTTACTACAGTAGTCATGAATTGGTTCCCTGTTCTGAAGTCAGGCATTACTCTTCCTGATAAGAATTACATGGTGGGAACAGTCTAGAGACTATATCCCCAACGTCCCCAATGACGTTGAGCTATACACTTACTTACCTACAAGTGTTCTTCCACTATTCTGGATTTATTTTGACAGCATACTAGTGGGTTATACATGCTCTATTTTGGTGGAGATCAAGGCTTATTAGGGCATTATTAAGATAATATCAAGAATAAAGGCCTAATTAGTCATGAAGAAGAAATTTGCGGTATGTAGGTATGTATTAGTGACTAATATGTGAACCTTAAAATAAAGTGTTACCACACACAGCTACATAACCAAAACATTATTCCTACTCAACCGATGAAGCATTTGCTCAACTATTTCTATGGCTATTCAGGGACAACAAATAGTCATCTAAATGTACAACTCATTTATCTGTCAAATGTATAAACAAAAATCACACACACACACACACACTAAAAAAAGTTTCCTTCCATGACGTGACACCAAGACTGTACCTCTAAGCTCTCCTCATCTGTAAAGCCACTCTGCCACTTCTCAAACTCATTCTTCCAGTTGAGGACGGTGTTGAGTGGACACACTACCAGCGCCGTGCTGAAGTTCAGCTTGTCACACAACAGCATAGTATGGAGGAACGTCACCACCTGCAGGACACATATAGCAACGACAAGACGACACACACACACACACACACACACACACACACACACACACAGTACAATAAGGAACAAGCAACACTTCTCCAGCCAGACCAAGGGGTCTTTACTTTTATACTCAATCTACCTGTAGTTTTTCGATTAATCAACCATTTGTTTACTAAATATTACATTAAATCTTGTAAGATTTCAAATGCCAAACGTTAAAATGCATTTTCCCCCTGTCATTGCACCAAATACATAACATTTACCATCAAGGAAAGGAACAAAAAGCTATAATTGCTCATGTCTAATAAGTCAAGAGTATTTTAGATACATTCTTTTGAAATATGATCCAAACTGACTTATCCATTCCTAAAAATGTTAATAGCTAATCAATAGTCAGCAATTAAGAGTTGTCTGCTGACGGTTCAGAGGGGTGGGCCACTCACCTGTAGTGTCTTACCCAGACCCATGCAGTGGGCCAGGATGCAGCCTGAGCCGGTGCCGGACTTGGACTTCTTCACGGACTCAACGCAGCAGTCCCAGATGAACTGCACGCCTGCAGACAACATCAGCAAGACACAGCACACATTACAACACACATTACAGTTCATCCAGTCCTCAGAAAGTGGTAGGCAGAATAGCAATCAAATTTGATTCAAATCTTTGGGATGATTACAAATAATAATAATAATTAAAAAAAAACATTTATGCAAGCATAGCATACAAGGCTCTGGGATCTCAACCACTGAAAAATGATTGCTCGCTGGAGATGTTGAAATTCAAAACTTTTGGATCAGCCCTTGACCCTATAGAATTCTCACGCTGCATTCTTAAATTTTGTTGATTGGAATCGGACATGATGCATTAAATACGAAAAAGGCCAATGGCTGGAATCCAGGACGGAATACTAGAGGGTAGAGGCAGATGAAAATCTGGTGGAGTTACATACGGCCATGGCTAAGCTGCAACTAACGATTGTTTCAATAGTATATATCTGCCCATTACTTTTTCATATTATCAATCAGCTGTTTTTGTTTACGATCATACACATTCATCACTTCTGGACCTGAACTAACACATATCCAAAAGGTATTAAGCACCCTTAAGGGGGTAGATATGAAGGAGGACTGGGCTCATCTTGAAGGATTTATTTCTCCATGGCCCATTCCAAGGAGTCCTTCCTTTTTTCCCATAATGCTCAGCATTTCTGATTTATTCGATATTGTAATGTCTTTTCGTGCTGTTCCTTCACCCACATGCAAAGGAAACTTTCCAGCACATTACACACAACTCTTCTGCTTTTGTAGCTGGGACTTCCTACTCACAGTTTTTCAGCCACTGTGCATCTACAAATCTCCTTACGATGGATCGATAACTAATGCTCCTGTCAAGCGTCCACAGTGGAACACTGTTGAATAGAGTTAGGATGGACATCTTCTTTTCCTACAGTTGATATTTCTGAGGCTTTTTGCCCCAAGTAGTTGTAAGGGAACTCTAATGAATGAGTGTGTTGGTGTGTGACAGAGAGAGAGGGGGACAGAGTAAGAGAGACGCATTGCAGGCAAGATGGGCTCCTGGTGGATCCTACTCACCACTCAACAAAAGTAAATTATTTTGAAAGCTCTGGAAATGCTGATTGTGAATCTGAATGTATCCATTTCAATGAAATACATTTCAACAATAAAAAAGTTGGGGCATGTCTCTAATATGCATATTAAACCACATATCTGACAAACATATCTGACCAATTTTTATCAGAAAATAAATAATTCATGTTGGCTTCATTGAGAGATGTGGGCTACGTTCATATAAAGAGCTACTAAAGCTGTAAGACATTTTTTTGTCACTTAAATATGTAGCTGCTAAAATTCCTGTTTTCACTCAATATGCTTTAATCTCTCATGGCGTATCCATTGACATTTCATTTACTGCAGAGTGGCTCTGATTTACAGTAGGGTAAGAAGTTATTGGCATAAAGTTCAAAAGTCGTCATTAATCACCAGAGTTTAACCACTCATTGCTTTTGACTCTTTCATTGCTCTTGTCCATGCAAAGAGAATTACTGGAGATTTTCACAGCTTTAGTTGCTGTGTGAGACCATGCAATGAGATGAGAGTGGTACCAGGTAATGACCATCAGCTACAATCAAACCCTGGCCCTTGAGGGCTGGATATTGCTTGTGCAACACCTCCCCCTAGTGGATGGAAATTGTTTGAGTGGGCACTCACCATCCACCTGATGAGGCTTGAGTTTGGTGACCAGGTTCCGATGGACCTCGACCAGCGGCTCTTTGGTCTCCTCATCCTCGTCCAGCACCAACTTGGTGGTGATGGGACAGGTCACCTGCGACGCCTCCTCCACCACAATCACCTGGAATTAAGAGGAGAGAGAACAGAGAGGGGGAAATTGAGTGGGTTAAGACAGGTACCGGTACACTAAAGTTGGGCCAATGACCATTACTTCCCTGTGTGTTATTACTTCCCTTTTGTAATACCTCTCTCCATACACGTAAATACACATGAGAACATGCCTAGTCATGTACTACTTTTCGGTAACATGAATGACCAACAAAGAAAATGTTCTTTTTAAGAAAATGCAATAATACACTCCTCCGGCCCGCTTTTAAAATGACTTTTCTCAGTCCTCTTGCAGGTTAAACTGCTTCCATGTTCATCTCTAGTTACCAGTTAAATTCTTAAGTTAATAACTATGCTATTACGAGCCCATCGCCGCATTTCAGTGCATGGTTGCATTACCGGTAACATTCAATTAAAAGTGTCACTCAGATCTTCGCCTTTCTGCCTTCATGGTCTAATTCTCGTTTTCTACATACCAACATACACATTAATAATATTTTGTTTTAATTGTTCATAAAAGAGTTACAATGATAGTATTCGGATAAAATGTAACCCCAATGCGTGATATCGAACTAATGCGCGCTCTTATTGGCTCAGAACATTGCTGAAACTCTGAAATAATCGATTTGCCCGCTAAACTACACCACGTGGATCATTAATGCAACTCTAAATCCATAACGAAATACATTGGAAAAAAAATAAAATAAAATTCATTTGAAGGCGCGAAAAGCTAGACACATCCACCAGCACGGCAGGTGGAGAAGGGCTGCGCTGAGGACGCAATGTTTGCTGAAGTTGTAGAACATTCCGGTATTTCATTAAAATGTATGTCATTTTGAATTTGTAAGAATTTCATATTGCTTGTGTTGTTGCCAAATCTCCATGCAACTAGCTTACCTTATCGCTTGTTGTACCATGTGGTGCCATCGTTAATTAACCGAATGAGGAGCACACACAAGAGAACGTCCTACTGTATCTGTCAGCTTTCACCAATAAGGAGCATGCAAACACTTATCGAATCGCGCGCAACCCAGCATCCCTCGCTTCAAAAACAATGTGAACGTGCCAGAGCCACGAAAACGCTATGAATTGGCGGGGTTTAAGCAATGGACTTGCGCAAATATGCCGTCATGTCAGTAATTAGTGACAGTTTGAAAATTTAGCAGCCATTTGAAGGTTTACCAGCAAATCTTCCATCTAGGCACTACAAAAATGTCCACAAGTATACAAAAAATTATTTAAATTGTGAAATCACATTTGCAGCAAAAAATAAATAAATAAATAATAATAATAATAAAAAGCTTGTATACACCAGACAAACTATTGTGCAAAATTCTGTATCTGCAAAGATACTTGAAGGAATACCATAACAAATTCCTTTTTCATGACCCAATAAAGCACACACATGTGCACATCATCTCTCATTTAGTCTAATACAGAGGTGTCAATCATAAGGCCTGTGGGCAGGATGCAGCCCTTTACATCATTTTATGATGCGGCCTGATTTAAAAAGCTTTTAAAAAGTTTTAGGTATGTGGCCTGTTTGAAAATGGTTCAAGTGGTGCAAAAAAAATTTGATCGCGTTTCGGCAACACAATCCTGGTACCTCTCTATGAGGGGCATCATGGACCTGCTTGCCAACGGCAAGGACTACAAAATTAAGAGTGGCACACTGTGTTGCTGATGGTCTGAAACATGACTGTGTTGCTGATAGTCAGAAACATGAGGAAATAGTTTTGCACATGCATAACTTGGCATGGTGGTCCTCTGAGGAAAATCCCAATGCTCATGTAGCGCTTGATAAAAATGAGTTTGACGCCCCTGGTCTAACATGTACTTAGTTTGCTGTATGTGTATTAGGGAGATCTGTAAGTTTGGTCACTAATCAAATCTTAACAGAAGGTTGGATCATTTCATTTCCTTAAAAGCCTTCTGGTAAATTATAGAGTAGCTTTATTATGTAGTGCACTTTCTGCCATTTTGTTTTTTGTATCTTAGGGTTAGCTAGCTGGCTACATACGTGTTCGGGTAGTTTTAATGTAGTGAAGCTTTTTCTGATTAGATGTGGAGTAACTGGTAGCTTAGTCCACTACATTTTCTGAGTAGCTTGCCAAACACTGCATGCACGTGACGCATACAGTACTACATGCGAAGTGATGCATGTATATATGCACGTTCAGGAAAAGTATGCAGAGTGTGTGATTGTGATGTGTGATTTTATGCTATGTATATGCAATAAGTATGCCTGATGTATGACAATTCATGTTCAGTACATGTGTGTGGATGCCTATGTATGTGCATGTAGGCCAGTATGAATGCATGCAGTATGTTTTGCACAGTGTGTATGTTTGTGTTTACTTCTCACCTTGAGAGTTACTCCCTCAAGCCTGTGTGCATGTATATACATGTGTATACATACTGTAAACTGCACAATTTAGAATTTTTGTATTTTCAGCTCAGAGGTTTGGTAATGTTAGTGCGTGTGTCTGTGAGTGTGAGTGAGAGAGAGAATGAGTGAGAGAGAGGCCATTTCCGAAATGGCCTACTACTTGACTACTACATACTGCTCGTATACTGATCTCTACAGACAGCAGCGTGTAGTATGCAGTACGTGACAAATATCACAGGAGTAGTTTGGGGATCAATTAACCTTGAGTCAGGTAGAGCACCTGTAGTCCATTAATTAATGAGGTTCTGGTCATGTGGCCAGTACTTCTGCTGCTTGCATACCATGCTGCATACTGTGGAGTCGTATATGAGGCTCAGCCAGTCAAATAGAGCACCTGCAGCTAATTCATTAATTGTGGGAAGCAGTAGTGTGTGCTGCACTGAGTGCTGGGGCACAAGCAGCATGTAGCACATGTAGCATAGTAGTAGGCCATTTCAGAAATGGCCAGAGTGTGTGTGTGTGTGTGTGTGTGTGTATATATGTACACCTCACCTCTCTGAGTTTCTCCCTCAGTGCCTCTCGCTCAGCAATGCGCTTCCTCCTCTCCTCCTCCTCCTTCAAGGCGTCCCGTGTCTCTGTCCGCAGCTTGGATTCCTTCAGAATCTTCCGAATCTTCTTGCGGCCTTTCGGCGTATCGCCGTTTCCTTTGTTATCGTCGTCCTCTCCATCATCCTCTCCATCTCCCTCACCATCCTCCTCCTCCCCACTCTGAAAAAAAGAAAGAAAGAATAAAGCATATCACCACAGTCATCAAGGTTTGAATGACAAACACTTTGAGTTTGAAACATTTAGATGATGACAGAGCTTGATTAAATTCTGATGGCCATGAGCAACATAAGATAAGAAGCCTCCAATTAAAAATTATTTACATCTTGGGTACTTAACAAAGTCACTGCAATGTCCCCTTACATGTTGAAGATACTGGGATAAAAAAAATAGAAGATAGAAACTATCATCTGTGACATTATGCTAAAGCACACAGGTATTTGAAAAGAAGTCTGAATATACAGAAGCTATGCTTGAACACTACACTTTACTCAATAACATTGCAATAACAGGTAATCATTACCAGATGAAACAAAGATGGCATTCCAATCGCTTAATGATATTTAACCTGGCCTAAATGCAATTACGAGTCAAGTGTATGCTGGGTAAAGACTACCTTGCCACTGGAGGAGTCCTGGACTTTGATGCGACGGCGCTTCTTCTTCTGCTTGTAGCTCCGCTCCTCCTTCTCCTTTGACGCCTTCTTAGAAGCCCTGTGAAGATGCAGGACAAATACATCATTCACTCAAACTCATAAGATGCAGGACAAATACATCATGCAAAGTCAAACTCATCAGAAGATACAGGACAAATACATCCAAGTCAGACTCATCATAAGTTACACAGCTATCACTCATATAACTCGGATATCTACTTCCACAGTAATAATACTGTACTTGTCTAATTACCGACTACTTATCTCTGGTACAGTATGTGTTACTATCTAGATGGCACCAAGTGTCAGTGATGGAGAAGGACTGCTTTGTTTTTTTCAGAAGACTACTTGTGATAGACTGTGGTTGACTGAAGACCACAGATTTGCTTGTTGCTCGAGTACTACAAAAGTACTTGCTACTTTTGTTAATGACAATAAAGCAAACAATTTTCTACCTTTAGTCAACGCCCACTCCAAAGCAAGTCACATGGGTCACTCACTTTTTCCACATCACTCATCATACATCACCCCTCCACCCCCCACCACATATCTCTACAAAGACCTTAGCTACAACCTGTACCCCACCAACTATCCCTTTACCCCAGACCCCATTTATGCCCAAATTATGCCCACCAACAGACACATTTCACTGCTTTTTTAACAACCAGTAAATATATGCATGTGACGTAAACTCTCTTTGTATCTTTATTATACTCTACCTGGTTTTTCGTCGGTTGCCTTCTTCCTCAGAGTCACTGACTGCCTCACTAAGTGCAGATCCACTCTCTGACCTTGACCGTGATCCTTCAAAATCAGAGTCTGCAGAATCATCACTGACCACTGTGACACACACACAGACACACACACACAAAATAAAGGATGGGGATTAAGGCAGATAATGATCGTCAATGAGGTAATGACAGCCCCAGGAAAACGAAATAAATAAATAACCGCACCTTTAGCTTTACGTGACTGTCTAAAGCATTTATAAAACTAGCGAAAATGTTACTCAATGGCAACACTTCCGAAGCTTATCAAGACATGCTGAAGACACACATCCAATATCAACCATTGATGATGCCATGTCCCTTTGCAGGGGTACAGAAACAGCTCTGACCTTTCCTTCTGCTCTTCTTCTTGCCTTTCTCCTTCTTCCCGCCTTTGGCTGCTTTCCCATCATCTGATTCGGCCTCGCTAAGCGATAGCTTATGCCGTAGAAGTTTATGGCGCCGCCCGCCCTTTTTCTTATCTACATCAGAGTCTGCCTCAGAGTCCTCGTCATCTTCTGGAAGAAAAAAAAAAAAAAACAACAACAACAGGCATGTGAGGAGGTGGAGATTTTTAGAACACCCTCTGAGTCAAGGAAAAGAGCAACCAATGGCTGCTTGTTTTTATGTAGTTGGCTGAAAGTCTCTCTCTCGCTCTGTGTGTGTGTGTGTGTGTGTGTGTGTGTGTGTGTGTGTGTGTGTGTGTGTGTGAGTGAATCAGTGTGTTAAACACTGGAGAGGACTTGTCCTTTCTTTTTACAAATTCACCTTCATAAACTGAACACACTAATTTACAAATAGCAGGCATGGGAAATGATCATCTAAATAGGGCAATAATTATCTGACTGACTGTCTGACCTCTCCTCAGAGGAGTTTGAAAATAACAACCCAATTTCCTCCCCTGTGGTGGCACACGATGGCTCCACCTCAAAGGAATCGGTGGATCAGAGGGCTCGACTCGAGTTCTCACCATCCTCTTCGTTCTCATCCTCGCTCTCATTCTTGACCTTTTTCTTCGGCTTTCCGTCTTCCTGCTCGGAGTCGCTGTGGTCCGTGGAACTCTCCGCCCCAGACGAGTAAGTGGCCTTGATTTGTGCAAGCAGCATTTTCTTTGCAATTCTGACAGGGCAGAAGGACACAGCATGAAAATGTCAGAAGCTATTACAGGCTTACAGCACAACCTATAATTCTGAAAACTGCCGTAATACGGGCGAGGATAAGGGCGACGTTTGGCGGGGTGAGCCCTCGACAAATGTTATGTTCCTCAGGAGACAAGAGAGAAAAGGAAGTCAGGAAAGGTTGAACACTGTGACCATAAGGAGAAATATAGCAGAGGGGGAAATGTCAGACAAGGGGCAAAGGGTGAGGGGTTTATGTTATGAAAACGTCCAGGGCAAGACCTTCATCCAGTGAAAACATACACATTCACAGAAGCAGAGTGGGAGTGGGTCATGCAAGACAGCATGATTTATATGGAGATCTGTTTCAGGTTAGCTTGAAGGGCATGTTCAGCAATCACTAATAAAGCTTTCCGGTATAGCATGTTACAGGCTACTTCCCAATGGATTAAATCACTCCTACTCTGAAATGAGACATGAATGAAAACTGGAGCCATTTTACTCTTTTATGATGCTTTACAAAGTCAGGTAACAGGTGGTCACAGAGCACGGGCGACTGGTTCGAGTCCACAGTGAGATGTGTCTAGGTTTACCATACAACCTATGAAATTTCTGCACTTTAAAGAACCTTGCTAAGAGGTTGAAGAGAAAATACACCTCTCCACTGTGGCAAAACACATCCATTATAAGAGGCCTATAACAGTTATAATTACCACCAAATTTCCACTGAGGTTTTAATAGCTTTTAAGAGCCATCATAAAAGATCCTGCCATCACACACTGCTTATAACACAGACAACAGTAAGAACTTAACATTCATTTGAAACCTTCACCCTCCCCAGTGCTTCTGCCCTCTATTGATTTCAAGTCAAAAGAGGATAATTTGATACACATTTTCATCAGCCTCAAATGAAGCAGACAATATACCTTGAACTAGACATTTATTTGCTTTCGACAGCCTTCCTCTCTTGATGCAATTGTGAAATTGCCTCCACAAAGGTATTTTTTATTGTTTAGTTGGTTTGCCTGTCTGTCTGCAAGGCTCATGAAACTAGCATGGGTCAAAGGAGTCCCTCAGAGGATCTTTTTTTATATTGATGGTCTCAATTTTACATAGGTATGACACAATAAACAGTCATTTCTCCCAACTACAGGAAGAGCCATCTTCATGTGTTAAGTAGCTACGCAATCTATGAGAATTTTACTTACTATATCAAGTTCTTCACACAGTATCTTTAGATTGTCTTTCCATTGTAAAACACTGGATTGCAACCAGCAGCAGGATAACTCCAATCCTCTGATTAATATGCATCATCATTTTATAACCACTTTAATCTCAAAAAAGTATTACCTAGACCTCCAGAGTGATAACATGTGCCTCTTTGTAAGATGCCAATGCCTTTCTTTTTTAATTCTTGAACTGGCCAAGACCAGTCAACTGTCACATCTCTGAGATGTGCAAATACCATATGGTCATCAACAGGCTTTTTTTTTTTTTTTTTAAATATTAATTCAACCTGAACTGAGGTGTAATGGGAGCATCATGTTAGCAGTGTATTCTGACAGCTGTCTTATTTTTATTTTATTTTTTTGCTTGATGTCATGCTTGATGGAGGCACTAAAGCATGCAAAAAAGAGAGCAAAAACAAATCTATTGTATGCATATGCACTTGGCCAATGAAAGATGTGAGACAAAAGAATGATGAAAATGAAGCATTCATTTATTGAATGATTCAGCCCTGAGCCAACAGGTTAAAAGAATGAGGTGGCTGCGCAAGTTAACTCTACGCTAACAAACACCTGACATAGCTAAAAGTGAGACCGTAAAACATTGCTGTTAGTTGAAAACAAGATATCAAAAGAAAAACAAAAACAAAAACAAAACCTGTTTGTTGAAAATAAAGAAATAACAAATAATATTTTTTTAAATAAAAAAATAAAGCACTTGAATTTACAAAAGTCACATTTCCCCCATTCGTAGATCCTAACATATAACACAATGTAGCTTGGTCTTGGGTCCATACCTATTTTCTGGATCGTCATCATCATCCTTGTCAAGCATCTGAGTAGGTTCACCCTTGACGCCACCTTCATCCCCTGCGCAAGACACAATCACAAAAATTGGTCTAAGTGTGGCCCCTAATACCCGTACCGGCGCAGCTAACTAATTTAATTTCCCTCAGCAGTTGCTGATGAATTCATGGAAGGAAACTGTCTGGATTTGATGGGGATGGGATTCACCTGATGACTGCTGGAACGCTTCTATTCCGGCCATCACCGACTCCATGATGGGCCGAATAATTTGCTTGTCACTGTCGTCGCCAGAGTCCTCAGCTTGTTCATCCTCGTGGTCACTAGATGAGGATGATTGGTTGGCACCGCTCTTGCCTCTCTTAGTCCGGCGTACGCGTTCGAAAGACCTTTTCTTAGTTTTGGCAAGTTTCTCAGGGTTCTCCTTGTTTTCCCGTTTCACCTTACCAAGTCCTTTCTTGGCTGTGTCAAGTTTACTAAGTCCTTTCATTTCTTTCTCTAGGTCTGAGTTATCAGAGTCTGAGCCAGCAGTCTTTGTTTTCTTACCAGCTCTTTTGGCTGTACTCTTTTTGGCCCCTGATTCTTGGTCAGAGTCTGAAGAGTTGGTCTTCATGTTAAGCTTGCGCTTGGTTGACCTTCTCTCAGAGGACCGTGCCGCAGAGTTATTGAGGCACTTGCTTTTGGTCTTTTTTCCAGAGGATGCCGCCTCGTCTCCCGAGCTGGCTTCCTGTGCTGCCCTCTGACGAAGGATTTCAGGGACCTCGTCGGAGTCAGAGTCTACTTGGGTGGACGATACCTTGGCAGCTGCTGCCCCCTCTTCCTCCTCTTCCTCTAGGTCACTGGAGGTCTTTTTGGAGGTCTTAGACCTGGATCTTCTATCCGTGTCCTGCTTGCCGTTGCTTTTACCTTTACTTTTGCCCTCTGAGGATTTACGAAGGGGCGTTGTCTTGACTCTAGGGGATCGCCGGCTGTTGAGGCCATCCTCCGGAGAGCCACGACCATCCTGATCTTCACTGACCGGCTCCGCTTTTACGCTAACTCTGAGGGGCATGGGGGTAAGTTTCACCACGAGTTTCTTTTTGCCCAGAGTAGCGATCCGTTTCTGTGCCCCTGAGAATTTCCCCTCTGCCTCATTTGGCTCTAGAGGTTGAGACTCTTCAGGCGAGGAAACCGAAGGAGAGGATTCAGCCTCCTTAGCCTCTCTGGCCTCATCGGCTGCAGCAAGCTTGGTGGAGTCCGCCAGACTCTCAACCATCTGGAAAAGCTCATCGGGAATTGATGGTGTGGCTGAGAGGACATCCCTGTCAAGGTCTGACACGTCTCCATCCAACATATTCCCATCCTCATCCATACCACAGTCCCCATCAGGCTTTACATCTTCCTCCACCTTTAGGCTATTCTCCTCCTTTTCCCCGTTATCATTAAAGAGCTGTTTTGTGGGCGAGGAAACGGAATTGTCCCTCATCTCCATATCATCCGTGGCCATGTCATCCGCAGCGTCCTCACCATCAGTCCCATCTATGGACTCATTTTTCTGGACTTCATCTACTGCAGCATGCTTAGCTGGTTCCGTTTTAGCTACTGGTTCGTGCTCAGCTGGTCCATGACCAACTGTGCCTTCTGCTCCATTCTGGAGCTCCAGCTCACGGAACTCAACCTCCAAGGCCTGCTCCAGGGTGGTATGGGCCATTTTCAGATCAGCCAGCACGGACTTAAAGGCTTTGAGATGACGGTACCGTAACAAAGGGTTGGTCCCCTGGTCTTTGGAGGCCTGTTGAATGAACTGTACAAACGTGTTGTTCAGGCCTGTTGTAGTCTCTATGAGCTTTTTTGTCTTTTTAACCAGTTCTTTAGGAATCTGGAGAAATTTGGGGGAAAAGGTCAATGTTCCGGAGCCCTCTGAATGGTGCTCCTTCCCGTTGAGGGCAGCTTTGTCTTTCTTTCGCTCTGATTTACTTGCCTTTGGCTTGTGTTCCCGACGGCGCCACAATCGCTCAAGGGATTGCATGACCTTACTACAACCAGTGGCCAACTCCACCAAGGGTTGAGGGCTGCAGACATAGCAGTACCACTTGCTACTCTCATCCATAATCCCGGACAGTTCCTTCCGGCCAAGGTTGCGTAAAATGCACTTTTTGCAGAAGGCATTACTGCAATAGTCACAGCAGATGAGATTTCCTCCTTCAGCACACCACCTGAGGAAAAGGATAATATATTCATTATGCTGTTCAAAGTTACTGATGATTGCAATTAGCACAATCAGGAAAAGATTCAGGCAACATACTGTATGTAGTATATTTAATTTACCTGCACTGTTCATCCATGCCATCTGCATCTTTGCTGATATCATCGCTTGTGTAGTATTTGTAACATGACTGAAAAGTAAAAAAATTAATAAATAAATACAAACGCATTAACTTCATAAATGTGGATATATAAAATAGAAAAAACGTCTAGTTCAAGTGCTTCTGCTTACCTTACAAATCAGAACTTTTAAAACAGGATGCACCAAAACAGAATCCCTCTGGAACGGATTAACTTGCTGTCCGCAAGCTGTGCAATCGACTCTTTCATGAAGGGAAACTTCTAAAAAACAAAAAATACAATAGTAAGGAAAAATATACATATATACACAAACATACCAAGTGAAGAGTATTTGTATTTCAATGACACCCAAACACTAACCACCACCAATAAAGGAAATAATACAAATAATCACTTTCCACTCCAATTAGTGAAGGTGTGTGTGTGTGTGTGTGTGTGTGTGTGTTTAGACAGACCATTTCCCATTCGTTTCCTTTGAATCTCTCCTTTGCTCTTTGCGCTCCGGCTTCTGAACTCTGGGCCCGTGAAATCGTCCTCCTCCTCCACAGGTTCAGGGTTGACCAACACAGTCCCTGGGGGAAAGAAATTGTTAAAATGTCTCTGTATTGATAGTATTTACGATCTCTTTAAAGGACAACCTCAGTCAAATTTCAACTAGAGCTCTATTGCTTAAGCTACTCAAGAAGCCTAGCCAGTACTAAAGATGCAACTATATTATAGGTTTCCTTGAACAGAGAATTAGCACTTACAACTAAACCATGGGGGCAGAATTTTGAACTGTGTTTTTAACATCTTAACATGCTCCAAACATCACCACAAAAACTATGAAACATCAACAGACATCTTACAACACAGAACTGAAGTGTGTATGACTATAAATGACTAAAAACAAATAAAAAATTTTAACTATGTGTAAAGACCTCAGTCTGGCCGGGGGAAAAAACAAAACAAAAAACAAAAACTGAAGCAAAAAAAATATCAATAAAATGTGTTCACATGCATCATCAAAAAGCATTTATTATCTACACATGCACAAACAGGAAAATCTAGTAGTTAATCTATCCGAAATAACTGTACCTTTTGGTAGACTGGTTGCTTCTGTGTTGCTGTCAGAGGGGTCATCCTGATCACTCTGCTCAGAATCATCAGACTGATCTAGGCCAGTGTGCTTGGTCACAGTAGAGGGTTTCCTTACATTGTGGACATGATGCACAATCAGTCAGTGTAAACTATTACACAACTCTTGCAATTAAATATAAAAAACAAGAGACTTGAGTGTGCGCCATATTTTTCATGTACAGTTCATTACGCCGTAGCAGCACCTCCAAGAGTGTGCTCTCCTCTACATTTCGTTATTTTCCTTACATTGTGGACATGATGCACAATCAGTCAGCGTAAACCAGGGGTCTCCAACTGGTAGCTCGGCAAAGGAAATTTAAATGAAGTCACAAAATGTTGAAATCTATATAAAAGCACCTTCAAACATCCTGCTCAGCTTTACTGCTCTCTGTTGAGAATTTGTATATTGTAATATGTATAGAGTGCACCAGATTTGGCTATCGAGGTCAAATAATTGAGTAGCTTTCGACCACACTGATTTTGGTCAAAGCAGCACGCGAAGGAAAAAAGGTTGGAAACCCCTGGTGTGGTAAATCATTACAAAACTCTTGCACTCATATGGATGCCTTGTTGTGGAAACTGGGATAAAAAATTATATAGCCTACATAATCCAATGGAAAGATAAATAAGGGGGGGGGGGTCTTCTCACCTCTTAGATCTTGAAGAGGAGGGATTAGCTGTATCTGTGGAACTCCCAGGCTGCATGAACACAAAAATGGACGAATTACAAAAATCCAAGAGTTTGAAATTCTCCAAGCATCCGTCACATCAAGTGTTGACAAAGCTCCCTTTTATAAACATAAAACCAATTCTTACTCTGGATTGGTCTCTGGTACACTAAGGGTTAACATGACTCCATTTTACAGGACAAAACGCTACACAGTGAAATAGGTCTTTGAGACCGACCGTCTTCAAGGTCATAAGCTTAATGGCACAAAGACATAAAACATGACACACTTTTTGTCCAATGACAGTCAATGCAACCAATTAGTTCCATTATACATTATGCTTAGCCTAAGGGATTTAGACATAGGCCTAGTGCTATGAGGGAAAATATAAAATCTGACACAAAAACCTGGCCAAAAAAAAAACTGGCCAAAATAAATTGACTGATTCTCCCAAAACTATACTGAGCTTTTAGAGATGCATCATGCACAAATGAAAAGGCTCTCTGAATAAGATAGAAATAACATTATTACATTCAGTAAGTTATTTATTTAGGCTAACACATCGGCATTCCTGAGATAGGCTATCCCTGGGAAAAAAACAACAAATATGTCTAACCACAGAATGAGCTGCCATTTTATATATTCTAGACCATACCTCTTCCATGATTTGGTCGGTTGTGTTTGATTCAGTAGAGGCCATTTTACCTATAAGACAAAAGAGGTTCACTGAGTACATTCTGAGAAGAAAGGGAGACAAAAGAAGCACTTTTGGGAAAATCACAAAGGCATTTTACCCACTCTATTAAGGACATGTTGGCCATGTTTATATTCAGTTTTAGCATAGCCTACGTCTTGGGAAATAATCAGATCACCAAACTAAAAAACTCTTTCACGCCAGCAAGCATGCAGCTTTGTAGCAGGCTAGGATAGAGACAATGACATTGCTAACCGCCTCTGCTCAAATTTCATTACAGTTCAAGCCTCCTGGTCAAGACCCTCACCCTAAACCACTATGCATACACTGTATTGTGTGTGCGCCAAACCACCACCACAACTAGTTTTGGATGCTCAAAGGACTTTATAGCCTAGTTGTTTACGCTTGAGCACTGTCCTCATCTTATTGCCCAGGATGTGTGCTAAAACCAAGCCAAAAAAAAATGGTTAGGCCTAAACAACTTATCAAGCTGATTACAACATCTTCTCAAGCTTATCACAGCCAACAGAAGTTCTATGTCAAAAGTACTCGTTTAACCAGAGCCTAACCGATCCAAACACCTGTTAATTTGCAAAATGCCCATGAAAAACTCACAAGCCTCACACACTGTTTCTCTGTGAGGAAAATGCCTTTGGAACTGACAGAAAAAAAAAACAGATATAGGACGAGCGATAACCAATGGTGCACCCAAAGAATAATAAGAGGAAGAATGGTTTACATGAAAAAAATAAAATAAAAATAGTAATAATAATCACCACAACCTAGTGTATCCAATACAAGGTATGCACATGGATTTGATCAAAGCCTAACCATATCTACAGTTCAGCCTACATCTCCAGGGTGCCACTACTGTATGTCTATGGTACAGCTTGCTGCCCACAGATTGAGTCAGAGACTGAGTGGGCACAAACAGTAAGAATCCCCAGTACACCAAACCCTAAAGAACTCACCAGAAGTTTGGGCCTTATTTAAATCCTCTTCTTCAGAATAACTCATGTACTCATGGAGTTTTGTCACCAATGTATTCAGCTTGCTGGAACTACCAGGGATACTGTTCAAGAGTTAAATGCATGCATTATAGCCATGTCAAAAGTGACCTTGATGGTCAACGTGTACCAAAGACATTGACAAGAATAATAGGCCTACTTGGTTTCCTAAGACATGGACTAGGCTATGTTCATTCCAATGCCGGGCCAATTAGGCTACCCCGACTGGCTCATTTCTTTACCTGGCATCATCAAATAAATGATTAAGACTAAACTGGTCGCTCTACTTTTTACCAGAGACGGTTTAATAAGAGAAGACGCATGACTTAAAGAGACCTCCTGTAGAAATGTTGTCAAGTAACCCAGAGGTTACTTTATTATTTTGTGTTAGCATTTAATACCTCTTGGCCCCCAAAGTGAAAATTACTCTAGGAAAATCAATGTTTTTTTGCAGAAGAAATATAGCAAATAACAGAATGTCAGGACTGGCAAGCGGACCTCGAGCCCGATAACCATGGATACAAAGTAACTCCTTTTCTTACTAGTCACTGTCCCTTAAAACAGCCTGTTCACACTTATTAACATCCCATCATGATCAAATTCTTCTATAATCAGTATGTTAACCAAAGTTAGCTCCCTGATTTTTGTGGTGAAAAATAAAATGATCAATTATAAAGCTAAGTACAATTAGTATCTGGTGCTTACGCTTAGGGGAAGCTGTAAACATGTAAACATGTTATTTTTATTGACACTAAAAAGCTTGCAGACTTAATTAACCATCTGCTGAGCTATTTGCCTTAATCATTAATTTTCTCATATGACTTTTTCTGTGGAAGCAATTGAAATTCTAATTCTCGCCATACAAAATGAAGTTGCCCTCCTCCCATCTCTACTGTAACATAAAGATGACAGTTCAGACATTCATGAGATTCATTTTATGAATGTTGCCAATAGAAACACAGCACCTCTAAATAGCCAAGTTATTTATGTTAGCTATTAAAGAGCAAATTATGAGTTTTCAGCCAGCCAATTGTTCTGTGATCATGTGATCTCATATAATTGCATACAAAGAGATGCCTGCTGTTGAAGCACTGATTTAGGCTAAAAACCTGAATGAATTATAAGCACAGTACATCTGAGATACCCAAACATCTGAGATTATTTAAAGCTATTTACAGATTATTTATCTACATTATTTACAACATCTGAGATTATTTATGCATGCACTGTCAACTAGCATGTTTGTAACAATAGGCTACCTACAGTGAGTATCAAGAAGCCAAAGCAAAGCAAGCAGGCTAATCACAGGCTATCCGTTGGGTCTCCATCGTTTTGATGTATAGTTCGAAAATTGGGGAGATATCTGTAATGCTTCAGAGACCATGTTAGAAAGGGTTTGCTTCGTTGGTGAGGAGCTTGAGCAACCATAAATTAGCCTAGCAGGTCTAGTCCAAGAGGGTTTGTACTGTGGCAATGGATTCAACTTTTTAAATAGTTTATGTATATATTATTTTATTTATGTGTATATTAAAATACAATATAGATATTAAATATTAATAAATGCATTATTCATTAGAAACCTTTAATTTATTTTCTTCAATTTCTGTTTACAATTTGTTTCTAATGAATAAATGCATTATTCATTAGAAACCTTTCATTTATTTTCTTCAATTTCTGTTTACAATTTGAGATGGGTGTGGACTTTTTAGGTGATGGGTCTTCTCTTATTAAAAAGTCATTGAATTGTCTTTAAATGACGTGGTGTCATTTCATCCACTGTAGCGTTGCAGGAGCAAAATGATGGGGTCATGATCTAGGCTAAAAAATACTATGCAAGAACAGCATAATCACTTCGTGCATTTAGGATCATTAACATGGTCTTGAACGTCTGAAATCACGTACACCCAGATAAAATAAACAATGCTTATTCTTTCATCGCGTTTTCATTGTTGCCATCTAATGTTTATTTTGATTCGTTAGTCATATTTCCCGCGACTCGTGAACCTCATGGAAAGAAAGGCGTGCACATGGACAAGAAGGGAAAACGTAACCAGTCAACACAAGCACTTCGCGCGGGCCTTGTGCCGTCCTCGTGTTTATGGACATTCTGCGTCATCACTAGGTAATCACCGCACTCATCTTCCATTAGCTACTATCTAGCCTATCAAAACACCTGAGGAAAAAGATGATCGGCATGCAACAGAAACTGGCGTTTCGTGTCTAGCAAATAAAGCAAATGTAGTCTCATGAAAAATGCACTGCTTTCTATTTTTGCACAACAAAATGCAAGCTACGCTGGCCTTTGTTTATGTTAGCGAGCTAACTGTTAACATATCCATTAATGACTGGCTAGCCAAACAAATGTTGATGTTGCAACGTTCCCAACCAAAACAAAAGGCAACTTACTGTCTAAGAACAATAATGAGCTATACGCAGATAAAGTAAGTAATTTGATATACAGGGGATGCAAAACCTAGAACAACCAGCCTTTGTGCATGAAGGCACCCAGACACAGGCATGCACCTACCTCCCCTTTAGCAAAGAATTAGCAACTAACGTTAGACAGTCAGGAGTAAGCAGTTCTATACTTTACACCCAGCGATCACAAAACCTTTGATGCGACAGCTACCAAAGAAACTACAGAGTTATCAGCATGTAAACCAGCCTTTGAATATGCATGACATTTTGATCAAAGAATAACCACAGTAACGGCGTGATTGCCGCAACAGAGGAAATACGCCGGCTCTGTCTGCAAACCGGTAGCTTCGTTAGCTTAGCTTACTAGCTGTGCCTCCATTAATGTAAAAGAAAAGCAAGGCGCCATGCTAACTAGCTAGGCAGCTAAGTAAGCAAACCGAGACAAAAATCTTTGAGTGGCTCAAATACCTGCAGATGTCTGTAGTCATTTCTTGTACGTCTCGAATTGGTGGGTGTCAAAGGGATTTCTTCAATGCAGAAAATCCCAAATTTCAAAAAGAAAGTGTTAACTCGGAAAAAGACTGAATATTGAATCGTCTCACAGAAGACAAAGCAATGGCGCCATCTTACCGGATGGCTAGAGACGCACTAAAATGGCGCATCCTGCTCAAATCCCCCTGCCATCCCATTGGTTCCATCTCTGACAACTTCTTGCTTTCTGAATGGTCAGATGATTTATGACCGCTCATAGGTGGATAAAAATCTTATAGATCATGACTTTCAGCAAGGTATTGGTGAATAAATCGTCGCTTTGATGCTCCAACCACCTTGTTGGATGAATTCTGTGTTTATTTTACTGCCATCCAAAATACTTCCTTAAGTTATCAGGGCAGTAATGCATTCTTGTCATCATCCCATTACAACATAACAAATGTTGATTAACAACACATGTGGATGTGAAGATTGCAGAAGATTAATAAATTCATTCTAAAACAGCAAATGATTTTGTAGATGTAAATCAAAAGTGGCAACAGTAGGCCTACTAGTTTGCATAAATAACTAACATGTATCTTACATGCATGTAAAATGTAATTATGCAGATTTGAATCAGTGGTTTGATTACCTATTAAGAGCAGTGCCCTAAACTAAAGCTTATTTTTGCTGTGTAGATATGGTAATAACCTACAACAAAGAACCACAACAACAACAAAAACTACTGTCAAACCTAATACTTCCACCATGGCCTCTCTCATCAACACTTGAAAGACATCCAACCAAGCATTTTACCTGAGGCATGTCTGGGATGTGGTTTTAGGAAACAGCCAAAATAACCTATAAGCAAACTCAAAAATGCAACTTCTTAAAAATTTAATATTTTATTTTAACATAATTCATACAGGCAAATGAATACTTGTATTTTTTCTAACACAGAAAAAAAAGAAAGAAAGAAAAAAAAATCAAATTTCAACAGCTTGCACTATGTGGAGGAGGGGGGGGAGGAAAAAAAAAAAATCACTGGAAATTAAGACGAAAACTTTTCTCTTGCTCTTTGCTTCGGCTTTCACACAATTTTGATACTTCCTCCACTCGCCTCTGTAGTAGGACTGTAAGGGAAAACAAAGAAGAGGAAGTGTTGACAAGCTTTGTGAAGGACACAAAGATTAGTTTACAAAAGCTTCAGTGTATTCAAAACAAAAACACACTCTAAAAAAAAAAAAAAACCTTCAATGTGAGCTAGGGATGGGAATTGAGTAGAATCCAGAATTGCATGCTTCAATTCACTGTCAATGGGTCTTTCAGACAAAAATTTAAATGGATAACATAGCTCTACATGACTTTCCTCGGGAATTCATAAGAGAATTGATAAAAGAACTGGACCAATAGGCACAATTGACAATCGAACGTCACCGATATTGATAAAATCCTATTAATTCCAACCCTCAGTGAAAGAACACAGACACAGCAGTACCAACCTGAGTTCTGCTCCACCCACTGCAGCGAGTCCATGTGTGCATTCAGGATCTTGCAAATCTGTTGGAGCTAAGACAAAGCAGAATGTCTCAGTTGAGCCAGTCAACTACATCAGAGCCAATGAGCAAAACAATGCATCCTTGCAATAAACCTGAATGTGTAACTGAACCCCACTGCAACCAACTCAATGGTGTTTTTTGCTTTCCAACGGCACCTTCCTGGCAGCACAGCCTAAAAGTCACTACCTTAACCCTTACCCTATCTAACCCCCTCAACCTAACCCTAAATTGGAGGGGGTAGTGCCTTGAGGGCAGCGCTGCCTGGAAGGCACCGTTGAGGGCAAAAAACACCAAAGACCCGGCAACCACTGCGCGATGCCTCCCTACACACACACACACACACACACACACACACACACACACACACACACACACACACACACAGCAATTCAGTTTACCAACATCCTATGCTCTTTCCAACCAATGCTTGCAGCAAACAGTAATGTACTCACTGGGTCAGTGGACTCTCCAGGACCACCGGATGTGTTGAGATGTTCGATGATTTCCTTCAGATCCTGGGACATCCTCTTCAGCTGGGCGTCCACATTCTCTGCCAGTTTGTACCTGCAAGGTTATTTAACCAGTCTCAGTCAATCTATCCAAACCATCAAAGGCCAATACCCAACATCATTATTATAAATAAGTACATTTTCCTAGCCTGCCTTTGGCCATCCCGTTGGTCTACGCTTTAGCTTCGTATAAATCTGGCATTTCACCATTGACGAATGATTGCAAGCTGGAGGTGTGAACTGTACAAGTTTGAAACGATTAAATTTGAGATCACCTAATCGCTAACGTTATGCACCAGCTTGGTCGAGAAGTAAGCTACGCTACAACAACAGCTTTTTAGCGTGCTTGCTTTTTAGCGTGGTATGGAATTGATCTCTGCAAACGATTCCAATGGCCAGAATGCCAGACAGAGTCATGGAGGGAAATGATTATTGAGCGGAGCTACGTAGGAAGGCAAAAAAACATTTTCCTAGAAAGATCTGACAAGATCTATAAAAAAAAAAAAAAAATTGGAAAAGCTCTTTATTTTTTACATTAAAGGAACACCAGGCAACGTTTTTACTGTTAATTTACCAGCCTCGAAGTCACTTCGATAATTAAATGGTTCATTACGGGGTGAGCATTTGTTTTGTGGTAATCCCACTTGCAGAATGCCTGGTTCTGGGTCCACAAAATAGAAACTGAAAGTAGATATAACTGAAATCGCATTTATTACCGGCTTGTCAGACAACGTAACGCACGAAAATGATCCATCTCTGGTTCGTACTATTTGGTTTGCAAATAAATTTACATCGATTGTTGAGAATGTACAATGTAATTGTATTTTTTCAAATATTTTGGCGACTATAGGTGGAAAACAGTAATCCTGCCTGGTGCGTCTTTAAGTGGGTACACCTACGTTCTCTCCCGTTCCTCGTCTGCGTTCTGCATGTAGATGGTTCCGCTCTGTTCCTTTACAGACTCCTCAAGAGGACCCAGCAGGTCCTCTAGCTCCTTCTGCTGGGAGAGGATAAAATCGAGCTCCTGGTCCAGCCTGTGAGGAGAGGTTACCTTTAGAATTATGGTTTGGCCCAAGACCCATAGACACTCTCAAGCTAGATAGATCAATCAATGTGTTATGAACCATCTCGTCAAGCCAAGAACCACATAGTTACAATATCTGAAATTTTATTCATATCTGGAAGCTCAAAGTGGATCTAATAACGAAGTAGTCAATGGCCATCTATGGGCATTGCTTTTTCAGCTCAATGTATTCCACACATTCTTTCTAGGTTACAGTAGTCTACTTCATGTGATTCATTTGGCAGTAAGTATTCAGACGCAGTTAAAAAAAAAAGTGAAGCACACCTTCTCTGATCCAGTTTCACCTTCTCCATGTCTTTGTGCAAAGATGTGATCTATCAAAGAACAAAGAGAGTTCAGAAGTGGGGAATAAATGAGGAATCCATGGAAAAGAATTGCCCTGCTCCAATTTTTGTACAAAAACAAAAGCGAAGGAAAAAAAAAAAGTTGTAGTATTTCAAAAATCAATTCTCTCACTGAAGTTATGATGAAGCCAGCCATAAAAGGGGTCAAATATAGTCTTCCTACTTACCAACTAAAAAGCACTACTGACTATAAACATATAAATGTCTATACAGCCCCCAAATTAAAACAAAAGCTGAAAATAGAAAGACACACAGGCCAATCTTGGACCAGCTGCTGAGCCTGAGTTCTTCTATCCCCACACTACCCTACATGGTACACATCATGGACACCCCAAGGCAGACAAAACTCTCCCCAACACGCACGCACGCGCGACTTGTGTAGTAGTGCAACTTTTGGTCCACTCACCCTCTCCCCATTCTCCACCAGCATGCGATCCCAGGCATTGACCTGCGTGGCCTGCTGGAGGAAGTGCCGCTCCTGGTCCTCCAGTTCAGAGCTCCATTTGTTAATCAGGCCCTCCAACTGGGCGTATGTCATCACAGGGGCCGTGCTGAACACACACACACACACACACACACACACAAAATGAAACTCATTACTAAGGAGTAGCAGGTGTCTGCGGATGGTCTACAGTTAGTTGGCATCGACGCTGGTGGATGTCAACTTCTTAAGAGAAGCTTTGTAAAAATTTGAATGTATTTTTTTATTTATTTCATCTTTCTACAATTTATGGATATACTGAGCAAATGTGCATAAAATTTGGCAGCAAGTCTGAAACTGAATAGTTTAGGAAACCAAAGTTGGCTGTTGGTGAAGGGGACAAGAGAAATGGACAGGACTATCTGTAATACCTTGCTGGAGGTACAACTGTCGTTGTAGCAGCCACTGTGGCGGTCGTCACCCCAAGGGGGGCTGCGGCAGCTGCTGGCTTTAGACCAAGGCTGAAGCCTGTGGTGGCTGCTGAAGAGGCAGCAGTGGCTGCTGAGGAGAAACACACACACACACACACACACACACACACACAATGAATAATTAAATAATTAATTAATTAAAAACAACAACTCAACACAAACAGGGAAAATGTGCTCAGTAAGAGTGTGCCAGAAATGTCATCATCATCTTCATCATCATAAATACAGTGCAGAGGCCCTTTGAAAGACCATTGTTAATCACAATACAACCTCATCAATCTCTAAGGACTTTTCCCCTCCATACACAGATTTAGCAAAGGCTTTGACTTTATAGTAATTACAAAGGAAAGTGATTCTTCTAGCACTGGACTAATTCCACATCCAGGCAACCAGGTTCCCATATCATTCCTCCACATTCAAGTCAGACACTGATGGCTTTCAGTAGTGATTTGTGGTCATAGTGAGTGTAGGGAGGAGCTGTTGGTCACCTGTAGTGGCGGCAGCGATGGCAGCAGCAGCAGCGCTGGTAGGGGCGGTGACAGCGCCCAGTTTGAGGGTCAGTCCCGTGGCACTGGCTGCGGTGGAAGCTGCCGGGGCTGCAGCGGTTGTAGCACCACCCACTCGAAACAGAAAAAGTCAATGACTATTATAATTACATGTTATTTTGTTTTCTAATATCTATACGTTTCAGCTTCATGACACTGGAGCAGATACTATGTACTATGGCAGTGCTTTTGTAATACAACAACAACACGTGAGACTAGCATTCACAAAGACACACACAACATGAGCGAATTTTAGCTAATTTAGACCATCACAAACTTCCCTTTTGAAAAGCTGTCTATTACCAATGACTGTCTCTTCAGATTTTTAAGTATGATTGCTGGTAGCAGAGGCAATATTATGCATCAAAAGACAGATTCAGTAATATGACTCACATGTAAAGCCTGTGGCAGGAGTGGATGCAATGGGTTGGGCGAACAAGGAAGCTCCGGGGGCAGGGGCTGCGAGGCTGGCAGCTGCAGTGGTCGCAGCAGGAGCTGGAGTAGCTGCAGAGGTGAACAGACCACACGTATAAACCACAAGAGAAACCATACATTTCATTATGATACTGATTATACTGCATCAGTGACTCAACAAGCACTGAGTAACAATACCTAACAACAATGACATAACATAGTGAAAACTCTCGGTTAAGGATGACTATTTACACCCCAACAGAATTACAATGATAATATAGGGCAGGGCTTTTTGTTAAAGGAGCACTATGCAACTTCATGAGGCATCCTTTTAATCAGACAATTTATTTTTGCACCATCTCCAAATGAATTAGGATGACATATAGTCATATGAAGGGTGGATAAATGCCAGTTTTATTCCCACCAGCATTCCAAGATATGCACTGTGTAGTTACAGTGTAGGTGGTAGGGGGTATTTAATTAGCCTGACGTAGCCCGCCCATAATACGAATGTTCATCCGTATCCATGGTCTGGGGACGGTCTTCTGGGGTGGGTTTACATCGGTAGAGAGGCAACCGGCCAATAAGCAAAGCTGATTAGACGAGCTGTCCAATCGTTTCAAACCAGAACTGAATGCCCTCCCCGCCGCCCAATAATCGCGTCAGGTTAAAGAACTTCCAGACCATGAATACGGATGAACTGCAGTATTATGGTCAGGCTAATATTTAACCACCTCAAAATAAAAGAACCTTGTTACAGCAGAACCTTGCTAACTTGACCATTGATCATTAGAATGTTTTAGCAGTGTCAGTAAGACTGGAAAATGTTTGGAAGATTTTGTTTGTGGTAAGTTCACTAGTTCTACACCAAAAACGGCATAGTTTTGCTTTAACAGGCATGTAAGGCAACCACAATGTCAGAATGCCAACATATATACAATCCAAATAATTAGTTGTGCAAGTTAATTGCAATTAACTCTAATGAATACCTGCAGGTTTGATCCCAAAGGCAAATCCTCCCCCTTGGCTTGTAGCCGCAGGAGCTGCCAGAGCAGCAGCTGGTGGAGCCCCGCCAAGAGTGAGACCTGACAGGCAGAGAGAGAGAGATGGGGATAAACAGCAGGGTTAAGAAAGAGAGATACAGACAGACATATTCAGCGATAGGATTTCACGAAAAGCGTTTGTAACACTTCATATACAAAACACCACTGACAAGATTTTATCATGATCCATTTCCAGCCATCCTCAATTCAATACAGGTTGACAGTAATATGAGTGTACAGTTTCTTATCTTATGACTTTTAGTATAGACTGCTAAAAGACAAGCACAACCATCCACAGACATGAAGCCTTTAAAAGAAGGCCTACCTGTGCTTCCCCCCAGCGTCAGAGAGGGAGCAGCCTGAGCTGGAGCGGCCGTGGCGGGCTGGATCTTGGGTGCTCCAAAGCTGAAACCCCCAGGAGGCTGCTGGGCCTGTGCCTGTGGCTGTAGCTGTGGCTGGGCAGCAGGGGCTGCAGCCTGGGTGGAGAGCCCACCGAAGGAGAAGCCAGACCCAGTGGTGGATGTTGCCATCCCCAGGGTCAAACCAGTGGTGGCAGGCTGAGTGGGCGCAGGCAGACTAAGGCCAAGTTTTGGAGTGGAAGTCCTAGAGGGAGATTGACGCACACACAAAGCAAGATCACAACCTGATATTAAACAGGATTTCAATGCCATAAGGTAGCTGTGGTGCGTGATAGCTGATAGTAGTTGTAAAGTTGGAAGGTTTTAAGTATTGCATTACTGTTGAGTTTACAACCTTACTGGCAAGACTGACTTTGATTCATGATCAAATGCATCAACAATAATTGAATTTAATGAACAAATATTGGCACACACCCAAGAGCTGCACCACCCCCAAGACCTGCAGCACTCCCAAAAGAAAATCCTCCTCCTCCACCAGCGCTGCCCTGTGCAGGGGTACCAAAGGAGAACCCTCCGCCATTCCCTGGGGTGGGCTGTGTAAGGAGGCTGGTGAGTTGAGGTGCGGCGGTCTGAGCCTGGGTTTGAGCTTGGGCTTGGGGTTGAGGTTGTGCAGGAGTCCCGAAAGAGAATCCTCCGCCAGCTGGGGCGCTGGTCTGGAGGCCAAAGCCAGCCGGCGCAGCGGTCGTCTTCGGTGCGCCGAAATTGAATCCGCCTCCACCACCGCCCCCGAAATTGAAAGCCATTTTGGTGTCTGAAGGATGAAATATAGCATACGGTAACTCGTATGAAGTGTCAAAGGGTGTTCTCAAGAGAAAATGGTCATCACTGACCTAAGATAACAACAATGTAAAGCCGTAACCATGCTAGGCAGCAAATTAACGTCAACAAAACTTCCTGACAGGATGAGGAAAATCTAATGTTGCTACAATTTCGCATCGTATTCAAAAACACCGTCCTTTACTTTACGCTGTAAATCAATTTAAGACAAACTATCTAACTAGTGGCTGAGTTACTTCTAAGCTGTCACCATCAGCATGATATGTTAGCCTACTTTAGCTGCATCATTAGCTATCAAGTTAGAAGCTAAGCCGTGTAAATACTGTTACAGTTGTCTTAGTCTTTAACAGATGAACCAATAAGCGAAATTATCCCGGTGACATTCGACTACTAAACCAATAAAGTGAGACAAGCACCCGTAGGTGCTAGCCATTTTCACATCTTGCTAGCGTAACGTTATAACGTTAACATAAAGCTATGCTAAGCATGCGTTACTCAAACTGACATGATCCATTACAACTCTCCTTTCAAGTAACAATTCTTTACACTATCACTATCAACAAGTTAACAAGTATTATCAATATCGATATAACTTTATTATTGATTCAATATTTACCTTTTCAGAGAAAGTAAAACGACGTTTCGTCCATTCCTCTCAAATAGAGCGCGGCAATGAAGTCATTACTTTGCGACTGGTGACGAGGAAAGACCTCAACATGCTGCTTTAGAATGTCGCCTGTCCAAAAGTGTGAGCTTGAAATGTTCATAGTAGTCACAGTGTCTTCTACTGAGCAAAGGAAGGGCATCCAATAGCGAAAAATGTATGTGAGTATATGTAGTCTATTTATAATTAGTGGGTCATTAGGCCTAGAGACCACCCATTAACATTAATTTTCTTATTTATTTTGTATATTATTACTAGTTGGCCACTAGGCTAAATGTTTGCAACTGTGCATTCACAAAATCACAAGTTTTTGTTTTGTTTTTCTTTTACTTTCTCTGGGTAGGCTTAGACTGTCAACCAAAAAGAGTGGTAGGCCTGGCCTAATCATCTATTCACTTATAACATCTTCTCATCTCTTCTCATCCCATCATCTTCTCATAGAATTTTTGAATGTATGGAAACTATAGCCTACTTTACTGATGTTTACTGGACTGAAGGGCCAGGCCTCCATGGTCACAGGTATCAGACATCTGAGTGGCCTACTGCACATCATGATGACAGGCCTATTTTCATTTTCATGCTCAGAATGTTTTCTCATATCTTGTGATGATCAAGCACATCAAGTAGGCAAAGACAAAAACATTTTATTATGACATTAAGGCTCATACCAAACAGAGGAAACTGTGGCCTATAGACAGAAGTGCCTTTAATTAAATTTTCATTGTCACTGGATGATTCATGTTTATTGCTTGAACATATGGACACATTATGAGCCTTATGGACACCTTATGAGTGCAAATAAAAATCTTTTCCCATCTGAACAACTTATTCAACGACACTTCTGATCTTCCAACTTAAAACATGATTAAAACCAGAAAGAGTCAATCAAATCAGAGAACGTCATTTAACCCAACACATTGTTTGAGTTCTCAGAGGGGGGAAAAAACAATCATGAGTTTGTTGTTTTAGACTTGTACAGAGCCTAGTTCATCAACACCACTGGAAAAATGCTAACAGATCAGGTCCAAGAAGAGTAATGAGCTCAATGAGTTTTGAGCCCAACCATTAGCACTGTCTGTCTACTCAGAAGTGAATGTTCACTTCACTGTATCCATCTCCGTCAATTGTGCTTTCGTTGCCATCTGAGAGGAAGCCGCTACCCATGTAACGTAGCTGCCGCTCGAGCACAGTCAGCCTCTGCTTCAGTCGCTGCTGTGTGGCTGTGTACTCGCTATGAAGCCGGGCGAAACGCGTCTGTAGTGTGTCCAGCGCCGCCTCCAGCCGTTCCACCTTCTCCTCCATCTCTTCCGCCAATAGGCCCCCACTCATTTCCTCCAGCAGGCCCTCCTTTAGTAGAATCTCACGGCCCCGCTCTTCCAGAACTTTCTTAGCTTCTGGGTACTCCATGACAGCCTCCATGAGGTCGTCTTTGGATAGACAGAAAAGGTCAGAGTAACCGATGCTGCGGATGTTGGCTGTCCTGCGGTTGCCCATCTTGCTCCCACGGATGTTGAGGATGCTGATTTCACCGAAGCAGCTTCCAGAGGTCAAGAGGGCATACTGTGTCATGCCATCATCCGCCACCACTGCCAGGCGTCCTTCCTTGATGATGTACATCTCTTTCCCGATGTCGCCTTTGCGGCAAATGTAGTCCCCAGGGCTAAAGACCTGTGGCCTCAGCTTGAGGACCAGTTCGACCAGCAGGCCAGCTTCACAGTCCTGGAAGATGCGCACCTTCTTCAGCGTGTCCAAGTGCACATTGATGGCGATCTCAGCCCGCAGCTTGTTGGGCAGATTCTTCAGCACCTCCTGCTCATCCATAGCCTTCTTATTGGTCCATAGGTAATCAAACCACTTGATGACACGGGCCTCGAGTTCCTTGCTGACCTTCCGGAACTGCATGTAGTGCTTGATAGCGTCGATGCGCGCCTGAAACTCAGCTCGTGTGGCGTTCATGTTGGAGATCATGGAGCCCACGTTACCAACAATGGTGGCAAATATAAGAACTCCTACAAGGAAATCAAAGACAACAAAAAGGTACTCCTCATCACGGACTGGAGCAGGCATCTCGCCGATGGTTGTGAGTGTCAGGGTGGACCAGTAGAGACAATAAACATAACTGCGAGTCAAGGTTCCGAACTCTGGGTCTGAGATGTTTGGATACACCCACTGATCTGAACCGAATCCTAGAGACTTTGAGATGGCAAAGTAGATGCAGGCATTCCAGTGGATGATGACCAGGATATAAAGCACCAGGTTGCAGATTCGGAACATGTTGGGATAATTGGTGCGAGTCTCGGTGCGGTCGAAGAACTCAAACATGCGTGAGAAACGCGCCAGTCTGTTGAAGCGAAGGAGAGGGGTATGAATACCCAGTGCGATGTAGGCCAGGTCTGTTGGAAGGATGGAGACCACGTCCAGTTTAAACTGCACAGTGCGCACATAGCTGTCCCTCAGCTTGGTGAGGTCCTTGACAAGTAAGCCCTGCTCCAGGAATCCTGTCAATTGAGATAATAAAGAGAAGAGGAATATTTGACATGAAATATAACATATCACAACAAAGCAAAAGTACATTTTGGTGTACTGTAATACACCAGACTAATACCATAACATGTTCCAGTCCCATGGCCATATACCTTAGCGTACTTGTGGCCTCAAATGGCACACTAGTATCAGTGCACTGTAGTGTGGTGCACATTGTGCTCTGAGAACTTGCTGTCACAGTGTGCTTTTTCCATGTTGAGTATTGTCCTACATAAATCACTGCATTATAACAGTTTTGCTGTTAGTGTTAGTCAGTGTCTGACTGTTAGTCAGTGTCAGTGTACTATTTACTGACTGAAAAATAGTGTTTGAAGTGTTCAAGTGCACAATTTGAGAGGCAGCCTCAGCCTATGCTTGAAGTCATTTGTGCATAACAGGGAAATATGTAATGGTTTTCTGATATTATCATCTGTGTATCCTCCGATCTTTGGGTAATGGCAAAATGATGAATGGCTTGGGCACGTTGTCCAGAAGTGCTTTTCTTCCTACCGTACCTGTGCGTAGCCGCACACAAACATCCAGGATGTAGATGGCATCTGAGACATAATCCATCACCAGCCACAGGATGAAGTTACTGGTCTGGAGCTCATCAAAGCAGGCCCTGTGACAGGGAGGGACAGCACAGGGAGGGGTCTGAGCGGAGTAAGGTGCAAGAATAGGGGAACCACATGTGGGGGGGCTTTGGAAAAAGCTCTCTCATTTGCATAAATCATCATCTAAATAGGGAGCCAAAATTAGACACACGAGACAGATTAGATCTCTCTCTCTCTCTCTCTCTCTCTCTCTCTCTCTCTCTCTCTCTCTCTCTCTCTCTCTTTATATCTCCCTCCTTCTGATTATGTGTGTGTGTGTGTGTGTGTGTGTGTGTGTGTGTGTGTGTGTCTCCACCAGACATCTCTCATTGCTGAGCACACCAGAGATAAGAAAGAGAAAGAGAGCCTGTGAGTGGGAGCAGATGTTGCATTTAGCGTTCTTTTAAAATGCCTTGTGTTGGGTGGCTAACATACCTGATCACACTTTAAATGTGCTCATAATACACCAGCCTGAATACACAGGACAGGAATGAATGCGATATGCATCCCACAAATGAGTCTTTAATGAATCAAAATAAAATGAAAACCATCATTATAACATTTTTATAGTATTGAAAAAATGATGATTTTGTATATAATAATTTTATATTATATTATATAATATAGTAATTTGCATTGCAATATTCATCACAAAATAGGGTGCTTGTTTAAGGTGGGCAAACCTCTGAAATGTTAGGGATATTTCCAAGAATTCTCCTACAGTTAACTAACATTAAGATAAGTCATGTTTTACTTTTAAGTGTGGACTGTCCCTGGAAAACAAGGTTGTCTGGTCACCCTAAGACTACTGTGGAGTCAGACAGTACACACCCTGCCCTTACAGTACCTGACCACTAGGAGGCACCAGTTGTAAAGTACAGCAGCAGCAATGACAAAGAGCCAGCGGTAGTAGAGATCATCGGCAGGAGCCATAACAAAAGCATCTGACTTTTTCCTGCGTAGAGGGATAAAAGGATCACAGGATTAGCAGGTCATCTTAGGACAGAGAGGAAGCATTTGTCATTTGATATGTGTGCTTCAAAAACACTGTCTATTTCAGTCATTATTCCTAGGACTGTCTTGGATATTAGCTAGATATTGATTTTACAACATTAGTTGTCAAACTGTGTCCCATGTTTACCAAAGCTAAATTGGGGATTGGGGGATTGACTGCTTTCTTTTAAAGCATGAGTTTTTTTTTTGCTTCTTTTTATTCAATCCAATCTTTTTAAACCAGCAAGCAATCATTTCTCAATCCCTGAATATCCAGACCCATGTATGTAACGGTGTGTAGAACGATGGGCTGGTATATTAACAGGCAAACTCTGAACTAGAGTTGCCAGCCACTCTCAGTAAATTGATTGAATTAAATTGATCCATGTAAATACACTTAAGAGGCCTTAAGAGGAAGTTGATGTATTCATCCACTGTAACCAAGATTGTGTAGATGTGGCCATGATCAAATTTGCTTTTCTGGTTGCAGCCAGACCACCGTCACTGTAAGCCTTTGCCACTAAACAATGGGGAATAAAATGAAAGTCCATTCATTCATTGTGCTCTCAATAAAAAGAGCAAGCCATATCTGGCCCCCATTTCATTTGGATGCCTTTGTCATGTTGTGATTTCACCATCTGGAGGGAGTTATTTGAAACTGTGGGTTTGAAGCCCATTAAAAAGCAATGAGACCAAAACAATAGATATGGTTTTGTTTTTGTCCCCTATGACACCCCAAACAAGGAACTGTTTACTAAATATCAAATTAGGTTAACTCATTTGATAACATTTTAATGTGGAACTCATTAGGACTGTGTCTAGACATGTATATCCATAATGATGGGTTATGATGTAACCCGCTCTGAATGAAGAGACCATCTCTCCGGTCCTCAGAGCCCTGTCCCGATGAAACTAACATTGATCACACGTGTTTTGTAGGTTCAGGTGTACTGTAGGTGTGGCCATGCAAGCCGGTCTTAAAGCCTATCCACAGTCCTTGGCTGGTGTGGGGTCATTCCCTATACATATTGTAGCAAAATTCCCTAAATATTTTCTTTGCCAAATTGACATATTTGCATAATTTACTCCCCTACCACTTCTGCATCATCCTGTCTTTCTTCCCATTACAACACTTGATAAAACAACAAAAACACTACCTGCCTCAGTCATTCATTTGACTTGGCTCAGCACAAGCTGTCAGGATACCAGCCTTATCAATATTTTTGAGGAACGTAATATGATCGTAACCATAATGTAACTTCAACCTCAGCCATCCACAGGGCGCAGGGATTCACCCTTAAACTTCATCCACTTGGTATGTGTGTGTGTGTGTGTGTCAGTGTATGTATGTGTGTTTGTCTGTGCGTGGGTGGGGTGAAGTCTGTAGGCCTGTCTGCTTCCTGCAGATGCCAACACCTGACCAAGGCTGAAGCCACACCATGGTCACGTTTTTTTCTTGTTTCCCAAAAACATTGTAATGTACAGTATATGGTAACTATGCTATGTCTTGAGACGATAGAGAACTATGACACAAGGTCCTGTGATGCAATTGAGTCAATATAAGGATGATCTGATATCACCAAGTAATTAACAGTCCAGGATCAATGTCAAACTTGTTGCCCTGGATGAATGGGTTAGGATTAGGGTTAGGGTTAAGGTACATTGATCCAGGGCAAACGTTTGACGTTGATCCTGGACTCTTAAATACTTGGTGATATCAGATCTTGCTCAATATAAGTTGAGACAGAGTGGTGGTATAGTACGCACTTGGCTTTGACGTTGCTGTTGGATCCATCTGGGTCGGGCCCAGTGGTGCTGATCCGACTGGGTGCCATCTGAAGCTCGGGCCCTCTGAAGCGCTCCAGGAAGGAGTCCGGCCTCTCTTCCTCCTCGTGGAGACTCTTGTGTGCCCAGTCACGGAGGGTCACCACCATGCTCACCAACCTGGGGGACAGGGAGAGAGAGAGAGTGAGAGAGAGAGAGAGAGAGAGAGAGAGAGAGAGAGAGAGAGAGAGTGAGAGGGTAACAGCAGAGCTGGACTGGGACCAAAAAATGGCCAAGGCATTTTTGGCTATGGCATCACATTGTGATTTTATTCAATAATTAACTTTACTTCATGGCAAGCTAAAACAACACTGTAATTTGGACATGTTGCATGAACATGAGAGATTTTATTGAACCAGCCCAATATCTTTTACGGAAATTAAGAGTAAATTGCAGCCCCGGCCCAAAAATGACTGTCGGCTCACCGGCATTGCCCTGTATGCACAATGGCCAGTCCTTGCCAGGGTAACAGAACGCTATGTGTCTTAACGAATCATAAATGCACTGAAAACGGCAATTGCTAGAAAAGAGGTGGATGTTGTAATTGATTTATAGAAGTAAGTTGTGGTCACCTGGACAGTGCTCCTCGTCCACGGAAGGAGTTCTGGGAGTGTAGACCCCGAGGCTCTAGAACACCGACCCTCTGAAGCTCGGAGGAGGTGTCATCATAGACTGAAGGCCTGCTGCTGCCACACAAATTTGCACTTTAGGTCTACCTCTTGCATGCACTAAATTATGTTGCCTTGTCTTGAATGTCTTTTTATTATGTAGTCTAACACCCCTTGATCCATGGTGCAAAAGTATCTTGGATGACTAAATACAGTGTGTTTGGTGGAAATGACAATAAAAAACACACAGTGGGTACATTAAGTATACTTATATACTATATATAGCAAAACACACAACAAAATACAGATCCACAGAAGTGAGTTAGTGTGTGCAGTGTGCAGTAAGTGTGCAGTAATCATCTGATCATATTATGTAGTTGTAGTGTGTATGTTGGTCATGTAATGGCATAATGTACAGAGGGTACAGTGGTCACTCAGCCCCTCACCGGCTCAGCATACTCTCAGCCCTGTCAGACTCATCCTCCATGGAGGTCTTCACCGACAGCCTGTGGACCGTCAGGTCTGCACTCTCAACCAGCATCTGACCCGTCATCTCTCACTTACATCACACACACACACACACACACACACACACACACACACACACACACACACACACACACACACATATTGGGAGGGGGAAAAGAATAGTGACATCATCCTTTTTTACTCTCATGAAGCCTTGGCTTTAGATTACAGATATACACTTAGCATAAGGTGATCAGATCTCTGAGATGAAAATCATAGACCTTTCTCCACTAATGGGGAACATGGTCATACTCTTAAAACAAAATGCCCACATGTAAGTCATTTGAATTAAATAATAATAATAAAAATAACAGCCAAATCAGATCAAGGGGGTGTGGGAAGAAATTGTATGGTGGATGCAAAAATTATATTCAAATGTTCTTTTTGCAAGAGCAATGGATGAGCGGTTGGGCTTGAAAACTCCTCACTCTCTAAAGGGGGGAATGACGGAAAAAGTTTAAGAACCAGTGAATTAGAGAAATATCTGCAATGCCCTACTGCAATATTAAGGCACAACAGCTGGCATTGTTTATACAAACCTGCAGGCTAAACAACTGGTTGCCCACACAACAGTGAAGTAAACACAAGCATGAGTTTTAAAATGCAATAAACACGTCCATTTAAACGGATGAATTTTGATACACTCATCTCTGGTGAGTAATTACACACAGCAGTGCTAATAGAGGTTAATATTAAGAGGTCAGAACAAAACAGCACAACTCGTAACAGCATGCAAGAGAGTGGGATGTGTCTGATGGATATGGTAGCTAGCTACTGTATAGCCTTCCCTATATGCTGCCATGTGCCTGGGCAAAGGTCATCCAGAAAAGAAAAAAAAAGCACATGGTTTTTTAGAGAGGAGTTGCTGTCACCGTGGAGATAACACAGGCTTCCATGGCAACGCAGCATTGTGGTGTTGATTATGGGCCCACAATTCCTAGCAGTGCGAGAGTGGGTCGTGTGGAGAAGCATCAGGCACAGGAAGAGGAAAGAGTGTAATGGCACATGTGCACTCTATCTTTCCATCTGTTTCACTCTCTCTCTCTCTCTCTCTCTCTCTCTCTCTCTCTCTCTCTCTCTCTGTCACTCCCTCTCTCCACTCTCTATTTCTCTCTCTCTCCGTCTTTCTCTCACTCAAGCACCTTACACACACTTCCCACACACCATGTGTGTTGCGACCTTCAGTGCTCATTCAGTGTATTCAACAGCTCTTCCTCAAGATGTTGAAGTGTGAGTCATGTAAAGAGATGATTGAGCTACATACAGTATGCATGTCTCTCTTTGTATAGGACTAATTCTCATACCAGCACTATTCTTATCTGACGAGATACTCTATTACTACCTGGACAAGGAAAAAACCTGTGTGGTCTACACATAATCTTCTAGCTTATTGGAAAACGAATGTGGAGTAACAATGAGGGATAAATGCATTTCAAATTCACAGTGCACCACGGCTTGCCAAATTCTGTGACAGTAGTTTGTGCTACTTCTTGATACTTCCTTTGAAATGATTGGTGTGCCAGTTACAAGCTATGCCCGTTATCATTCTATATCACAGTAATATCACAACCAAACTGAAAAAAAATATCAGCCTAAGCTTGACGAAATTTCACAAAACACTTGTGCGTGTTAGTTTAGTGATGAGATGGCATAAAATAGCGATTGACAATCAATGATCAACAACATATACAAAATAAAATAAGAATTTATGACTAATTTTCAAAGTCAGAGTCTCACCTGATCGTGCTGACTCCTTCTTGAATGCTGTTCAAATATGTCCCAAAACCCTCACACTGACAAAAATTCTCATCATCGTTTTTGTACTTTGAGCATCAAGGTCTCTGTAACAAGTCCCCATGACTGCCAAGGTCCTTTTTTCGTTTTGTTTCTTTTTTTCTTTCTTCCTCAGAATCCTCTCTGTTTTTGGAATCAATCCTGTCAGTTTAAGGTCCACAGGTAATTTTCAATCAGCTCCATTGGAACACAACTGATTGAAATCTTCTTCAGAAAGAAAGGCATATGTGTGTGTGTGCGTGTGTCCGTATGCGGGAGGGAGGGAGGGAGAGAGAGAGAGAGAAAATAATGAAATAGGAGGGTGGGAGAGGGGGATAAGAGCGAGGGAGGATGAGAGAGGTAGGCGATGAGGGGAAAAGAGATTATTACCCTCAAACTAATAGGAGCCTGCATCCCTCCCTCACGGACACAGAAAACCTCCTTTGCTTCTCTAAGACACTACAAAACCTCAACACCAAACTCTCCAACTCCACACACACACACACACACACAGAGAGAGAGAGAGAGAGAGAGAGAGAGAGAGAGAGACTCATGCTCTTGTGTTTGTTCACACACGGCGGGGTCTGAAGCGTCCCTCCAGTCTAGTCCACACTCACGTGGAGAGCACTGGGCGACACACGCCGCTCCTGCTGCAGCCTTTTGTGCGGCCAGCAGGGACTCATCATTATGCACTGAGGGTCCTTGTCCCTTTGAAGAGCTCTGATTGCATACAGCACACACACACACACACACACACACACACACACACACACACACACACACACACACACACACACACACACACACACAGAGTCTTACAACACACACTCACAGAAACAACCTCATAGCACAACTGTGTGATCGCCTCCAGTACACTTGAAGGGAGATGGCCACACACACACACACACACACACACACACACACACACACACACACACACACACACACACACTCACACAGATACAGACAAATGTAAGACTCACACATTGTGACCTAAATTAGTTTATATCCGAGTTCTCCTGGGAAGGTGGCAGGGATACAGAGAAGCTTTTCTCCTCCCTCAGGGCACCCAGACAGTTGTTGTTTAGGGGGAGGGTGTGTGTGTGTGTGTGTGTGTGTGTGTGTGTGTGTGTGTGTGTGTGTGTGTGTGTGGGGGTTGAGATTAGGTCAGAAAAGCTGCTGTTCCTCTTAGCTTCAGTTCTAAGAATTTTTCCCAGCCAGGGTGGAAGAGTGGGCCACTTCTGGTCCTCTCCTCTTCAAAGCGGCATCAGTGGGACTTGTGTATTCATGTGTGTGTGTGTGTGTGTGTGTGTGTGTGTGTGAGTGGAGTTGGGGTGGGGGGGCTTTCATGAGGAGAGAAATTGGTAGAGGAGTGAAGGCCTGGGAACCGTAGAGACCACCCCCATCCCCCCCAAACACAAACATACACACACACACACAGGTTTAGGATCATCTGCTTGGCTCATACTCATGAGCATACATACGGTTGGCGCTGGTTTAAGTGACACACACACACACACACACACACACACACACACACAGGCCCTGATTGCAGATGTGATTAGGAGAGAGAATGCGAGACGAGAGAGAGAGTGGTAGCAGGGATGATGATGACAGGAGGTTGAATGAACACTACAATCAGCCAAGAGGAGCAGGGGGAAGGTTAAAATAACAGAAAATTAGACACACCAGACACTTAAATGTACAGACTAGCCTATGTCTATTCCAGACTACAGCACCTAGAGTATCTGTTTATCTGTCTGTCTGAGAATAGATGGAGGAAAAATATAAAAAAAATGACATACTGTACCTCGAGTTCAAGATAACTAAACCTTGCAACATGTTGTATACTGTATGTCACCCAGAGGGATGAATAGGAACCTGTAGTAAATTGTTTCTAAAGGCTGCGACCTCTGAACTTAACGATCATCTACCTCTTTGTGGTGGTGAATTATACAAAGTTTTTGCAGTCCCACCTGGTTCATTTACAACTATAACAGGCGTGACATACTCTACATGCTCACACATACACACTCTCACACTCACAGACACTCACACTATAAAAATAGAACAAGAGTGAAGAATACTGAAGGCATATTTTGAATTAGCTAACGGATGAAGTATGATCAATTTTAATCTAATCCTCAGAGGCAAAAAGAACATAATAATAGGCCTACTGTATGTATATTACACAGAGTTGTATAAAGTACTGGAGTAGAGGAGTGGAGTAGAAGTAAAAGTACCATATCAAAAAATTGACTTGAGTAGAAGTAGAAGTGTTCTTTAAACACCATACTTAAGTGGAAGTGGTAAAGTATTCAAAATGTTTTGTACTTAAGTATTGCAAGTAAAAGTATATAAAAAAATGCTACTCAAGTACTGAAAGTAAAAGTAGAAGTACTGTGTATATTAAAGAAAGCAGTCATAAGTTTGAATATTATATTGTTTTACATTTATTTGGCTGAAATAGTGTGTTTGGCCATGGACTCTAAATAGGGCCAGGTATGGTCACCACCATTCCCCTCACTATAATCATTCGAAGTTAAAGAACTTGGTGTTCTTCTTCCATCTCGAAATGGAGCAGTAGACTGACCCTTGCTAATCGTTCCCAATTGACTGCATTCAGTACTGCGAAAGGTCGAAGGGGAGCATGAGGTCTCTTATACTGCTTGAATCGCCCAGTGATCATGAAAACCTGGTGATGGTCTGGTCTGGCATTGATAGGCTATCATTGGATATGGTATGATTTGTAACATTTTTTTAATAAAAGTAACGGCTAACTAATCAGCAAGTATTAAATTCATCAAAAAAATGTAGTGAAGTAAAAGTGGAAGTACGAGAAAAAAAGAATACTCCAGTAAAGTACAGATACTGCATTTTAGTACTTAAGTAGGCTACTTAAGTATTTCTACTTCGTTACTATACATCTCTGATATTACATTATATCATGTAGGTCTCCTCACCCAGCCTATATATATATACAGGGGCGTTTCTAGACTTTAAGGACAACCTGGGCTCAGCCCGGCGCGCTGAAATTTTTTTTTTTTTGGGGGGGGGGGGGGGGGGCACGCACACGCACACGCACGTGAAATGAAAAAGGCAATGAAGATCTATGGTATTAGAATTTTCTTTGCAGGGTATGGTTATTGCAGTTTTTCTCTGTTGCTTTGGCTCATTTCTTGAAACAGAAATTACACTCTTAAAACTGTAAGATCATTTGGCCAAACAGTCTTACAGTTCTGCACAACATTACAGCTCACTAGCAAAAGCGCATATCTCTCCCAAAACTGTTCACACATGCTCCACGAGACTCATCTCGGGTCCCTGTTCAGCAGGGTTCGAGTTATGATTCCATCTTCGTGGGAGCCCATGAATTAATTGCGGGGGGGGGGGTGTATGGGATGTTTTTTTTTTTTTTTTCGTTCTCCAGTCTGCGCAACTGCGCATGAGTTCGGTAAAGGCTTTGCGGACTTTTGAAAGTAATGGGAAGCAAGCACTGACCTTACAATGTGAGAAGTTGACAATGTCTCTCTCTATCTCTCTCTCCCGGACCTCTGGCTGAATGTTATGCATAACGGTGAACTGGCACTTATTAATTTCGGTGAATATGCTACTTGCGCGAAATCCTCGATAAAGTTTACATCATGCGCAGCATGATCGGAATAGCCTGGTTAAAGCAATATCTAGGAGAGAGGTTGACCTAGGGAGAGCCGCGCATTATCTTACTATCTGGAGCTACAGTAGGCCTATGTTTGGCTTTATTGAAGTAGGCTGAAACCGAAATAAGCAAGCGGCCACATTTTCAGTGGCATTGTAACGGAGTGTGTCCGGCGGGTGGTAGACTCAAGGCATGGAAACGGAATAATGCAGACGTCTTTCTTTTATTTTATATTATGCCACCGGCGGGGTGCATAACATAACAAATTAACAAACAAACTAAACAAACAAAACACTGATCAAACTGAAAATAATCAGGGGCAAGGCCCACAAACTAGGCAATATAACATACCATCATTAGATCCTCTCGCGTCAGAGGCAAACCCCGACTGTTACGCACGGTAACTATCGGTCACAACCAAATCATGGTTTACAATCAATTAAGACATTGATTTGTGTTTACAACCTATACATTGCAACTGCGCAAGCATACCGTGCCCCTTTATCATCAGAGAACATAATAACAGCATGCCAATAAGGCAATAACACAAAAAGAAAAGATGATCAAAAACACCCCTGTAACAAGCGCTTGGCGCGCTCGCAACTCCATAAAAGGTTCCACCTCCCATAGCTCGGTTTGATCCCCGCTTATGATAACTTTATTTGTCAGTAAAATATTATACTATTGTATTGTCAGAGCCCCCACAGATGTTTGAGTTTGCTGCTTTCATGGGAGCCAGACCTCTCTCTATGGGAGCTCAGCTCCCACTGGCTCCCACCTAACTCGAACCCTGCTGTTCAGCCCCGCCCCGCCCCGCGCCGACGCCCCCTGGTTGATGCTGGACCGTATTGAGTTTGAAGGCACAAGAGCCGACAAGTCGTCAGATCTCTCTGACTGAATAGCGCATCAAGACATCATGAATGAACCATTTCAGGTGACAACCTCTATGAAGCTCATCCAAAAAGAGTGACGAAGCAGTTATCGAAACAGAACAAGAATACTTCGACCTGAACCCAGAACATAAGACATGGTTTGCGGTGAGCTCGCACCGTAGTTTAGTGAAGTGCATAAGAGCCGACGATGTTCAGTCATAAGCTTGCTTGTTGTGTAGCATAATGCCACTGTTCAATCATAAGTTTGTTTATTGTGTAGATTGTCACTGAAGGCAACAGTCATGAAAATAAAGTAAATAATTTAATGGGAAAGTGTGTCCAAACTTTTTGTCTGTACTGTATATATATATATATATCTATGCTGGTATTGTTTATGCATATTTGATGTGTAGGGCTCCACAGAGAAATTATGCCGTCTGGCCGACTCCTCTCAAGTTCAGAAGTGGGCACATCGTTGTTATTGTGATATACAGCACACAATATAGACAGATGGGCACAATATGCTAATCCCAATGTTACATACATTACCAAAACACTTATCTCCTCACGCCTACCCACTCACACACCTTTGCTGGCTTTAACAACCATCTTCAACACCACCCTAAACCCACACACACACACACACACACACACACACAAAAGCCAGACAAGACAGACGTCTACGAACAGCATTGGGTTTTTATTTTCTGCAGTCAGATGTTCTTCTTTCTAGACATGTGTACAACAAACAAAGACACCATTTTGGTTTGGATAACTGTCTGTCTGTCTGTCTGTCCAGGCAGCATTGCTGCAGTGTTGCCGCCCAACTCTTCCAGTTTCTCCCCTCCATGTTTGCCTGTGACTTAAAGCAGACAGACTGATCTGAATCGGACTGATCTGTGTGTAACGGACACCAGTTCCATACCAGTGGCCCCCTTTTTTCCCTATTTGGACTTAACTTTTTGTCAGATCAGTCAAATGGTTGCGGTTAAAGCTTTTGTTGGTTTGTTTTTCTTCGTCAGCATCCATGGAGTGTTGCCATTTTTAAATAATATCAACAATAAAAAAAAAGAAAGAAAAAAAAGGACAAAAAAAAGATTGTTCATGCATAGTTTTCATTTGGACCAAACCATTTGTAAAATGCTATTTTTTTTTTTTTTCGTTTTTAAATCAGTATATATGGACATAGGACAAACTAAAATGAGTTCAGATTATTATGGAATGTTTAAAGCTTCTACCAGTACAGGCTGTATGTAATGTTTGTATGTATGTATTTGTACACAAGATATGCATACGTACAGTATATATATATTTATATAAAACATTAAGAAAATAAGCATTGAGATTCAGTGGTCCCATACAAAAAGCCATCAGTGTGTGCTGCAGGTGGGGGGAGGGGGGAGAAATACTGCATGAATCCAGTTCCCTCTCACTTCCGTTCTAAGGGTGGTCCAACATGAAGCCCACCCATCAGATCACACAACAGTCCACAACAACAAATATGCAAATAAAAAAATATACATTGCAGAGTTTTCCTTTTTTTTTTGACATGGCTTGAATCCAAAATGCAGATATGCTTAGGTATTTTGCTGAATTATTTTGCATAAGTTTCATTTTTGACATTATTATGTACCTTCAAAGCAAACCATAATCTGTTGAGAGGGGAGGGGGGAAGAAAAAATAAACAGCCTGGTCCACCTGTAACCCATCTCTCCCAAACCCTTCCCTTCAACATTTCTCCTATTGCCAAACATTTAAATGTTACTCCTTAACATCTCTTGCCATTAGATTTGCTTTTCTTATTTTTTTTATTAATATGGCTGTGTTAATGCTAACATTTTTTTTTCCTTTTTAAACCAAAAGCCTTTCAACCAGCAAAATGGCTTGTAGGTGCTGAAGACGTGGGCTTTGATTGGCTGGTGCGGCCGGCAAGGGTTACGCCCTCTTCATGCCCCGCCCCATCAGACAAGCGAACACGGTCATCACCATCTTGGGCTTCACCTCCACCAGGTCTTCAGGCAGGGCATACACGCGAGCACCTATTTTCCTGGCCATTGATACAGCATACCTGTGGAGACAGCAGACAGGATCATTAATAGATCACAGCACAACAGAACAGCAAAAGAGAACAGATAATACAAAGTCAAAGTCTTTCCATAAAAGTGTCTCTAGTGCAGTATGCAATTCTAATGTCCAATTTTTCATGTTCATCGTTCAATTCTTCATGATTTTTTAAAAACTATCTGTCCATTCTTTGTGATTGGCAAAGATTTTAAACAATCCTGGTCAATCAATACAGTGTTTTAGGAGCACACAAGTGATGTATAATTTAACTGCATGCTGATCTTAAATGTACCGCACTAATTCTGGGAGAATCACTATGATGTGAAAATAGCCCAAAACACGATTCCTAAATTCAAGACTTCTCCTTCATCATCGACAGCATAATATATTATAACACACCCACTGGGATTATATGAATTAGTGCAAAAAGGATTTCACACCGTCTATTAATCCAGCCCTGTGGTGTTGTCATGGTGTCTTATCTTAACGAAAATAATCCTGTCAGCCTAAGTGCTTCCTCAAAGGCTGACGTAAGGTGGTGACAACCTAATGCCTCATGTACGCAGCATCCTCAAAGTTTTAACATCGAACATCTGACATTGTCCATCTAACATAACGTCAAACATCTGACATCGTACTCTGTCTTTGGTACCAGGAGGGGTAGCATGGATCTATTCTTATTTGATATGTAAGGATGAATGTGGAGCACAGATAGGTATGTCTGTCTAAAGTATGGAAAGCAAGATTGGTCAAACTATGACTGTTTTATGTCACATTTCAAGATAACTACCCCATGATCTGCAGGAACTGTACATACAGTACAGTGAGCTACAGTTGAAGAATTGAGATCTGGGTCACTGAAATACAAATTCTAAACCTGGTTGAACTTTTGTAGTTCTTTCCGTTCTTTTCTGTTCTACCCCTCCAGCTCCAGCTGTTGTAAGCTGACCTCCAGAATGCCAAAGACCTCTCAACCAAAATGTCCGCAATCACGCTGGCACAGATGGGGGGCACCCACAGTGAGTGCAGGTACAGTACAGCCGGGCACCTACTTGGCATTTTCCAGCTTGTCCTCATCAGACAGAGTCCCCGTCTTGACCAGGTCGTAGCTGACGCTCCCGGGCTGGATGGCGTCGATCAGGTCCAGCACAGGCAAACTTGTGCTGATCTCTCTATCCTGGGAGACACATAGTGGGACGTTTTACCATTAAATTACAACTCAATTACACATTAAGCGAGCATCACTGCAGTTCAGACTTTTTGAACAAAAGTTTGCACATGATGGAAAATTGTGTTAATAATAGTTTCAGTGAGTGAGTGAGTGAGTGAGTGAGTGTGTGTGTGTGTGTGTGTGTGTGTGTGTGTGTGTGTGTGTGTGTGTGTGAGTGAGTGAGTGAGTGAAAGAGAGAGAGTGAAAAAGAGAGAGAAAAAGACAGAGTGTGAATGAGTGATGGAATTGGTGAGCAAAATGTACACGCGTCAAAAAACCAAATGAATAAATCTGAGAGCCGAACCTTGAAGCTTGAGATTTTGGTTGATTTGCCAGCCTCCTTAAGAACCTTGTTTACCCAGTTGACAATGATGTCATCGTTGGCCTTCTCGCCTTCTTCTCCCAGGTCCTCTAATACATTCAGTGTGTATCTGAGGACACACACACACACACACACACACAGATGAGGCATTTACAGCAGATGACATCAATAGTTTCACTTGTCCTAAATCAGGTCACTGCATAGGAATGCTCGTAAATTTTTTACGTCTGTGAACACAACGGCTGTCTGCAAAGACTTCTCCCCTAAATCCTTCTCCTCAAAAATGCAACCTAATTAAAAGTGACATTTTTTTTTCTTCTTCCAAAAAACAAAACCAAACAAAAACAAAACAACAAAACTTAAAGTAAACTGTCAAATTAAATGAACCAATCAACTAAATGATTTTAAAGTAGCCTACACTACATCTACAAGCCATGCAAAACAGATACAGTACATAAGACAGCACTTCATAGCGCACAAGCATTTGACATCATGTTTATGGTTTAACTACATCATGCCTTCCATAAATGGAAATCGAATAGCTGCGGCCAACAAACAGCCGTTTGTGACCACAGTAGCAATCATTTTAGACGACTAAATATACACTCAGGCCCAAGGCGTATTTGTTTTCCTGCAGCCAAACAGGAAGTGGCGGTGGTGACATACCTTCTCATGAGCTGCCACACCAGTGCCAGGGTGAGGGTGGGGTTGCCGTCGTTCAGATCCTGCCCACCGATGCCCACCAGGGAGAACTTGGCCTTGGTCTTGCCCAGCTCCACGGCGTAGTTACAGTTCTCTAGCTGCGGAGGGCACACAAGGCGTTTAACAGTTAGCTCATGTCATTTTCTTTTATTCGCTATCTTTGCCTTATTTCTCTAAAGCACATTGAACTGCCTCTGCGTATGAAATACGCTAAATAAATAAAGTTGCCTTGTCTTGCCTTACAAGGCATTTACAGTAACAGTTCACTCAGTAGTATTGAAAGAAAAAAAATCAGAGAACCTCTAAATGAGATGTTTATTCATTAAATGAACTTCATCCACCATGAATGGAGCTAGTAATCCGACACTAGTAATTAACTGTTCATTACGGTCCAGTCCCATTTCTGCTCCCTTAACACTAGTACTCGAGTTCTTCATGTTAATGCTTGCATAAAACAATCCATTCCTACCCATTTGGTGGCCTCTTACAACAATTCCATTAGATACTTTTATGTCTTCACACAGGTCTATCTTGAAGGATGTTCTAACGACTCTGACAGAAATTCTTTGCATGTGCATCAAAGTAGATATTTTAACATACAGTATTATCTAATTTGCATGGTTATTCACCACAACACCGTGTCTTTGCTACACTTTGGCAAGCAAGATGCCAAAGCACTCAAATACAATTAAAACTGCTTTAATAAATAGGCTATTTCATATTTGAACTTAAAAACAATGGCAGCATGTTTCAATCTAGGCCTTCATCAGGGCACTTTATCCCTCCACTTTGTTGGAAGTCTGCACTTGACCTCCCTCCAGTTTAAGGAGTAGTACTTCCCCAAGCTCTTACGAGTACTAGGACATCTTACCCTTACGTGCAAAACCAAGTGCTAGTGCCAAAAAATGTGTGGAAGGGGATAAAATGGAACAGGCCTAACAGATGACTTACCAACTATTCCGCACTATGCTATATTTGGGACATGGCGGATACTAGACAACATCCTGTCCAATACGAACCACGAAGCACACACCACAACATGAGTTTAAAGACAGAGTTCACACGAGTTTAAACACATTTCTGAGTTCCTCTGACCTTCTTCATGTTGGCCCCGAGCTTGGGGTATGGGGGCTTGTTGACCTTGTTGTTCCAGTCCACTGGAACCTTGATCCTTTCATAGAGCTGCAGAATCACCAGAGCGTCCATGAGGTCACTGCAGAGGGTCAGGGAGACACAGGTGAGCCATAGAGGGGTCAGAGATGGGGCATGTACAGCACTGTACTTATGGTGGCATAAAATGGTCCGCACACCGGCTCCCACACAGTGCTGAGCACTTCGCTTCCGACATTCTATTCCATTGTGTTCAATGCAACCCCGCACACCAGCGCCGAACTCTTCTGCCATCAATTGTAAATTACAATTGAAGTCTATTTTGTCGGAGCCGTTCAGAACATCCACTGTTGATTCCATAGGCTACTGTACTATGCTTGTTACCAATAGTGCGCTGCCAAACAAAACTGTTGAATTCAAAAGTGCTCTGCAATGCTGTCTGAACCGGTGTGCGGGGGCCTTAATTCCTATTTCTAATGGCATGAAGACGATATGCTATGCCATGAGAGATACAGGGTGGAGGACATTACCCATAGAGATGGTTGACGTGGGGGTTCACTCCCAGTGAGTTCATCCAGTTCCTGAAGGTCCTCTCCTCTCTGGTCTCGCCTGCAGTGCACAGAAACAAGCACCACAAGTTGGAGTTTAAATGAAAAGTAAAAAAATAAAAAAAAAAAACAACTTTTGTTTCTTTCCAACATCATAAAGCTGGATTTAGGTTGATGAGACAGATGGAAAACATTAATACTTAATGCAAGATTAGACTGACTCATAACTTGACTGACATAAATTTTCTGTGACTGCTGCAGCTGCAGTATGCGGTCATTTTGCAAGAGTGTCCACTAGGGGGCACACAAAAACTGGCAAGTCCTTTCTGGCATGGAAAGATTACACTTCAGGAAATTCACATACGTGCAGACACACCTACTCCTTACAGCTACACTGTCCACCCCTTTTTATACACACACACACACACACACACACACACACACACACACACACACAGAGACACACAGAGACACACAGACAGACAGACAGACAGACACACCTTCCAGCTGGCTCCAGTCGATGTCCTGGCCTTCTGGCTTGGTAAGAGAGGGGTACTTATTGAACAGATTGGCCACAAAAGCCAGGTTAAGTTTAGGGTTTCCGGCAACGACATCGGCGGGGGTGACAAACTGTCGGCAGCCGAGGCGGTCAGCCTGCTGCAACATATACTCTGCCCTCTTCAGGTCGTCCTTCTCCTGCAGGACAACATTAAAAAAAGCAAAAGATTAAAAAACAATGACAATATCAATTTATGTAAAACATACATCGCTTACACACAAGAGAGGAATGCCTATTGTCTATTGTGTGAATGGCAAACTTACGCAATGCTTTTTGCGCAATACTGCTTGGACCCAAACACAGGCAAGTCTGAACATTCAGCTCCTTTGCAAAGTTGGCAAAGATGTCTGATGGATATCGGAGTTCATGGCAACAATGCAAATCTAAGTACCATACTGAGCTCAAGCTTCACAGCGAGAGACAACTGTCCAAAACGCAGGTACGTTCATCCAGGAATTCACCACAGTGAATTGCCATAAACACACGCACGTTCACACACACACACACACACACACACACACACACACACGCACAAACACAAACTCACACACTCAGAGGAAACAAACAGTGCCTGTGTTTGATTCCTTCCTTATATTCTAGGATTATGGATGTGTGTGTTGACTTACATTTTGTCTGTGTGCCTTTGTATATGCTTTTATTTGTATATTCTACTTGGAAACCACAACTTCTCTAAGGATCATTTAAGTATGTCTATCCATCAATGGGGCTCTGGTAGAATATGGCAAATAAGCATGTTCCCTTGGGCACGTGCGGACAGAAACACACAGGGAAGGGGACAGATTGACAGATGGAAATAGAGACTGGTAGACAAGTACAGTACCATAGACAGACAGACACAATAAAGGGAGATGGAGAGACAGACAGAATGACAGAACATCAGATGGCGAGATCGAGTGATTGAGAGAGAGAGAGAGAGAGAGAGAGAGAGAGAGAGAGAGAGAGAGAGAGAGAGAGAGAGAGAGACAGACAGACAGACAGACAGACAGACAGAGAGAGAGAGAGAGAGAGAGAGAGAGAGAGAGAGAGAGAGAAAGAAAGAAAGAAAGAAAGAAAGAAAGAAAGAAAGAAAGGAGATCAATGAAAAGACATGTGATGTGAGCGAGTGACAACCAAAGCTACAGTAACAGGATACAAACAGCCCTCTCTCTCTCTCCCAGCAGTAAAATGAGGCCCTGAAGGCCTAATCCTCCTGTGAGCAGCGGAAACACACACATTTGCCTAAGCACCGGCCACTCACTTCTCACCCCCCACCCTCCCTCCCACTCCCACTCCAACCCCAAACCTCACAGACTAATCTACTAGATGCAGGAGATACTCATGAGCCAATGCAGAGCAATTACTGAGAGGACATGACACCCAGTAGACGCTACCAGCTACAATGGCCAGAGCCGCCTAATGTCAGATGAGAGATATGGAAACGCTTCTGGTCTTGTCTGATGCGATGGGCTGAGCGACCAGCATATGGTGGTGATGAGACCATATCGGATTTAATGAGGCTCGATTTGCTACTGGCGAGTATTACTGCTCTTGATTGTCTAGGTGACATTGTGTTAGTACCCAAGGTCAAAGCTCATGAGAATCTAACCCTAACCCACAGGGAGAAGGGAGAAATATATAAGCTTAGTAAAATACACCATCTCCCAATCAGTCGAAAAGATTTAGGTAATTAAGGCTCAATTTTGGCAATTTTAACAATTTTGTGTATGACGTACATCGCATGTGTCATTGTCAACACCAGTAAGTAAAAGATAATTTTCTGCTGCTTTGTAAGCAAGTCTGTGACAATATAAACCGTAGGAATCCGCATTGGCTTCGAGTTGAGTAATTAACTTGTGTTGTCCTGTGGTCCTGCCGTCATCCAAGACTTTGCCATAATTCTTCTTTTGGCAATTTTTTTTTTTTTTTTTTTAGTTTCCCTCTCAATTTTCAGCGAGCCCAAACAGCTTTTCTGGTGAGCTCAGGCTTTCGATGGTGAACTGTCCTACTGTAAGCATTCCTTAAACAGACATCTGTTCCAAATAAGGCCTGGCCTGTGACTCGAGTGTGTTTAGGGGTCATTCTTTTGCTGAAAGATGAACATTTTGTCGAGCGTTTCCACAGAAGACAGCATTTTGGGTCTCTCACAGCACCATGTTTACTTCCACTGCCCGCAGGAGAGCTTGAACAGCTCATCTTGAAAGTCAAGTATCTTATGACGGAGCTATTTCTCTTTAAAACACAACTGAATTGAAATATCAGTGAATTTTATTTCATGTAACTACTCTTAGCATTAGCATAACAATTAGGAACCAATATGTGGTGTTAAGTACCGGTACTCACCGCTAATAAAAATGTCAGGCTAAATCTCATTGTGAATCTCTTGCTTCTTTTTGTCATATAGGCAGTATGTTTATACTAGTCAAAGCCCTGGAGAGCACAGTAACTAGCTATGCACGCTGGCCTATAAACATGCCATCTCATAACAAAACACACACTACACTTTAATGTAAACATTAACTGTTGTTGTGAATTGAGGCTGATGACATGCTTTATTGATGTATGCATAATGTTTATCTGTACTTCAGGACTCATAGCAAACAAAACAAACCTATAGCACTGGCACCATGTCCCCTGGGCCTGGCCAGCCAGGCTGTGTTGGCTAGATAACACACACACACACACACACACACACACACACACACACACACACACACACACACCACAGGAAGGGCCACACAAACGCTCATTCATCCCAAAGCCACGCTTAAACCTGCAACTGTTTAACGACACAAGAGACAAAGTGGCCGGGTTCTGAAAAGTCCCTCAGGCCACTGCGGAAGGTAATAGTGGTGACAGCAGCGTGACCCAAGCATGACCGTTTCAAATGATCCCGAGGGGGGCGGGAGGGAGAGGAGGGGAGCAGAGGAGAGGGGGGGCTTTTAAAATGCCCAATCCACCCGGTCGTCATTACTTTCGCCCTCCTGAGCGTTGGCACAGGCCATGCTACCAGGGGAGAGGTTAAACACACACACACACACACACACACACGCATTGTGCCTTACTGAATCACTGCATTTTTAACATCATATATCACTCTGCTGCCCGGATGGGGAGCGGGCATAGGAGGAGGGTGGTAATGTTATGGGGGCTGGCAGTGGTAGTGGTGGTGTTGGACCATAAAGAGATGTTGGGCGATGGGGTGGGGTGGGGGGTGAATGGGGTGGGGAGGGGGATCAGAGGCTCCACAAACACCAGCACCATTGCAGCTCCACACTACAGGCCCCTACAAGCACCGGAGCCGGGCCAAAACCCTGGACCAACGCACCCACAATAAACAGTGGTTACAGGGGGTATTGTGATGCCATAAATACCCCATTATTACTTCCAGCAATGATATTGGGGATTGCGGGAGAGGAGGAGAGAGAGAGAGACCAGTGCCAGTGGGGAATGCCAGGCTGGCTGTTTGGAAAATAATGAACCACAGGACAGACTGACCTGCTGCTGCTGCTGCCGCCTGTAATGCCAATGCTATGAATGACTAAGCCATATGAAAAGCAAGCATTACTATAACCACACACACACACACACACACACACACACACACACACACACAGACACACACACACAGACACACACACACACACACACACACACACACAGACACTCACACACAGACACTCACACACACAGGCTGTTTAACTGATTTCAGATGCATTAGCAGAGGCCCCACCCACTCTGTCCATCTACTCCTCTGCCTGGTTTCTGAGAAACACTTGTGCTGCATCTGTTCCTGTGTGCCAAATGTTCACTCCCTCCGACACAGGCGCCTCAGAACTCAGCACACACACACACACACACACACACCTTTAACGTTATGGGCTTTCCAGGAACTCAGTTCAGCACTGAACCTGTTTTGACACATGTACATGGACACATGTACATGATCTCTGCTTAATTCTGTCACAAAAACACATGGGCTCACACACACACACCCACACAAACTGTATGTACACACACACACACACACACACACACTGATGATGTATGTAGCTCGTCTCTACAGCCTGATGTTTCCATGGGTCTCTGTGGGCACATTTAGACGACTGCCGTTTGTCACTATTATTAAATCAGGGAGCTCTTTCAGGAGTTCCGAGCACAGTGAGTGAGTGTGTGTGTGTGTGTGTGTGTGTGCGTGTGAGAGAGAGAGAGAGTGTGTGTGTGTGTGTGTGTGTGTGTGTGTGGAGTGGGGTGATCACTGGGATATCCATTACTGCTGCGTCACACACTGTGGTCTCCCGAGTAATGACCACTAGAACACTCCACAGGATCCTTCTGTACACCCCCCCCCCTCCTCCTCCCCCCACCCCCAAACAAGCACACACTTAACAAGCACTGCGGCTTTAAATAATTTAACAAGGAGGGGATTCTATTAAAAACAAAAAGAATAAAGTCCAAAATAGTGTTGCGTAGGCTGATGGCCGCCCTGATGCACTTACGGTGAAGCCGCTCATGTCGATATCAATCCTCTCCTCATCCTCCTTCAGGCCCTTGGGCGCGATCTGGTTCAGGAGATGGAAGTACGCTCGGGAGTCCTGCAGGACACACAGAATTTAATTAGCAAGCAAACACACACAGACACACACACACACACACACACACAAAGACACACACACATGTACAGACATACAACACATAAAAATGCAGCTTGTACATACATACAGGACATAATGATGCAAAATAAAAAAGATGGGTAACAATAACAACAATAACGATGCCGACGATGACACAGGGACTGACAAGATGACACGCATGCTAGGGAACAGACTGTTAAAATAAAACGTAAGACAAATCAGGTGATGTTCAGGCAATAAAGCGGGGATGGGATTTCGTCAAATGAGAGAGAGAGAGACATCGGCATCCACGTGAAAGAGGAACGACTGAGCTGTGGACAAGAGTACCTTCACTGAATGTGCGAAGTCTGACAGCTGGGGTGTGGAGAAAACACAATAAACACATAGATGTTTCTAGAATCACACCATCAAGGAATCTACTCATAACAGCTAGCATGGTCTAAAAATGTTTACATTCTCATTTTGCTAGCCACATATCCAATTTTCCGTATTTCCATAAAACACACTGGAACAATAGACTGCCATTATGACCCAATACACTTCCATTTTGTTTTCCTGTGTGAAAAAAAATAAATGAAAGGCACGTCTCATGGAATAACTGCAGTGCCGTAGATCTCTCTCTGAACCAACTGGAGGAGTCATTGGGGAGATGTTTTTGAAAACATAAACAGCTGTGGCTGCTGCTGCTGCTGCTGCTGGGGGAAAATGTATTCAAAAGTACTTCACTGGCACAGGAGAGGAGAGGGAGGGGAGCACGGGAGTGACTGGACAGAGAGAGAGAGAGAGAGAGAGAGAGAGAGAGAGAGAGAGAGAGAGAGAGAGAGAGAGAGAGAGAGTGGGAAACCATGAAAAAGCACAAGAAAAGACAGAAGAGAGGAGGGAGAGAGTGAGAGGGAGGGAGAGAGAAAGAGAGAGATGAGTGAGTGAGTGAGAGAGAGAAAGAAAGAAAGAAAGAAAGAAAGAAAGACATGCAAGAAAGCTGCTCTTCCTAGATGGATAGGCTGTCAGGAGGAGGGTGTGGTTAAGTGACTGGGCCTTCATAGCGCCTGGAGACAGTCTCATCCACTTAGGCTGACCGACCGCAGTGCAGTGCAGTGCAATGCAGTGAAGTCCAGCCCCAACTCCCCCATTAAACATTCATGCTCCCCCTGCCACGCCATTAGCTGATAGAGTAAGGGTGTGTGTGTGTGTGTGTGTGTGTGTGTGTGTGTGTGTGTGTGTGTGTGTGTGTGTGTGTGTGTAGGGGTGGGGCCATAAATAATCAGGGCTATAAGTCAATAGGGCAGAAGGAGAAAGCTGGAGGGAGAGAGATGGAGAAAGAGAGGGATGGAGGGTAGGTGAGATTGAGGTTAAGCAGAATTAACGAGAGAGGGAGGGGTTGAGGAGGAAGAGAGGAATGAGAAAAAAAAGGCAGAGGGAAGGAAGACAGGAGGGAAAGGTGAGAAAAGAAATCAGCAGAGAGAGAGAGAGAGAGAGAGGAGAGACATGAAAAGGGAGGGCGAGAGAAAGAGAGATGGGAGAGAGAGAGAGAGAGAGAGAGAGAGCGATCGAGCGAGAGTGAGAGAGAGTGAGAGAGAGAGAGAGAGAGATGGGAGAGAAGAGGGGGACAAGATGAGAGTGGACAGTGGGGTCAGGGAGCACAAGTGGCCGTAAGGCGCCTGCTTGGCACAGAGAGGATAGATGGGGGATATAAAAACACATTAGGGCTTATAGGGAGATGGACAGAACTGTAACTCAGCAGAGAGAGAGAGAGACAGAGAGAGAGAGAGAGAGACAGTGAGAGAGAGAGA